>JAJQWJ010000003.1:36370271-36713006 GCA_023637945.1 Phaethornis superciliosus | reverse complement strand
TTGCTGTGGGTAGGGTGGCATGTGAGGGTTAGGGCCAGCAGAAGTTTTCATTGGTCACTCTTTGCATATTTTGTGCAGTCTCAAGCGTTTGGAGCTTTGGGAGCCCTATTGAGCCCGGCTTAGAGAGTGGACACCGAGGGCTGGTATGTTCGAGTTTTGTGGTCAAATGCAAACCCGTAGCCCAACTGTTGATGGTGCTGTGGGTAGGGTGGCATGTGAGGGTTAGGGCCAGCAGAAGTTTTCATTGGTCACTCTTTGCATATTTTGTGCAGTCTCGAGCGTTCGGAGCTTTGGGAGCCCGATTGAGCCCGGCTGAGAGAGTGGACACCGAGGACTGGTCAGTTCGAGTTTTCTGGTCAAATGCAAACCCGTAGCCCAACTGTTGATGGTGCTGTGGGTAGGGTGGCATGTGAGGGTTAGGGCCAGCAGAAGTTTTCATTGGTCACTCTTTGCATATTTTGTGCAGTCTCGAGCGTTCGGTGCTTTGGGAGCCCTATTGAGCCCGGCTGAGAGAGAGGACACCGAGGGCTGGTATGTTCAAGTTTTCTGGTCAAATGCAAACCCGTAGCCCAACTGTTGCTGGTGCTGTGGGTAGGGTGGCATGTGAGGGTTAGGGCCAGCAGAAGTTTTCATTGGTCACTCTTTGCATATTTTGTGCAGTCTTGAGCGATCGGAGTTTGGGAGCCCTATTGAGCCCTGGTGGGAGAGGTCTGGTATGTTCAAGTTTTGTGGTCACATGCAAACCCGTAGCCCAAGTGTTGCTGGTGCTGTGGGTAGTGTGGCATGTGAGGGTTAGGGCCAGCAGAAGTTTTCATTGGTCAATCTTTGCATATTTTGTGCAGTCTCGAGAATTCAGAGCTTTGGGAACCCTATGGAGCCCTGGTGGGAGAGGTCTGGTATGTTCAAGTTTTCTGGTCAAATGCAAACCCGTAGCCCAACTGTTGCTGGTGCTGTGGGTAGGGTGGCATGTGAGGGTTAGGGCCAGCAGAAGTTTTCATTGGTCACTCTTTGCATATTTTGTGCAGTCTCGAGCGTTCGGTGCTTTGGGAGCCCTATTGAGCCCTGCTGGGAGAGGTCTGGTATGTTCGAGTTTTGTGGTCAAATGCAAACCCGTAGCCCAAGTGTTGATGGTGCTGTGGATAGGGTGGCATGTGAGGGTTAGGGCCAGCAGAAGTTTTCATTGGTCACTCTTTGCATATTTTGCGCAGTCTCCAGCGTTCGGAGCTTTGGGAGCCCTATTGAGCCCGGCTGAGAGAGTGGACACC
The DNA here is from genome assembly GCA_023637945.1 of Phaethornis superciliosus. Lineage (NCBI taxonomy): Eukaryota > Metazoa > Chordata > Aves > Apodiformes > Trochilidae > Phaethornis > Phaethornis superciliosus. Next base: position 36,711,741 of record JAJQWJ010000003.1, on the reverse strand, counting down.
GAGGGCTGGTATGTTCGAATTTTGTGGTCAAATGCAAACCCGTAGCCCAACTGTTGATGGTGCTGTGGGTAGGGTGGCATGTGAGGGTTAGGGCCAGCAGAAGTTTTCATTGGTCACTCTTTGCATATTTTGTGCAGTCTCGAGCGTTCGGAGCTTTGGGAGCCCTATTGAGCCCTGCTGGGAGAGGTCTGGTATGTTCGAGTTTTGTGGTCAAATGCAAACCCGTAGCCCAACTGTTGATGGTGCTGTGGGTAGGGTGGCATGTGAGGGTTAGGGCCAGCAGAAGTTTTCATTGGTCACTCTTTGCATATTTTGTGCAGTCTCGAGCATTCGGAGCTTTGGGAGCCCTATGGAGCCCTGGTGGGAGAGGTCTGGTATGTTCTGAGTTTTCTGGTCAAATGCAAACCCGTAGCCCAACTGTTGCTGGTGCTGTGGGTAGGGTGGCATGTGAGGGTTAGGGCCAGCAGAAGTTTTCATTGGTCACTCTTTGCATATTTTGTGCAGTCTCGAGCGTTCGGAGCTTTGGGAGCCCTATTGAGCCCGGCTGGGGACCGAGGGCTGGTATGTTCGAGTTCTGTGGTCAAATGCAAACCCGTAGCCCAACTGTTGATGGTGCTGTGGGTAGGGTGGCATGTGAGGGTTAGGGCCCGCAGAAGTTTTCATTGGTCACTCTTTGCATATTTTGTGCAGTGTCGAGCATTCGGAGCTTTGGGAGCCCGATTGAGCCCGGCTGAGAGAGTGGACACCGAGGACTGGTAAGTTCGAGTTTTCTGGTCAAATGCAAACCTGTAGCCCAACTGTTGATGGTGCTGTGGGTAGGGTGGCATGTGAGGGTTAGGGCCAGCAGAAGTTTTCATTGGTCACTCTTTGCATATTTTGTGCAGTCTCGAGCGTTCAGTGCTTTGGGAGCCCTGTTGAGCCCGGCTGAGAGAGTGGACACCGAGGGCTGGTATGTTCGAGTTTTGTGGTCAAATGGAAACCCGAAGCCCAACTGTTGATGGTGCTGTGGGTAGGGTGGCATGTGAGGGTTAGGGCCAGCAGAAGTTTTCATTGGTCACTCTTTGCATATTTTGTGCAGTCTCGAGCGTTCGGAGATTTGGGAGCCCTATTGAGCCCTGCTGGGAGAGGTCTGGTATGTTAAGTATTCTGGTCAAATGCAAACCCGTAGCCCAACTGTTGCTGGTGCTGTGAGTAGGGTGGCATGTGAGGGTTAGGGCCAGCAGATTTTTTCATTGGTCACTCTTTGCATATTTTGTGCAGTCTCCAGCGTTCGGAGCTTTGAGAGCCCTATTGAGCCCTGCTGGGAGAGGTCTGGTATGTTCGAATTTTCTGGTCAAATGCAAACCCGTAGCCCAACTGTTGATGGTGCTGTGGGTAGGGTGGCATGTGAGGGTTAGGGCCAGCAGAATTTTTCATTGGTCACTCTTTGCATAGTTTGTGCAGTCTCGAGCATTCGGAGCTTTGGGAGCACTATTGAGCCCTGCTGGGAGAGGTCTGGTATGTTCGAGTTTTGTGGTCAAATGCAAACCCGTAGCCCAAGTGTTGATGGTGCTGTGGGTAGGGTGGCATGTGAGGTTTAGGGCCAGCAGAAGTTTTCATTGGTCACTCTTTGCATATTTTGCGCAGTCTCCAGCGTTCGGAGCTTTGGGAGCCCTATTGAGCCCGGCTGAGAGAGTGGACACCGAGGGCTGGTATGTTCGAGTTTTGTGGTCAAATGCAAACCCGTAGCCCAACTGTTGATGGTGCTGTGGGTAGGGTGGCATGTGAGGTTTAGGGCCAGCAGAAGTTTTTATTTGCCACTCTTTGCATATTTTGTTCAGTCTCCAGCGTTCGGAGCTTTGGGAGCCCTATTGAGCCCGGCTGGGAGAGTTTTGGTATGTTCAAGTTTTCTGGTCAAATGCAAACCCGTAACCCAACTGTTGCTGGTGCTGTGGGTAGGGTGGCATGTGAGGGTTAGGGCCAGCAGAAGTTTTTATTTGTCACTCTTTGCATATTTTGTGCAGTCTCCAGCGTTCGGAGCTTTGGGAGCCCTATTGAGCCCGGCTGAGAGAGTGGACACCGAGGGCTGGTATGTTCGAGTTTTGTGGTCAAATGCAAACCCGTAGCCCAACTGTTGATGGTGCTGTGGGTAGGGTGGCATGTGAGGGTTAGGGCCAGCAGAAGTTTTCATTGGTCACTCTTTGCATATTTTGTGCAGTCTCGAGCGTTCGGAGCTTTGGGAGCCCTATGGAGCCCTGGTGGGAGAGGTCTGGTATGTTCGAGTTTTCTTGTCAAATGCAAACCAGTAGCCCAACTGTTGATGGTGCTGTGGGTAGGGTGGCATGTGAGGGTTAGGGCCAGCAGAAGTTTTCATTGGTCACTCTTTGCATATTTTGTGCAGTCTCAAGCGTTCGGAGCTTTGGGAGCCCTATTGAGCCCGGCTAGAGTGGACACCGAGGGCTGGTATGTTCGAGCTTTCTGGTCAAATGCAAACCCGTAGCCCAACTGTTGATGGTGCTGTGGGTAGGGTGGCATGTGAGGGTTAGGGCCAGCAGAAGTTTTCATTGGTCACTCTTTGCATATTTTGTGCAGTCTCGAGCGTTCGGAGCTTTGGGAGCCCGATTGAGCCCGGCTGAGAGAGTGGACACCGAGGTCTGGTCAGTTCGAGTTTTCTGGTCAAATGCAAACCTGTAGCCCAACTGTTGATGGTGCTGTGGGTAGGGTGGCATGTGAGGGTTAGGGCCAGCAGAAGTTTTCATTGGTCACTCTTTGCATATTTTGTGCAGTCTCGAGCGTTCGGTGCTTTGGGAGCCCTGTTGAGCCCGGCTGAGAGAGTGGACACCGAAGGCTGGTATGTTCAAGTTTTCTGGTCAAATGGAAACCCGCAGCCCAACTGTTGATGGTGCTGTGGGTAGGGTGGCATGTGAGGGTTAGGGCCAGCAGAAGTTTTCATTGGTCACTCTTTGCATATTTTGTGCAGTCTCCAGCGTTTGGAGATTTGGGAGCCCTATTGAGCCCTGCTGGGAGAGGTCTGGTATGTTAAGTATTCTGGTCAAATGCAAACCCGTAACCCAAGTGTTGCTGGTGCTGTGGGTAGGGTGGCATGTGAGGGTTAGGGCCAGCAGAAGTTTTCATTGGTCACTCTTTGCATAGTTTGTGCAGTCTCGAGCATTCGGAGCTTTGGGAGCCCTATTGAGCCCTGCTGGGAGAGGTCTGGTATGTTTGAGTTTTCTGGTCAAATAAAAACCCGTAGCCCAACTGTTGCTGGTGCTGTGGGTAGCGTGGCATATGAGGGTTAGGGCCAGCAGAAGTTTTCATTGGTCACTCTTTGCATATTTTGTGCAGTCTCCAGCGTTCGGTGATTTTCGAGCCCTATGGAGCCCTGCTGGGAGAGTGGACAGCGAGGGCTGGTATGTTCGAGATTTCTTGTCAAATGAAAACCCGTAGCCCAACTGTTGATGGTGCTGTGGATAAGGTGGCATGTGAGGGTTAGGGCCAGCAGAAGTTTTCATTGGTCACTCTTTGCATATTTTGTGCAGTCTCGAGCGTTCGGAGCTTTGGGAGCCCTATTGAGCCCGGCTGAGAGAGTGGACACCGAGGGCTGGTAAGTTTGAGTTTTGTGGTCAAATGCAAACCCGTAACCCAACTGTTGCTGGTGCTGTGGGTAGGGTGGCATGTGAGAGTTAGGGCCAGCAGAAGTTTTCATTGGTCACTCTTTGCATATTTTGTGCAGTCTCCAGCGTTCGGAGCTTTGGGAGCCCTATTGATCCCGGCTGAGAGAGTGGACACCGAGGGCTGGTATGTTCGAGTTTTCTGGTCAAATACAAACCCGTAGCCCAACTGTTGATGGCCCTGTGGGTATGGTGGCATGTGAGGGTTAGGGCCAGCAGAAGTTTTCATTGGTCACTCTTTGCATATTTTGTGCAGTCTCGAGCGTTCGGAGCTTTGGGAGCCCTATTGAGCCCGGCTGAGAGAGTGGACACCGAGGGCTGGTAAGTTCGAGTTTTCTGGTCAAATGCAAACCTGTAGCCCAACTGTTGATGGTGCTGTGGGTAGGGTGGCATGTGAGGGTTAGGGCCAGCAGAAGTTTTCCTTGGTCACTCTTTGCATATTTTTTGCATTCTCGAGCGTTCGGTGATTTGGGAGCCCTATTGAGCCCTGGTGGGAGAGGTCTGGTATGTTCAAGTTTTCTGGTCAAATGCAAACCCGTAGCCCAACTGTTGCTGGTGCTGTGGGTAGGGTGGCATGTGAGGGTTAGGGCCAGCAGAATTTTTCATTGGTCACTCTTTGCATATTTTGTGCAGTCTCGAGCATTCGGAGCTTCAGTAGCCTATTGACCCGGCTGCAAGAGATCTTGTACATTCGAGTTTTCTGGTCAAATGCAAATCTGTAGCCCGATTGTCTGTGCTGCTGCGGGTAGGGATGCATCTGAGGATTAGGGCAAGCAGAGGTATTTATTGGTCACTCTTTGCATATTTTGTGCAGTCTGGAGCGTTCGGTGATTTGGGAGCCCTATTGCGCCCTGCTGGGACAGGTCTGGTATGTTCGAGTTTTCTGGTCAAATGCAAACCCGTAGCCCAACTGTTGATGGTGCTGTGGGTAGGGTGGCATGTGAGGGTTAGGGCCAGCAGAAGTTTTCATTGGTCACTCTTTCCATATTTTGTGCAGTCTTGAGCGTTCGGAGCTTTGGGAGCCCTATTGAGCCCGGCTGGGAGAGTGGACACCGAGGGCTGGTATGTTCGAGTTTTGTGGTCAAATGCAAACCCGTACCCCAACTGTTGATGGTGCTGTGGGTAGGGTGGCATGTGAGGGTTAGGGCCAGCAGAAGTTTTCATTGGTCACTCTTTGCATATTTTGTGCAGTCTCGAGCATTCGGAGCTTTGGGAGCCCTATTGAGCCCTGCTAGGAGAGGTCTGGTATGTTCAGTTTTTCTGGTCAAATGCAAACCCGTAGCCCAACTGTTGATGGTGCTGTGGGTAGGGTGGCATGTGAGGGTATAGGGCCAGCAGAATTTTTCATTGGTCACTCTTTGCATATTTTGTGTAGTCTCGAACATTCGGAGCTTTGGGAGCCCTATTGAGCCCTGGTGGGAGAGGTCTGGTGTGTTCAAGTTTTCTGGTCAAACGAAAACCCGTAGCCCAACTGTTGATGGTGCTGTGGGTAGGGTGGCATGTGAGGGTTAGGGCCAGCAGAATTTTTCATTGGTCACTCTTTGCATATTTTGTGCAGTCTCGAGCATTCGGAGCTTTGAGAGCATTATGGAAGCCTGCTGGGAGAGGTCTGGTATGTTAAGTATTCTGGTCAAATGCAAACCCGTAGCCCAACTGTTGGTGGTGCTGTGGGTAGGGTGGCATGTGAGGGTTAGGGCCAGCAGAAGTTTTCATTGGTCACTCTTTGCATATTTTGTGCAGTCTTGAGCATTCGGAGCTTTGGGAGCCCTGTTGAGCCGTGCTGGGAGACGTCTGGTATGTTCAAGTTTTCTGGTCAAATGCAAACCCGTAGCCCAACTGTTGATGGTGCTGTGGGTAGGGTGGCATGTGAGGGTTAGAGCCCGGAGAAGTTTTCATTGGTCACTCTTTGCATATTTTGTCTAGTCTCGAGCGTTCGGAGCTTCAGTAGCCCATAGAGCCCGGCTGCAAGAGATCTTGTACATTCGAGTTTTCTGGTGAAATGCAAATCTGTAGCCCGATTGTCTGTGCTGCTGTGGGTAGGGTGGCATGTGAGGATTAGGGCAAGCAGAGGTATTTATTGGTCACTCTTTGCATATTTTGTGCAGTCTCGAGCGATCGGAGCTTTGGGAGCCCTATTGAGCCCAGCTGGGAGAGTGGCCGTCGAGGGTTGCTATGTTCAGGTTTTCTCGTCAAACAAAAATCCGTAGCCCGATTGTTGGTGGTGCTGTCGGTAAAGTGGCATGTGAGGGTTAGGGCAAGCGGAAGTTTTCATTGGTCACTCTTTGCATATTTTGTGCAGTCTTGAGCATTCGGAGCTTTGGGAGTCCTATGGAGCCCTGCTGGGAGAGGTCTGGTATGTTCTAGTTTTCTGGTCAAATGAAAACCTGTAGCCCAACTGTTGATGGTGCTGTGGGTAGGGTGGCATGTGAGGGTTAGGGCCAGCAGAAGTTTTCATTGGTCACGCTTTGCATATTTTGTGCAGTCTCGAGCATTCGGAGCTTTGGGAGCCCTGTTGAGCCCTGCTGGGAGAGGTCTGGTATGTTCAAGTTTTCTGGTCAAATGCAAACCCGTAGCCCAAGTGTTGCTGGTGCTGTGGGTAGGGTGGCATGTGAGGGTTAGGGCCAGCAGAAGTTTTCATTGGTCACTCTTTGCATATTTTGTGCAGTCTCGAGCATTCGGAGCTTTGGGAGCCCTGTTGAGCCCTGCTGGGAGAGGTCTGGTATGTTCAAGTTTTCTGGTCAAATGCAAACCCGTAGCCCAACTGTTGATGGTGCTGTGGGTAGGGTGGCATGTGAGGGTTAGAGCCCGGAGAAGTTTTCATTGGTCACTCTTTGCATATTTTGTCTAGTCTCGAGCGTTCGGAGCTTTAATAGCCTATTGAGCCCGGCTGCAAGAGATCTTGTACATTCGAGTTTTCTGGTCAAATGCAAATCTGTAGCCCGATTGTCTGTGCTGCTGTGGGTAGGGTGGCATGTGAGGATTAGGGCAAGCAGAGGTATTTATTGGTCACTCTTTGCATATTTTGTGCAGTCTCGAGCGATCGGAGCTTTGGGAGCCCTATTGAGCCCGGCTGGGAGAGGGGCTTTCGAGGGTTGCTATGTTCAGGTTTTCTGGTCAAACAAAAATCCGTAGCCCGATTGTTGGTGGTGCTGTTGGTAAAGTGGCATGTGAGGGTTAGGGCAAGCAGAAGTTTTCATTGGTCACTCTTTGCATATTTTGTGCAGTCTCGAGCGTTCGGTGCTTTGGGAGCCCTATGGAGCCCTGCTGGGAGAGGTCTGGTATGTTTGAGTTTTCTGGTCAAATGCAAACCCGTAGCCCAACTGTTGATGGTGCTGTGGGTAAGGTGGCATGTGAGGGTTAGGGCCAGCAGAAGTTTTCATTGGTCACTCTTTGCATATTTTGTGCAGTCTCGATTGTTCGGAGCTCTGGGAGCCCTATTGAGCCCGGCTTGGAGACGTCTTGTACATTCGAGTTTTCTGGTCAAAGGCAAACCCGTAGCCCAATTGTTGGAGGTGCTGTGGGTAGGGTGGCATGTGAGGGTTAGGGCCAGCAGAAGTTTTCATTGGTCACTCTTTGCATATTTTGTGCAATCTCGAGCGTTTGGAACTTTGGGAGCCCTATTGAGTCCAGCTGGAAGAGGTCTGGTACATTCGAGTTTTCTGGTCTGAGGCAAACCCGTAGCCCGATTGTTGGTGGTGCTGTGGGCCGGGTGGCATGTGAGTGTTAGGGGCAGAACAAGTTTTCATTCGTGTCGCTTATCATATTTTTTGCAGCCTTGAGCGTTCGGAGCTTTGGGATCTTTATTGAGCCAGGCTTGGAGAGTGGCCGCATAGGGTTCTTACACTCGAGTTTTCTGGTGAAACGTAAACCTGTAGCCTGATTTTTGGTTGTGCTGTGGGTAGGGTGGCATGTGAGGGTTAGGGCCAGCAGAAGTTTTTCTTGGTCACTCTTTGCGTATTTTGTGCAGTGTCGAGCTTTCCGAGCTCTGGGAGCCCTATTGAGCCCGCCATGTTCAAAAAGTATAGGCTTTATCAGCAACCTATACTATTTTCTTTTTCTCTTTGTTATAATCAAATGCTCACCTTTAGATTTAAAAAAATCTAATAATGACTAATGGGCAATGATCTTCTGTATTAGCAGCAGCACATTTAATATCTTTTTGAGCAGTGATTACCATCTTTTGAGGGGGATATCAATTTAAAGGTCAAGTGCTTTCATAAAATAGGTGATTATCCAGTATTTCATATGTTGAAGAAAAGCTTAGCAGGATTGGTTTTGTGTCAGTTTCTTTTGTATATAGCATCTATGTGGTGAAAGGGATCACTTAATTATCTAACTACCTGTCTTTGGGGAAGCTATGTGACTATGAATAGAAACTGTCAAACAAGTACTCTGCTTTGCTTATGAAATTTAATCAATTACTGTAATGATTGCAAGTTGTAAGTTGGCTTTTTAAAAATAGGCAAAAATTTAAATTACTTTTGTGCCAGTAGCCAGGGACTTGGTTATTAATGAGTGATTTATTGGGAATGGAACATGAAATGTAGATGAAAAGGAGAAAGGAACAAAATGGGGCCAAAGTCCTGGCAGATCCCTTTCTTTTCAATTTTTGTAGTGTTCTTTTACAACCTAGAGAAGTATTCTGTTTCTCAGATATGATGGACTAGGACTAGGTTCTATATTTAGAACAAATCCAAGCAACTGAATTTGAAGCTAACTTTATCCACTCTTTTTAAAAATTGCTATTATTTTTTGTGGTGGATTTTTATTGGCTACTTTTCAAGTTTAATGTAATTGGAACTATCTTAAATATATTCAATCAAAAGTTATAGCAAAACCATCACATTTCCATTTTTTCCAACTCATTTTTTTTTCTGTCTGGTAAAATAGCTTTCTTACAGCTGAGGTAGTTCTCATTCATAAGTATGTATTACTGATCATGTACTGTTTGTGGATTATTTTTTAAAAATCACAATTTTTTTTCTACAGATGTGCCTACCATGTGCCAAATAATTCCCGTGTGTTTGATCTACTCCTTTTCAAGAAACTTCTGTTGGTGATTAGTGCTGGATATTTCTTGAGTTCTGTTGGGCATTTAGCATTTTTAATTCTCCCTTTGTCAGACAAAAATTTTTAAAATGGAATAGTAGTCACTGATCCCTGGCAAATACAGTAGGTACTGTGTTGTTAATAGCTCTTGTTCTTCATACACAATTTTGTGTATTCAAGAAAACTGTATTTGTGTGAAGTACAGCTACTGCCTGGACTTCTGTACAGAGATCAACATTGAAAAATGAAAGATATGTAACTGAGTGACCACTTGCTGGGAAGACTTTTTTTCTAATGCTTTTGGTAAGTGAAGTGGTCCTTGCTTTCTCGTTAAAGTAAAATTTCTTTAAAAATATAATGTCTGAATAAAAAAATCCTATTACTGTTGTAGAGAGTATCTCATTAATACTTCAAACATCCCAAGTAGGCTGGAGTTGTAATGCTTTTCTCATTTCTACAGGCTGAGATTAACCTGTTTTATTTGTTGAGGAGGGGGGGAAGGAGACTGGGAGTTTTATGACATCACAGATTAATATGGAAAAAAAAAGAAAAAATCCCATGCATTTTCATTACTGTTATTGTATAGTAGTCCCACTCCACACATGAAAGTTTTTCTTTAATTATATGAGAAGTGTGTACCAACACAGTTGAGATAATTCACTTAATGTACACTGCCAAAAACCTGTGTTTGGTTTTTGTCCCTGCAGAGTGTTATTACCTTGTGCCTAGATGATCATCCACATTTTAAACAATAGACATTAGCTATTCTTGAGCTTTGTTGCATTTTTTTTTAAAAAAGGGTTTTCCCTGTGGCTGCACACATGGTAAATCTTCAACTTCAAGTGTCCTTCTGTGGTGACCAAATAAAATATTAGCAAAATAAATGTTTTATGGGGAAACGTTGGCAGAAACCCCAGCAGAAACAGGTGGTATTGGGTTATTTCAATATAATGTAATGATGCAGCCAGGTTTCCATCTGGACAGCATGTGGTTGAGTCTACTTAGAGAGTATCATGGAGTGTGAGCATGCACCAGGGATAATGGTGGTGCATGAAAGTGTAGCTGGATGGCTACTTTACAAAATAATAGTCAGGGTTCTAGGTCCTCTGGGTTAAATACTTTTACTGTCAAATATGAATTTCTTCATAAAATATTAAAGATGAAGTAAACCTCTGACATGCAATACCGAGCTTTGTAATTATAAAGCAGTTCCTGGAAGCCAAGTATTGTTCACATTATAGCTAAGCGTTTATTATAAAAGAGTTCATTACCCTTGGAAGCTAAGACATATTTCAAAGAGAGTGCCCTGGAACAGAGGCACTTTCAGCAAGCTTTTCTCTACAAGGAAAAAAAGCCCCAAGCAAGCTGATCAGAATATTGTTAGGAAATGGGATAGGAATTAGCACATACATGAGTGCTAAAAGCTGAATCTATACATAGTGGACCAGATACTCATCCAGAGTAAATGCCTCCATCTTCATTGACTTCAGTGTAGGATTCAGTGCTGGATTGCACCAAGTAAGGCATTTTTAGCCTAATATAGAGATGGTTTTCCTTCTGGCTGACAGATGCTCTCACAAACCACAGGGCACACTTTGCAAAGATATACCACAGACCATCTTCACATCTATGGTCTCTCTGTACAGAGAGGCAGGCTAAATGATTATATACACTGGCAAAGGCTTAACTGGGGGCAGGATTTAGCCTGCTGCATTTAAGGGTAGATTTGGAAGATACCATTGTAAAAAATTTTTATTTATTTTTTTTTGTTGGCAAGGGAGTATGGGGGGTAAGAGAAGGAGGAGGAGAAACAAACTCCAACTCCCTTGGGGCTGTCAGCAGGCAGAGGCAGAGTTGACACAGCAGTTTCCATCACTGGAAATGTGGAGCAATGTAGCAGCTCTGTCCCATGGGAAACAGGGCTGTTAATGATACACAGGGCCTGATTCTTCACTACTTTTGTATTTTGTGCATGTTTAGTTCTGGTTTACGGTGTAAATCAGCCTGATAGCTTTTGAAACCCTGTGCCATTTGCTCATCACAAGTACAAATCATAGAAGCAGGGCTGAGGAAAATTAAGACCAGGTCTTAGGCTGCCCTGAATCACGTAGTCTTGTGGTCTTCTCTGATGATCCAGTGATTTGTACCAGCTGAGGAACTGGCCTGGGCACTCTCTATCTGCTGATATATCAGTCTTATAGATGTATGTGTTAACAATCTCCATTTCTCTTTTTCCCTTGCTCATGGATTACATGATCACCTGATTACACTGGAAACAGTTCTTTCTGCCAGAGAGAAGAACCACCTAAAAGTTTAAGGGCTGGCCAGCAGTATCTGGCAGCTAGAGATCAACATACTGCTGCCATTATTCAATGGTGACACAGAGGTGTCAAGAGCCTTGGAAAATATGAGATTACATCCATCAACTGATTAAAGTGATGATTAAAAGATCATCAAAGTATTTAACAGTAATGGGTAGGGGATAGTTTATGGAAGAAACAACCCTTTACATTCAGCTGGTATAAAAAGAAATAACTTGCATGCACCTGACAATGAGGAGAATGCCTCTGTGCCAAATAGAGGTCCCTTTCCTGAACAAATTTGGCCTCTAGATCTCATTCATGTATGGTGTGGAAATACACTTCCAACTGGTACCAAGAAAGCGAGGAACTTCCCCACAATGACATCCCATTTAAACTGATGTTATTTCGCTTCTACCAGTGCTGTAGCTTGTAGTCTTGAGTTGCACATGTACCCAAGTGCTCTGCTGGATGGTTTGGATTGTATTGGATGGTTTTCCTAGAGCTGCAATGACTTGAGGGAAGCCTCAAGTGATGCTCTAGCCTCAGTTTTATGTTCCATCAAAACACATTTATAGTGCCTGCTATGCGGATCATCCGTTGATGTACTCTCTTTCTTTTTCCATTCAGTTTTTCTCTTTCAGTTTCCAGCCTTTTCCTTTTCCATTCAGTTTGCCCATTTACATCCATGGGTGAACAGCACTGTTCAAATTACTTTTTACAATTAAGGCCTTCTTTCAGTTGAAATCTTTTCAACAAAAAGGGAGGACTGATATATTTCCAGTCTCCTCCAAATTCAGACGTGTGGCTACTCAGGCCATGAGTTTGTGCAGCTTCCTCCCTTTCTTCTGAAAATTAAAGCCCTCCCCAGAGAAAAGACTAACTTGTTCCTCCCCTTTTCACAAGACTGGTGTTGCTTCGACAGCAGAGAGTTTATCCAGAGCCAATTAAGAAGAGGAAAAAAGCAAGTTTTAAATGGTTCTTGAAGTCTCCACAGAAGCCTCAAATGAATGATTTGTGACAGCAAACAGTCTGGAGGTACAGAGATTATGCATGTAGATACACGTGGCTTTTCATCTACATCCTGATTACTGCTCTTATTTAATTGGCCTGGTTCAAGGCTTCTTGGCTGCATCGGCTTATTTGAATTTTGTTGTCCCAAGGATGTGAAGAACTAAATGTCCCTGACCTGAGTGTCACAATGTAGGAGCAGGAAAAAAAAGGAGAGAAGGATATGACCAGACATCAGTCTTACTTATAAAGTCCTATCCATCTCCCACCTCTGTCATATTACTGGAACAGCTCTTTGCCACTCACCTTTGCATTGCTGTGTGCCTAAAACCAATCAGGGACCAAAAAATGTAGTGCCACATGCTGAGAGTTTAAGAGTCCTGAGAAAGTAAGTGGAAATTTGGTACATTCACTCCATCTCAGAACATTTTTCATTTCACAGAGAATTGTGTCTGGGAAGGAAATGTGGTTGCTTTAGATCTAGAAACAACCAAGAAAGTTCAGTATTCCCTCCTGTGAGGATGATGTCAGCTGACAGTGAACAAGTGCCTAATGCTGCAAGGGGAAGAAGGAGAGAGAAGGGGGAAATCAGCAATTCTCTGGAGGACCAAGAGCCTTAGCTGTAAAAACAGTCCTGATTTTTGGCCTAGTATCCCCCCCACCCCTGCTGCACCTGTATTAACAAGGAGAGCAACTCCTTTGGGTGCTGAGTCAGGCTGAAAGTTGTTACCCTCTGCTTGGGGGAAAAGAGCATCTGGTCTCAGTGCTGCTCTAAGTGTGTGGGACATTAAGTCATGAGACCCACATCAAGACAGGGAGATTAAGGATCTCTGCTAGGTCACACAAGTATGAATGAGGTAGCAAGCAAGAACAGGATCTTCTCTGTGCTGTAGGACAGGAAGCCTGAAGGTTTTAGTGGAGTAGACATGTGGTTCCTTTTCCTCTTGATATTTGCCCTTGCAATGGAGGCAGCACTCTGGTGAGATTATTTTTAAAGGTGCAACTGGTTGTGCAGGAAAGAAACAGCCAGAACGTCTCTGTCAACACAAATGGAGCAGTGATGTGGAGAGCATTTTTTTCCACCCTAGTCTAGGGGTTGATCTATGTAAGTAGTACTCTGATGAGGACATAACGTGTTAGTGTTCGAGAAACACTGTTCTTACCCAAAAGGAGTTCCTCAATTGTCAGCTGACCTCTTTTGTCAGTGCAGATCCCAGGAAGACCAGGGCTCTTGCCTCATGGTCTGATGTACAACAGAATTATGCACCTAAATAAGGCTGCTGTTTATGCTCCTGTGTGGGAGCACCATGATCTCACAGCTTCTGGAGCAGAAGTAGTGAAGAGGGTGCAGCTCAGGACTCTTAAATCACAACTTATGGTACAAATGCCTTAAACAGACAGACTCTTCTCTGTGTTTTTCACATGTATCTGCTGATTTTCTTGGCCCATTGATTGGTGGTCACATTGCAGCTCCTCAGCACATCTGAGATTTCCTCAAAGTCAGTATATGACTTTGCTTAAATGTCTTTGAGAACGGACCTAGTGACTCTCAGGATGATAAACCCCACCTCCCCAGAAATGTGCTAGACAGGAGAGAGTCTTTTTCTGCTCCAAAGAGGGAACAACTTCATAGCTGCCTTTTGAATTTGAAGGTTCTCTGCTCCAGTTTTGACAAATGTAAAACATCTTCTATTTGCTGAATTGAGGTTGTGCCTCTGTCTGCCACCATGGTTCAGAGGTCTGCATCTCAGAGAAGCTTTGGTTCATATTGGGTCTATCTGGAGTGGAGAAAGTCTGAGCATCTGGACGCATTCCAAAGCAGTTCGTCAGTCTGTAATGTTTTCAAGAAAGTTTTATTTTGCTGCTGTTGTCTACTAAAGAGTTTAAGGCTGTCCTGGCAGAGGATCAAAACCTGTGTTATTTGGTATTGTACTGACTTCATAAGGGTTTGCAGCATGGACTCAATTAAGTTTAAAAAACCAGGAAGGAGTGTCTTTTCTGGTCTTTACATTAAATGTGTACTGTATCTCAAGTATTCTGGAGTTGAACATATGCCATGTTTTGAAGCCAGTATATTTGAAGGCCCATGAAGGAACCTGCTATGCTACATACCATATATCTTCTGGAAACAACCTAAATTATATCTTCTCCTGTCATGAGAGATGCTAACAAGTAGTTACAGTAAAAGAGCATGTAAAGGTGAATGCTAAAAGCAAGGGCAAGTAATTGTAGAATATTGTTATTTATCATTGAGTAACACTGAAAATTCTCATTCTTCTTTTCATTGGAACCCTGTCTGGCTGTTGAAAGACATAATAAAAACAATCACTATATTCTCATTTTTCTGTGTGAAAAGATGAAGTCATGGCATATGGTCAGCTCACCAGTGCTGTTAATAATAAACCACAGGTAATTAAGCACTGATTTATTCCTCTGCGTAAGTGAAACAAATTGCTTTAACGGCTTTTGTTGGGGACCATCTAGTCAGATAGATTATTTATAGGAAGTTCAAACTAAAAATTATTAGAGATCATATTTCAGTGTGGTGGAGGTTTATGGTAGAAACAATTAGAAACCTAATAGAATGTGTCCTGTATTCTCTTTGATGGAAAATCAGCTATTAATCTGGGGAAAAGTCTAATTCTCAACACAGCTGCTCCCTTTGGTCTACTGCACCAGATTGAAGCTGGATAAAAATGGAAACATGTTTAAAAAATTGATCATAGCTTATAATAGCAATAATCAACTTGAAATTGGTTGTTACTACAGTTAATGAACAGAGTATTAGAGCATAAAACGCCCTCAGATTCCCTCAGGCTATTAACTAAAAAACTAGTTGTTAACTGCTGATCAGATAGTATCTTTATTTAGTGACTGTCTTTTAATGCCATAGAACAGACCCTGGGAAGCTATGGGATAGGGTGGGGTGGGGTGTTTTCTTGGGGTAGTATCAAGAACAGAGTGGGACTTTAGACAAATTAACTCTATTGTAAGACTTCCCTTTCCCAAAGCTGTAGTCCAGTTCTGTCAGTGCCTTGTTATCCATGCACATGAAAGCCATGCCACTAGCTGTGGGCTCCCACCAGTTTGCCCAGGGGAGGTTTTTTCCCCCAAATGAGTAAGGGTGGCCTGTGGTGGTGTGCTAGGGTTCCCATAGGCAACCCCTGGGACTCTGCAAGCATAGGCTTGACTTGGCTGATTGGGAAGGAGAAAAGTCCTTCCTTTTCAGAAAGGTGTCCTGGCATTTTTCATTCTCACTGGTAGCAATACTCCATTGTGGTGACAGAAAGGATGGTACCAAATTTAAATCCTGGAACAGGATGGAAAAAGGGAATGAACTCCAGGCTTTCCCCTAAGCAAACTTAGGAATGAGTGAAGTCTGTACTGAAGCAAGCTCCAGCTTTTTGAAGCTTTTGCTCCCTCTGTGGTTGTATTTGTTTTGGTTTTGCCAATGCCGTTCTGCACCTGGAGGAAAGCCTCCCCATTCCTGTACTAGCAGGGTATTTGATAAGCTGGCTTTTGAACAGAGCTGTGTGCTCCTTCAGAGGCTGCAGATCATCTTGTCCTCTGAACTGTAATCATCATTCAGCCTGTGATACCAGACTGCTATCAGCTTGACAGCTCTGATTCTACCAGGTTTTTTGTTAAAAAAAAATCTGCACACACAGTTCACTTTCTCCGGGAGGCCACTGGGTTTAACAACATTATTTCAGACTCAGGGCTTGCATATATCAGCCTCATCTTGCAGAGGAAGACCTTCTCCTGTTGAAGCTCAGCCAGGTCATGGCATGATGCTTTGCATGTTCTGGTCTTTCAGTTAGAAGCTTTGTAGAAAGATGTATGGTTGCAAAAAAGATGGAAGTGGTTCAGTTTATCATACTGAGCTTTGTGCTTTCTGTGTTCCTTTTTTGTGTTGTTCACATAGTTTCCTACAAAATCCTATCTGATGTGGAGATGCTGCTTTAGTTTGGATGATCATTGCTTTCTGACCTGTGTAGTAGTAAGGGGCTAATAAAATGATACATCTGGAATTGCCTGCACTAACTTAAAGATTCAATTTTGCCTGGTGGGGTTTTCTGGTGCTCATAAATTTATGGTTTACTAGTCAAAGCTTTGGTATCTTTGGAAAACTTAATGTCAGAGCATTTATGACTAACTTGGTGTCTTGATCCCAGGAGTCTGAAGTAATAGGAGCAAATTTCACTATTGCACATGCTATATTTAGGTATTGTTTTCATCACTGTTGGGGCCCTTGTTCCTAGAGAAATAGCTCTTTACCAGAACTAGTTGAAATTTGTGGCAGCAAATTTTTCCCTATGACACGTGACATGTCCTCGACATTAAAAACGCTTATGGAAAAAGTGGGTGATTTTGATTAAATTTCTGAGTATTTGATGGGAAAGGGTAAAACAAAACATTTTTTCTTGACTAATACCTGACCACCACAAGCTTTTTATGGGGCTTAAAAGCAGTTTATATCATGCTGCAACTTCAAGTATAATTACGCTAGCTCAGAAAATACTTTGCAGACAGAAATCTCCATGTGTCAGGCTATAGATTCAATGTTTTGTGTGGAAGAAGGACAGGCTGCTTCAGCAAAGCATTTCAACCCCGTGCTCTGAAAACTGACTCATTTCCAGGTTGCAAATACTCTGTGCTCTGTTGTGACCTTTTAAATGTTCCTTCAAATTGGAGAGAGGCAACTTGCTGAATATAATCTCTGTTGAGTGCAAGACTTAGAATAGCAATTTTTTTTCTTAGTTTTTACACTATTCTAGCACAAGCTATTGTACCTTAATTTTTCATCACGGTGTCAACCACTCTTTTGTAATTCTCCATGGGCCATGCTCTCCTGTAGGGTCTGGCAGCTCACCCAGAGCTGTGGGGGACAAAGGCTGGGCCCCATGGCCTGGGGAAGCTGTGGGATTGCCCAGCTTGGCTACTGGAACCATGGAGTTTGGCCCCATGGCACCTAGTTTGGGGAAAGCTGTGGTATGGGCAGCTGTACCAGTGTAGGGAGCTGAGAGCAATGGGGTCTGGACCAGGCTATGGCTGCCCCATGGGCCAGGTCTGAGGGCCCACAGATGGTGGTAACAGTGGGATGGGGAACAATGCTGAGGCAGGGCCTGTGTGAGAGGGGCAGTCAGTCATAGAATCATTTTGTTTGGAAAAGACCTTTAAGACCATCATATCCAACCATTAACCCAGCACTACCAAGGCTACTGCTAAAATAGTCCTTCAGCACCACATTTACATGGCTTTTAAATCCCTCCAGCAATGTAGACTATCCCTGCTCTGACCAGCCTGGTCCAGTGCCTGAGTCCTGTGGAAGGACCAGGGTAAGAAAAGGTCCAGCCTACTCCAGGAACAGCCAAGCCATTAGTGTCAGGGCAAGGTAATTGAGAACCTCAGGTGAATTAGTGAGGACAATTAAAGCTCATTAGTGCCCTCATGAGCCAAAAATTTGTTGGCTTCCCTTGGCCTCACTTTTTTCTTGAAGGAGCTTTGTTTCTATAGAAGGTCTGTTTTTCTAAAGAGTAGGTTGTTGTGGGTTCACTGATGGTAGGCATGTTGGAGAGCCTGTTTCTAGGAAATTTCTAAATTTTGTTATCATACTGTCACTAATAGCAGCATTTGAGGAAATGAGAACAATATTTCTACTTTCAGGAGTTTTGTCATGATATATCATGAATGTGAAGAGGAAGTGAGGGATGAACTGCAGTCTCCATGGGTGAAAGCAGGACTGTGACCCTCCCCCACCTCTCCATGTGACCTTTCTGGCCTGCAAAATCACTGGTAAGACTTGATCTTCTTCATGTTTGACTCATTTTACCAGTGGAAATGTCTGTGTTAAGTGAAATGGTGTGGGTTTTTTTTCCCAAATCTATGTTTTGTTGGCTCAATGAGATAAAAGTTAAACCCATTCAAATCTTGAATCAATTCAGCTTGAACAGATGGATATTTTTTTTTTCTTAGTTTTCATTCAGCTGACAAACTGAAAAGAAATGATTCACAGAGTTCTACCTGACAGTTTGTTGGAAAAATAGTCTTCTGAAAAATGCAGAAGCTTATTTTGTAAAAGATCTGTGGCTTGCTTTATGGAGGATAAAATGCTTTATTCAGAATTGAATGAAAACTGTTGAAGGATTGTAGTAATTTTAATAGGTTTCATCCCAAATCCCGTAACGTTTTCTCTGTAGGTATAGCTACTCACACTACCTAATGAGCTCACAGTGCTGAGATACTGAAGAAAATTCTAGCAGTTAGAACTCCCAGAACTGTGTCCAGTAGCCAACATGCAGGAAAAAACTCCCCTCTGAGTGAGGCTACTTCACTAAACTTGCATCAAAACCAAAGTGGAAGCCTGTCTAAGACATCTGATCTTTCCAATTACTGTATTTTGATCCAGAGAACAAAACAAGAGCATGAATCAGCTACAGAAAAAGGCACATATGGAAAAAATACTTTTCAGGCATGAATTACTCCTTTGAGTAAGAATTGCCTTTACTTCTAACCTTACTTCAGTAGGGCTGTTACCAAAGTAGTTTTCCATGTCAACAGGGCTAGCTGATCTTGCCTGCAACTAGTCTGGAGATACACTTCATTTAGGTATAGCACCCCAACTCTTAAGATCAGTAGTACTGAGGGATTTTTATTGTGGTGTTGAAAACTCAGGAATTACCTTTGTTTCTCCTGGCATTTTTACCATAATTGTTAAGAAAGTAATTTGCAATGTGGCAGTCATTACATCTTCTCATCCCCACAGGTATAGTGAACTGGCATTTTACTAGTGAGCTCTGTTTTCTCAAATAACAGTCTGCAAGGAGGTATTTTCCTGAAAGGATGCTCAAATGTGGAGAGAAAAAAAAAAACAACAGAACTAAGTAAATGTATTTTACTGATTTGTTTCAGCACTGTAAAGGTGTGGCCCTTAGTTACTTTATTAAGGAAATAGCTTTCTGGGTAGAACTAGTAGCATAAGAAATGACATCATGTGCCAGAAAGGAAATGGAGGAATTGGAGTAGAGACCAGGGGCCATAGCTTGGCGGCAAAGAAGATAGGAAAGCTGGGATAAGTTTGAACTCTCTTAGATACACAGAGCAGCACTGGGAGAGGAGACAAAGAACACAGCTTAATATGAACATTATTTCCAGAAACATGGTTTTGCCCATGAAGTTTAAAACTCTTGATTCTTTGTGATGTGCATATTAGCTGGAGTGGAAGAATGGTGGGCTGGGGCCAGATTTTTTCTAAACCTCTGAAGAGGTGCTCTTGCTGAGGCTTTTAGAACTCAGGTAACAAAATAAGGATAAGGCTTTCAAAAGAAAGTCTAGGCTTTTACATGGACTTCAGCATGCAGTAAGCTCACTGTAGCAAAATAGAAGCAACAAGCAGTCACTAGTTCATTCTTTGACCTTCATTGCAATAGTTTTGTATTCTGGGTTAGACAAAAGCCTGATTCCCCTATCACCTCTGGTTTGAGAAAACAAGAAATCAAATGAAATCCCAGTTTTGAGACTTACTGCAGTTTTACTGTTCAAGAACCCTGATGTCAGCATGCTCTTTTCAAGCTGCTCTATGAGTATTTTTCTTCCTCAGTCACTTCTTTTTCTTGGGCCTGTTTCCCACTGAGCTTCATTGTGTTTTCACTGAGCTTTTGGGCTGAATACCACTCATACTTACCCAGCCCTTACAGTAGCAGAGTTGAGTTAACTCCCACTTCTTGCTTTGTCCATTTGACGCTATGTGACCTCTCTGTATATACTGTTAAGAGACCTACCTGTATGTGTATCTGTCCATACCATCAGGGTGTCATAATTCAGTACACACTGTTGAGTGGTTGTAGCTGATAGTAGCAAAAGCAACCCAGTTTTGTGTGTTTATGTGTTTAAGGACAGACTTTATTAAAACTAGCTGCTTTAGAAAAACTACAGATTCATATAATATTAAACTCTTAGCGTAACTGGTCTCCTGGAACAGTACATTTGTTCCTGTAATGGGGTTTAGATTTGCATTTTAATATAAAGGTCTGCTTGTAAATAGTTTATAAAAAGTTAATGATTAAGAAGTGCTACAGGTATAAAGAGCTTGGCCTGCAGCACAGACTCAACACAGATCTCTAAGGACTAAGAAACCATTTGTTTAGGTATACCTCACACTTGGATAACTTAACACTTATGTTTGGGAGTTACTCTCCTCTCTTATCTTCCATCCTTCCTCACAAAATTGACATGCTGTTATGGTGCCATAATGGAAGGATTAGTTCAGGTGGACAACAGAAATGAAAAAAGTATTTTTGCATATGTAAAAATATATTTTAATATTTATTTATTTTTACATCTGTTACTGGTATCATGAAGAGAAACTGAACTCTGTGCTTTACTGCATCTGAACTTTCTTACAAAATTGTATCTCTGGAAATGCAACATAGCATTTCCTATGGTTACAAACATGAATGCATTTTAGGCGTTTCATACACATTGTAGCAGGTAACACCTTTTTGTGACTGACTTTTTGGGGTCATCAGATCTTGCTGAGGTATGGTATTTCCCTGTGTGTTGTCACTGCTCAGTGGATTTAGACGGGGCAAACTCATGTGAAAAATTGTGACCAGCTGCCTCGAGTTATGTACCTGCACCCTGCCTGGACACTGATAGCAAGGAACACTGGTGCAGCTGGTGCACTTGGTGTAGTTATGTGTTTGGCTGACAAGAAGGGAAGTTTTGCTACTTCCTCAGACAGTAATTGTCTTCAGTCTCCATGTTTTAAAGTCTTAACTAATGATCCCTAAGATGGACTTCTCCCCAACCTCATTAACTAATTAAACAATTCAAAATAAAGAGTAATTCAGGCTGCAAAATATTGCTGAGAGGGCCTTTAGTGCAAACATTAACATTTCTACAAAATCCATAAGCATTAGAAAACAGAACCATGATACCCCAGACAGTCCTGTCTTTATTATTTCAATATGCTCTGCTATTACACACTGGCACATTTTATACAGCACCTCTCTCATGGGTACAGGTTTCTGTGCCCCCTCGGACATTGTGCATTGCTGCTTGCGTTTGTTCTTTTCTCTGCGACAGATTCTGCAGTGAGAGGTGTGGGAAAAGAAGCCAGTGGTATCACTGGTGTCTTACTGCTCTGCTGCAGGTTTACTGCAACTTTTTTGCAAGTGTGTACTGCTTGAGATTTTGAAAAGTGGTTTTTCTTTTTGTTCTTCTTGCTGGCAGGAAGAGCAGGATTGATACTTTCACTGAATAAGAATATCATATACTTCTCTCTCTGAGCATGCCTTGCAAAACAGCTGGTTGTGAAACCCTGAAAAGCTACCAGAGGAGGAAGGCGAAGAAGTTATAAATAGAATATTACTATTTTCTGGAGGGCAGAGAAAATTTGAGGAGGTTGTCTGATAGGGCAGGTTATGCTGCATATTGCTTTCCTAAACTCTGCTAAATACACAGCAACAGTGAGAAAATTTGCATGGTATTTTGACAGTGATGTAGAAAGCTATTGATACAAATCTTCCAGAAGGACAAAATACAAATAAAAATTAACCCTTAAATGCTATGTTTTTTACCCTTCCTAGGGCTAGCAACAGCTTTCTGGTAATTTTTTTCAGTTGGTTGTAGGCATGACTTGAAGGATTTAGATGAGTTTGGAGCAGGTAAGACCAAAGTTTGAATGGTTAGTATTGGCTGATAAACATGGAGAGAATGAGCTAAGTTGTAAAATGTTGAACTGGGTGATCTGTCTTCTTTGCTCAAATTGACCCCATCTTTGGAAAAGTAACACCATCCAGTATCCCTGTGCAAACCATCAAATTTAAGGCAACTGCCAAGAAAAAGTGGTTACTTAAAGCACCAAAACACAATGGTCATAAGTGAAGGAGGTGCTTTTCGCTTTGCAGTAATGTCTGTGGATTTACCCCTGATCTTGTGAGGACAGCTCAAAGCCATGGGCCAGCCCAGCTCCCCATCAGAAAAGAAAGAAATGAATCCCAGTTTGATCAGTGGAATTTGGGAAGGAGACCCAGGCTGCCCCAGCTCCCTGCATATGTAGATATGTGCAGATGCTCTGTGCCTTGTCCTTTCCTGCACACATGCCTGCAGATATTGCAGCCCTACCTGTGCTGCAGCCAGGGCTTTTGTACATTTTCTTACATGTTTCTGTTTCAACATATCTTGGTTGAGAATTTTTTTTTATTCTTCTTAAAGATGCAGAGATTAAATAATAAGCTTTAAAGAAAAGGTCCCTTTTTTTATTTACTTTCACTTTATGACCGTGTTGTTATTGGCTGTAATAGCTCTTTGGATGCTAGCTTTTTATTTATGCATAGCTTTGATGTAGCCATATGCAAAACATTGGAAATGAATTTGGGAAAACAGAAAACCTGAGTGAAAAATAGCTATAAGCTTGAACTGAGCTATCAGTTTTGTAAAATGCCATTTTAATGAACAGCAACTGTTGTAGGTTGTCTCCTTGTTGAAGGGTCTCCAGAGAAATGGTGAACAAAATTAGTGCCCCCAAATGTGCTACCATTCTTATAATTCGGTGATCATAACTATTTTTCATTACAGTGTGCTTTAACATGATAAACTACTTTTTAGGAGGGGAAGTAGATTTAAGGTGTGTTTTCAGTACATTTCACTATTGTTCACCACCATCTTTTCTTCACTGCAAATCTACATGAAATACTAAACAAGGATTAGACTGTTCAGTGCTCCAAAGCAATCATAACTAAGAAAAGAATGATCATATGTCAGAGCCAAAGGTTCATGTAATCATGCATTCAGTGTCAGGTACTGGTAGATAACTATGAAGGACTGGAAGGAGTAAGCATAAATCATGCAGTGCCCATCTCACAAAGTCAAGTAACCAGCAGGATTCTCAACTTCATTTTGAGCACATCTTTCAAAACAAAACCAAAAAAATTATTGTCAAAGGGACATACTGAGGACAGCTTTGTGTATGTTCAGATCAGTGAGGCTATTATGTTGCCAGAGTGGGCTCCAGAGCTGGGGTCAGATTTTTAGTGATATAAATCCTAGTTGTTCCACTGCCTGGAGAAAGCTGTGTTGAGCTCTTCAGGTCAAGGATGTAGTCTGTAACTTTTGTGCCATTAAAGCTTATCTAAGTGTTCTGTTACTCCTTGGTGGATTTTATAGTGATGTTTTCATAATCACTGATCCTTGGGGTAAGCTTCCATCTGATAAGCCTTTTTAATTGGTTTTGAACTCTGCATTGCCCTGTAGCCTTTCTCATGAGGCAGTGAAGTCCATATTTACTACTAAGTGATTGAATCACTGAAAGGGGACGCAAATGCTCTCAAATACATTATTCTTTCCTACTGGTCTTTGAACTCTGTCTCAACTTCATGACTCTTTATTCATAGCAAAGCTGTGTGTGCTTAGTGAAACCTGTTTGTTGACGTCTGTACTGTGACCTGGGCAATGTGATGGGGAAAAAAAAATTCAGTGTTCCAGACTGCCAGGTAATTTCATCATGGGGCTCATGGGGTTGCCTTCTCCACCTCCCAGCTGTAAACAGTCAAGCAGAACTAACTTCTATCAACAGAGTATTCAGTAAAATAGAGGGCCATCAAAATTAATGGTGGAAAAGACTTACTGAAAAACATTTTCTGTTCCTTGCAAATGGAGGACTGTACCATACTGTAATTCCTTTCATCCTTTGTCCTAGGTAGTTTCAGAAAGACTCAATCAATAGGGCCAACCATTTCCCCAGGGAGATTATTCCACATCCTAATATACCCACTTATGTTAAGTGTTCCCAGATAGCCAGCTCTTCACTCCCACCCCTGTGCTCAGTTTCATCCCATCACTTCTAGTTATTTATACTTCCTTGAGCCAGGCAATATAAAATCTTTCCTATTCACAGGATAAAAAAAAAAAAAACAAACAAAAAACCCCACCTTTCTTCTCTGGGAGAAAGAATCTAAGGATTGACCTAGAATGAAGCTTCTCCATTTCCGGTGTCTAAGGGAATTCCTTTCTTGGCCTCCGCTTTTTGGCAAGAGATGAAAAGTATTAATGGCTGGAGGTACTTGACATAAACGCCATGCATAATATGTCTACTCATTATTTTAAGCACTATATTCTACTCTAGCATTAAATAGTTATGGAATAATGATGAATACAGCTTGGAAGGTACCTTTTCTACGCCCTTACCCTTTTGATGGATTGAATTCTATCTATGTCAGTCCTGCAACAGAACCCCTTGAACACTAGCTCCATTTCATTGGTCAGTGACTTTTTTTGTTTTTAAATTCCCCCTGAGTGCTCTACTAAACATGCTTGGGTCTTTGAACAAGGTGAATGTGAACTTGGTTGTACTCCTTTCAGCTCCCTAGGAGGTTTTTACTGTGCCATGGGAAGTTTGCTCTGATGGGCAGTGTTAGTTTTCTGATACAGGTATTTCATTCTAACGTTAATGTAGCTGAGTCTTGGCTAAGCTCTAAAATGCACAGCAAAAGTATCTGTGATTTCAGACTTGGGTTCGTCCTGGTGAACTTCTGTAAGAGAACACAGAGCTATTGATAAAAATATCTTTAGGGGATTCCCCATATATCTGCAATCTTTTATTTTCTTCTAGTATGGCTCTGCTTATCCTTTCTGTGCTTCTTCCTTATAATGTAAGAGTCAGTAGAAATGGTCTCCCAGAGAAAGACTATGGCCTAGGAGATACACTTCCTAAATTTAATCATCCTTGGAGCTCTTATTTTGCTAAAAGACTGAAGTGACAGCCTTTAGAGGATAATTATATGAAACACCATGTGTGAGCAAAGTGTGAAATGTCTCCAGTACCAACTATAGCTATAGATATTTTTATTAAATATTAATGCCATGCATTTATGAAGGGTTTGCCAAGCAGATGTTAAGCTGGTCTTTGTGGTAATTTAATTGAGCAAGGAACATTTCCTGCCATTTTTATCAATGTCAGGCTTTACATGACATTTTAAACTAAAAATATAAAAAAGAGAGAAAGAGAGAAAGAAATAATTAATAATCAGTTCCCATTCATGACTATCTGCTAATATTTCCCTTCAGAGGATTTAATGTTTCTCCTGAATGTTTTTCTTGGAGGCCAATACGAATCTGAGCTAACCTGGTCTCTGTGCAAATTCTTCCACAGGGCCTCTATCTGGAGACTGTCCCACTCCTGCTAATGCAGTTCTTAGTTTTCTATTTGTACAAAGATGATGATGATAACAAAAGCAAATCTTAAATTATTCTGAAGACTCTGACTATGTGGGGCTCTGAAGATGTCTGTGGTTCCTTTCCTCCTTGGAGCACTGGTCCCTGCTTAAATGTCACCGTGGAATCATTCTGCACAAAAAAATTATAGATTGATTAAACTTACTGACATTATGGCCCGCAAAGTGCAATGTCTTAACAAGATTTAGCACTATAAAGTATTTGATTATATACAACTCATCAAGCAAAAATAAATAAGAAAAATAATAAAAACAAAAAGGCATTTAAAGTGTCTGTAGGTCAGGTGCAGCATAATGAGCCCATTCATGAAATATATCGCTTGAAGGCCCCCTCCTCACAAGTATGACATTATTTACATGGAAAAAGTGTGGTCACACTTGTGCCTTGTGTGTGTTTTAAATTTATGAAACTGGGTTTTTTTGCCCCAGATGTAAGTGGGCTCGTCTCAGTTATGTTCCCCAGAGACAACTTCCACCCCCCTGCCCTGTGGACGGGTGATTACTGTGGCTAAAGTGACCAATTCTTGTTCCAAGAGAAGGAGGAAAAATAGATCATAATAAATCAAAGTATGGGTAAGGCTGAAATGAAATGAAAAATCACCAGCTTGGTTTGTGGGTTTTACCTGCCTGCTTCTAATGTCCCAGGTTTCCCATTGGCTCTGGAAACTTCTGTAGGCACTTCTGAAGTTGGTTACATCTGTTTCAAAGCCCCTGTAAGTGCTAAAGCCTCACTCCCTCTTCACCAGCTCCATGTCAGGCTCTGCTGCTGCCACAAAGGAGCTATAGTGGGTTCTTTTCATTCATCAGGTGCATCTGAAAGGGTCCTGCTTAAGGCAAAGAAGGCACATGTACAGGCTGGCTGCTGTAAAAGGGATAGTTCCAGCAAGGAATCCTCATGGTCATTCCTGATTTCCAGTTAAATTATTATAAGCTCAGACCATAGAGAAGAGCAAAGACTCCTTAGTAAGAAAAAAGGTAGAGGGAAAACTTGTTTGTTTTCACCTCCTACAAACAGGTAGTTGATTGTAATACATCCAAGGGTAGTTCACTCAACAGATCACTTTCCTTTGGCTTCTACAGTTGTTTCTACTGATTTGTGTGGGTGTGTGTGTGATCCCCTACGAGGAGGGAAAGTGGAGAGAGGGTTGCAGTTTTGCCGACTACTTCTGTACCACTGTTTGTCATTGATGCTGGAAAGCAGCACTTACTGTCTGCCAATACGTTGTTTAATAAGATCTGTAGCAAACCCAGGTGTCATACAGAAGAATTTACATGCTATGCCTGCAGCACAAAAGCATGGATTTTCCAACATTTCCTGTTCAATAAACTCATTTTCCTGCAATATATGTACTCAGAGATAAAATACTGGTTTCTTCTCAGCTCTTTGTACAAGAGGTGGTTTATTCTGTGTGTTCTGAATGGTGGTAAGTTTTCAGGGAATTGTCCTTCTAGATTGGTTTGAGATCAATTTGTCTGGCTGACAGGATGAGAAAGCTATTTATTAGTGTTGGAAGCAGACCTGAGGCCTGATCAAACTATTAATTTATTATTATTTTGGAAGAAGGTGAAGGCCATTTCTGAGGTTGCTTATTGTCCACTTACCTATTTTCCCCCTCATTAGACAACTCTGAACACTTCTGAGCACTGTGACTGACAACCATGAAAATAATAATGCTTCCCAAATACCTGGTGTTCTGCTAAGTAGCAGTCGACAGAATTATTCCCCAAACTCTGCAGCCAACTTCTGACTTTCTCCATCATGCATGGTGTCTTTCCAGCTTCTTTTATGCTCATGTAGTACCACTTGCCTGTATTCTTTGCAATGTCTGCAGGCAATGCTTTCCAAGAGGCTGCAGCACAATGGGGGTGTTTTGTATTCTGGAGGAGTCTGTACACCATAAAGAAACAGAAAACCAAGGAAGGATCAGGCAGAGCTGCTGTGTGTTGTAAATTACTCTCAACCTTTTTGGAGACCAGAGATTCAACTTGCAGTTTGGGTCTTGGGTTTTGGAAGTAATCAGCACAGCATGCTTTCTTCCCAAGATCCTGGCTATAAGTCACGTAGCTAATGCTGAATCAGCATCCTTGATTCAGTGGTGCTGTAACTTAAATGGGCTTAGAAATCCCAAAAGTTGCCTGTAAGTGGCTCATCACTGTTGCTTCCAACCACTCCATTTTACAAGCACCTAGAATTGAAGATTCAGGTGGCTCTGAAAGCTGAGCTCTTCTTTTTATTAGTGGAGTCGTGTCAAAAGCAGGTAGAAGTCCACACGTAGGCTTCACATCCCTTGGCACCTTTCTTGTTAATTTTTCCTACCAGAGTGAAAATAGCTTTGGGTATGCAACCCTCTCTGGGTTTTGGTGCAAAGATTGGAGAATTTGGGATTCTTGGGCATGAGGTGAAAATTAGGGGCGGAGAGGGGCTATCTCATCTTCTTCTGAGTTATAACAAACTTCTGAAAGTTTTTCTGGAGGCAATACAAGCTATCCACGTCTCAGCTGATCTTGTCAATCATTGTATAAGGAGGAATTGCACTGTATAAAGAGGAGTTTGGCCTCTGTGTCCAGCCATCAGTGTCATGCCAGGTATGGCTTTGCAGAAGGAGGAAGGCTGGTAACAATTGTTTTGTGTTGGTGTTTTTTTTTTTTTAAAGGGAAACATATGGTACTTTTCACTGCTCAGAGTTTATACTCCCCCTACGATGGCACACAGCTCCCATTAACTTTAATGAGACTTATACATGCACAAAGGGGCCGTATAGGCCACGTCGTGAAGCTCTGGGTTTTTACTGTTTTGTGCTACAAGCTGTGATAAATTAATATATATCTGTACTGCCTACTTCAGTCTGCCAGCTCCAGTGTATTTTGCCACAGTTAACGTACAGTATAGTTAACACTAAGGGGGTTTTACTTAGGGGGATGTCTGGTGGTAAGAACAGGCCAAGCTGTCTTGAACTCAGGCAATGAAGTGGGCTGTTGAGGTGTACCCAAAGGGCACTTGCATGCAACCCAACACACTGTATGTGCTATGGATACTGGAGGGGAAAATCAGCTTTTTTTATATCTTGCCCAGGTTCATGGCTCTAGTGTTTTGAAGAGCAGTATATTGCTAAGATATTAGCTTTCAACAGCTCCTGAAGACTTATGCCCTGAACCAAGGTGTCTGATGAGAGTATTGCTCTCTGGAGCACGTGGCTGTTCTACTGAGGATTTAACAGTATGCTTCTAGCTTACATTGAGAAAGCTATAGACCTAGCATCTCAAAATAAGGCTACTGAACAAATGAGTATATGTGTGAGGTTGACAGTGCCTAAACCTCACTTAGATTTAGAGGCCTGACCAGACAGGGGGAATACAAAGGGGGCTGGCTGGTGTCTGATTGCAATAGATAGCTGAGCCAGGCCTGTAAAACAAGCCTTTGCAAACACAAACAGCAAGCTACTTTAGGGTGCAGAATGCATGTAAACCAATGGTAAGTATGTACTAATTCACAGAGAACCTATTTGTTACAACCTCTATCTGAGACTACTGGTGGAAGCAGTAATGTCTCACGCACAAGAGATCTGGACATGTGCAACTCTGTCCTGAGGCAGGATACAAAAGCTCAAAAAGGATTTGCATCTCTGCTGCTGTCTGTGCTGCAGCCAGTGCTTGGCTTTTTTCTCTTAGGCCTGAATTTTTTTAGGGTATAGGAGGGATAAACCACTAATTTTTGCAGTTTAAAACCAGAACAATGGAGAGCCATTATCCAAATTGATTAAGCACATATTTAAGAGGAGTGTCAAGGAAAGTCTAGAATCTACCATTTATTTTGGTAAGAAAACTATAGTAGGGAGCATCACCCTTTAAAACAGCCATGACACTGCTCGAATACAAGGTACTTGTCTGTTTTGTGATGTTGTCTGCTGATGACTGTGTGTGTACTTTTGGACAGATACCTACTTCAACACTTCAGTGTCAACTTCCCTTTCAGGCTGCTAGCAAGGTTTATCATAGGTTTTTGAATTTCATTTTGCTAAAACATGATGATAATCTTTTAAAAATTATTATTTAATTCCCCCCCCCCCCCCCCCCCATCTTGAGCAATCTCTTACATTATTTGACTACTGAAGCTAAAACAAGTCTTAAAGCTGGAAATTAGAAGATTAGTCAGATGTAATCAGAACTTGCTAATAAGGAGAGATTGTCCAGCTCTAAGCAGATTGTGGTCTTTCACAGTGGAAAAATTTCAATTGAGATGAAATTGGAGGGGGGAAAAAAAGAATCAGGAAAAGGTGAAAAAAAAGATGTCATCACCTGGGGAATTATTATTTCATTGTGTTTGTCACAATAACCATGTGCTCACTCAGTTGTTGCGGGATTTTGCACTGGGGTCTGGTAAGCCCAGTCTCATTTATGAATGGCATATGTGTGACTTTTTTCACAGATAGGGTCATACCCACTTTTTTCCTGTGGAGGTCAATGAGGTAAACTCTAGGGATGAAAGGCATTTTGCATATTTGCTTTTCTTTTGCCAGAGTCCATACTGAAAAAAAGTTCTTGTCAACGGTAGTAGCAATAAAAGAAAGAAATGCTATGTTTCTTGTCCCGATGTGACTTTGTGCTGTAACCTTAGTTCTTCAGTTTAAATACTCCATGATTATAAAAAACCTGAATCTGATTGAACCACTTAACTCTGATATGACGAGAGAATGTGACTGACCTTTGTGTCACGAAGAGATGCCAGTGTTTAGTGCCAAATATCCTTATTTGAAAGTTGCTTTCTCCTGCTGTTGCTGAATTTTCTAAAGGTCTCAGTTTCATCCCCTGGATAAGGTTCAGACCTCCCAAAACTTGGGTTCCTTAGCCTCTTGCCTGCACAGCCACATTTTGGCAATGCTCAATAGTTGTTTGACTTGAAAGCTGTTGGTCTGGGAAAAAAGGAACCTGTGAAGACTGGGCAGGGAGGAGGCAGTGACCTGCCTTCTGGTGGGGCTTGTCCTCATTGCACTGAGGACAACAGGAGATGTGAGACCAAGGTGTTAGCACAGTTCTGAGCTAAGCTCCTCTGTATCTGTCAAAAAAAACACCCTACCTTTGGAGCTCAGCTCCAATTTAATTGGGGGAATAAAATGTATTCTGTATAAGAAACAATTTTTGACATCTTCCTCTTTGCATTTTGTGCATTACATGCAATTTTCAAGGGATTTTTGTTTTCAATTGATACTGCATTTTAATGCTAGAAATCAGACATATCCATGAAAGAAAACTGAACTAATATTGGCTTGGTTCAAAACTTCTCCCAGGTATGATACTGGTTTTATCTTATTTAACTAGTTATTGGGGCTAACTGAAAATGTTAGAACTGCAGGTTTATTGAATCAAATGTAGCTGACATTACTTACCTCTGTATGATCATAGCAATTGAGCTGCACCAAAATATGGGTGGAACAAGTAGGTCATGGTGCTTTTGAATTCCTGTGCTTTCAGAACATGTTTCCTTCCCATGTTCAGCCTGGACCCTGTGGTGCTGGCATCTGGAAACACATCTAAAATAGTAGCCAAAGCTGTCATGTAACTGTCTCATTTTGGTGATTTAAAACTTCAAGAAAAATACCAAGTATTGAAAACACCCTTCCTGGTAAGAATGCTATTAGTTGGCAACCCTACCAATCCAGATTTTCTTTTCTCTCCCTCAATCCCATCAATGGAAGTTTTAAACTCCTGAAAAATTGTGCCTTGGACAAAATTGCTCCATCTGTTCAGAGGAAAGATCTGATAGCATTGCCTTCAGTTGCACGAGAACAAGATGTTCCTTGGGAGAGTGTCTTCTAAAATCAGGAACGGCAAAATCGTGACAGCTGAGTGACCTTTTTCTGATGTGTCTAATGCAACATAAATGCAGAAACTTTCAGCTTTTTTAAGCCCTGAATTTTTGTTGTAGCCACACGTCTGACTAAATCACGTATTAAAAAAACAAACTAACTATGATCTGCTTATTTTTTCAAATAAATGCATCCAGATAAAGCTAATGTCAGGGCATTTGTCTTGAGTCAGGAATGGATAAAGCAGTATAAATGTGAGCTTTTGAAGATAGCATAGCCACTTCCTTGTATATTGTCAAATTACTTTGGGTATAGCCTGACTTCAGTAGCCTTCACTGCTTACTCTGTACAAGGGTGACAATACTGTGCCAGTATCTAATGTCTCCTAGAGCAGTATTCCTCTTTTGAAGAAAAAGGGGTTGCATTTGGGAAGTCAAAGTAGTTCTAGCCCCGAGACTGACTTCTGTTCTTCATCCCCAGCTGCCATGCAAAGGTAATATAGACAGATTCTCAGGTTTGAGTACACCTGCCTTCGACTGACAGCACGGTGGCTCTCAACCTCTTGTATTATCCAGATGCTGTGAAATGTGTTTGGTTGTTGAAAAATTCCTTTGTGTTGTGGTTTTGAACACTCTGAAACAGGCAAAAATAACAACTTTCCATTTTCCTAGAACTACTCAGCTGCATCCTTTTCACATCATTTATCAAAGGCAGATACATTAACAGTTAAAACTGGCCTTAATTCACCCGCCCCCAGCAAATACCAGCTTCTGATTTTGATGGAGACTGGCTTTGCTGGCAGCCTGTGGCTGGCACAACTACAAAGCTGATTTCAGGAACCTTAGTGGTTTATTTAGATTCCTTAAATGTTTTGGCTTGTTGGTATTGTGGATATTTTGAAACTTTTGAAGTCTTTACATTTCCTACCATCACCACACAGGCAGGCAGGCACAGAAACACACAGAGACTAGGAAGAGAGTGTCATCTTTGCTTTGTTCATCAGGTTTTTAAGTATCCTCAGGTGGTCAAATCAGACCAAATAAAAAAAGAGTAACAGCAACTGCAAGATGGGGATCATGTTCTTTCCCCTCTCTTGACAGAGGCTTGTGAAAAGAAGGTGATGCTTTTTGTGCCTCTCTTAGTTTGTTTTGCATTGGTAGAAAGGGCAGTGCAGCTGTGAACTTCAGAGCCTGTGCATAAATGCTGACTGTTGTGCTCATGCAATCAGCTGTGAACATGAAAGCTGGCTTCTGGTGCTTGTCTTATTTTTGGCCCTCAGATAACTCAGTGTTTCTTCTGTATCTGTGTTGTGTGTATATTGGATTTGTATATTCAAAATTTCTATCTGCTGCTTTGCCATTTTTGTTTGGTTATCCTGGAGGTGGAGTGAAAATGCATGTGAATGAATGCTGGGAAAGGCATGTGGAGGAAGCACCCTTTGGCAAAATGTTTTCAGTGCTTTTTGGTACTAGAAAATCACATGTGGCTGCTACTTGAACTGAGGAGAGGTAGCAGTTTTATGCAAGAGGGATATTTTTATACCTAATATTATAAGAATTATGTTCTGTGGAATGACTAAGCAGAAAGAGCCAGAAATACTTCTGATCCAATCTAGGAATCTGTTTTTGGCTCCTAGAAGTCTTCAAGTGATTTTCTTGTTAATGCAGTGTGTTACATTAAATGCCTAAACTCCTGCAGGAGAAGTCAGGAAGAAGCAATGATGCTGTCTTGGGCTATACAACCTGAGGTAGGTTGGGTTTTGCCTGCTCTGTCCTCATCTGCTCTTGTTCCTGCCCTCAGCCTTTCTTTGTGCACTAAGCATTCACCCCTCCAGTTTTATATGTAGAGGATGTGGACCCCTGTATATCACTGGCTGATGCTGTAGCAGATTTTGCTTAGTAATGTGTACTCAAACAGCCATTGATGGCTGTTCTAACTCCTATGGTGCCTTGTTTCTGCTTTTTCTCCATCCATCCTTCTACTCTATAGCATTTCAACAAAACTGTAGAAAGCTCTGCTGTTTATGCTTAAAGATTGAGTTAACTGTCTTGCAGCCTTGAGGCCTTTTTGCTTTTCCTGGTTCATCGAAGCATGTAGGGGAGAAAAAGCCGTGTGAAAAAAATGTGACAGAATACAGCTTTTTCTTCTTCTTTTTCTCTTGGAAGCATGGTGGACAGTGTTTCATGAGCAGCCATGAGTCTTGCTTCAGTCCTTATAAATATCACTGTGTAAAGAGGATGAAACAGTTATACAACTTTGAATTAAAATGAAATTAGACAGTTGTAATGATTAGAGGGAGACTATTATCTTAATATTTTTCTAACTCTTCTGCAGAATTCTGGAAGAAGAATGGGTATGATTAACTAGTTCTATAGAAAATACCTCCTTTTCAGTTAAATCTCATAGGACATTCCCTCATGGGAGCTTACGGACAGACAAAAATCCCTGTACACAGTAGACTGCCCCGGCTAGTTGAATTGTTCAGCAGAAGTGCATGCTCCTGCTTCTGAAACACATGCATTGCACTTTCCTGATGGGTGCTGCAGGCTGAATCTAAGAAGCTTCTATGTTGTGCTGGGAAATAGTGTGAAATAGTGACATATCTTGCCAAGTTGAGAGGGGTATGCAAAATATACAAAAAGCAGCTGTGAGAAAGATGGATTTAACCACTGTGTTTTTGGTCATTCTGCTGGGATGCTGGAAGGCAGCTGTGTGGAACTCAGGAACAGGCTTTTGGCCTTGTGGGAAAGCAGTGTCTTGGGGAGGTGCTGCATAAGCAGAGCAAGCCAATGTCTTCCCCCCCCTCCTCCCAGTTATCTTTTTAGTGTAGCTGAATCCTGCTGGTATCTTTTGCTGGCTTTGCTGCTGCTCAGACAAGGTTGCCCTAAGGCACTTGCTCTTTCCTTTTGTGCAGCTTGGTACATGGCTGTGCAGAAGTGACTCCTGCTCTTATCTCGTGTTCTCTGCACAGGCAAGGCTGCCCCTGCTGTGCTGTAAGTAGCCTTTCCTATTGTTTTCTTTGATGTGTTGTAAGTGTTGGAAATAACTGTTTTGGGGAAGTATTCTGGGAGCAGAGCTGAATGTATGTAACAACCCCGCCTGCGGAACTGGAAACTCAGTCAGCAGTAACCAGGTTTCTCTGAACTGCTACATGCAATGCTGGCAAATAATCTGTTTTAAGGCATGTTGAAAGGCTGTTAAACTCAGAATTGATTTTCCCCAGTGAAAGAGTGATCAGAAACAAAATGTGTTATTATCACAGTTCATAGTAGGTAGGCCTGTCTTCTATAGTTAAACTGAAACTGCATGGGAACAGGACAAGTCTGAAAATAGAAATGGTGGTTGCAGCATTCAAACCCAAAGTACTCCTCACCTTTGCCTCCCCCCTTCCCCCCCAAAGTCCCAGGTCTCTAGATTTTAGCAAGGACCCTGTGTTAGCTCCAGTGACCACTGGATGTAGCTATTGCTTCACAGAAATATGGCCAAGTAAACACCTTTCTGCCTGTTTTTTGAGATGACTTGGCAGAGCTTGCTTTTTACATGTAGTTTCTGCCACTTTTTTTTTTTTTTTTTTTCTTTCTGTGTATACTTTTTAATTTCCACTCAGAGCTCTGTAGAATATGAACATGTAGGTTCCACTCTCTTTTCTTCTTGGGTGTTCTCCTGCTTATCAGCAATGAAAAAGACATGAGATTACAGTGAATTCTCTAATGGTAATGATGCAATAGTTACCTGCTCATAACTGCACTCATCTCTGGAGTACAAATGGGGATGCTATAAAATCCCAATGCTATAGAAGAACAAGTTCATCAGATGTAGACAGTGGCCTAAAGATACAGAAATTAAAATATACGCTGCCCTTTTGTGTTATAAAACCAACAATCCTGATTAGATATTACAGCTGTTATTTAGCTCTTTATACTCAAAAGCTCCTTCTGTTCTCCAGTGTTGAACATGAGTACTGTGTTTCAGAGGTGATGTGGAAGAATATATGTAGGTATTGTGTGGAGAGGCAAGGAATCCAGGAGCACTGGAAACAGACTGAATTTTAAAGTGGAAAACCACCATGACCCCAAACAGATAATTTTCAACTAAAAGATGAAAGCTAATGGTATATAAAGGGCAAAATATGAAATTTTCTATCTGTATTAAAAAAAAATACAAAACTGTGGTATTTCTGAGACATCTAAAATTGCCAAATTATTCCCTTGGCATTGTTATTCAGAAAAGCATCGGTCAAGTTTCAAATGTAGGAGACTGGAAAGGTTCAGAGATGTATACATACTTTCCTCTACTAGAGGTTTGCAGATTTTCAAAGCTTTCCATTTTTATTTGGCAGGAAGCAGAAGTGGTTTAAAAAATAAAATTAAAAAAAAAAACAAAATTTTTTTAAAATACCACCAAACAGCTCTTATTCAGCAAATAAGTGGGAACACTATGTCACTGTTACAGTGGATACATCTTATGTGTTTAGCTTGCATGTGGTTGCACCATCTCAGTAGTAGTTTAAGGAACTTGTGCTGATTTGTGACTTTGATCAGAGCTGATAGATTTTTATCTTTTCACACATTAGTAAGTGCTACCAGGTAGGTTTGGGCTCTCTATCTTTTATTGTTTGTTCTTACGCTCTTTGTTACAGCTACACCTGAATTTACTGGTCGTGACAAATACTTCTGTCTCTGTGAAGGAAGTCTTCCAAGGGCAGCATCATCTTTCTTTCTGTTTTACTGTGGAGTTGCTGATGCTTGAGATCTGAAATTGGGGAAGGGTGTTGTACCCAGCACTGCTCAAATCTAAGCAGCCTCATGTGGTTTGCAACCTGCTTGCCTCCCACCAACTACAGGAATAACGTTCATCTGGACTTCCAGGTCAGAATCTGTAGAATAAATGCCTCAATTCTGTGCTTTCTTTTTTTTTTTTTTTCTACCTGTAAAGAATTTTCAAGGCTACCCGTGTAAACACTGAAGTTTTATTCTTTAATTCTACCTCACTTACTGATATTAGGACAGCAAGGTGTATCATGGAACTCTGGCAAATGGGGATAGAAAGGACAATAAGTTGTTTAGCCTTGTCTCTTTCCCTAAGGCAGGATCAACTAGATCTAACCCTCCTTGACAGATATGCAGTAAACCTGTTCTTAAAAACCTCCCATAACAGAAATTTGACACTCTTCCTCAGGCGATCTTTGCCAAAGCAGAACTCTTCTTACTGCTAGAAAGCTTTTCCTAAGGACAAGTCTGGATGTCCCTCGCTGGAACTTAACCCCTTGATTTCTTGCCTTATGTTCAGAGGAGATAAAAAGGGTTTATTTTCTTCTTTGCAGCAGGCTTTGGCATACTTCAGGGCAGTTATTGCATCTCCCCATGGTCTCCTGTGCACTGTGCATTCCAGATCTTTTAATGTGCTCCCCTACCCTGGTCCACTCCCCCCAGCCCAAGACCATGTTTTCTGGATCTGATTGCTCTCACCACCCTTCTGGGGGCTCTCTCAGGCCTGTATATTGTGGAACAGCTGTGGGGTTTTTTTTCCCCCCTCCTTCTGCTGGAATGCCCATAGTTGTCTCTCAGCCAAGGCACACTCAACTTTCAGCAACTAAACCATAATTTTGGTTTAGAAGGCTTTAGGGAGACAATGCATAAATAGTGTCTTGCTACCACTGTATACTCACTGAAAGGGGAAAATGTTGGAGAGTTGCCTGGTTGGGTTTTAGAAAAACAGGATTTCTTGGGTGTTTGCTTCCCTGCTAGACAATAGAGAATAAAGCTCTGCAATAGGAGAAGAGAGGAACTATATGAGTTTAGTGTATTGTGTCCACATGTGAACTTAGGCCCTCCGGTGCTAAACATGCGAGAGGCATCTCCAAACAGTGCCCTGTTTGAGCCAGAGCACAAATATAAAATTCCTGGCATCTTAGTGGCCAAGCTGCCTCTGTTCAGATCGCTTGCATTACAAGAGCAAACTCCAAAAACGTCCAAGAAACAAGACTCAAAGAACTCACAGTGAATCTCTAAGCTGCTTCTTTCTAATGCAGCTTTATTTTTGTATGACTGTTAGTGTGAGTAGGATAGGGATCATGCTTTCCCCCCACCGCCTTCCCTCCCCATTACCATGGTGCATTTTAAATCAAGCTGTCCTCTGTAGCTCTGCGGCAAATCTGCACATTTCTGGTTTTGCTCTTTCAGAGGATAATTTCTCCTGTTTAATGAGATCTGAGAATGAAGTCAGGCATGAGTTGGAGAAAGGTCACAGCATGTGCTCAAAGGTATATTAACTACTGTTGGAGCTGGCATCCGTCGACTTCCATGAGGACAAAATTAAGCAGCAAACAGTAAATACTTCCACTAGCACTTTATTACAAGCAGGACCATTTACAATGAATACGAATTTGAGAAGCTTCAAGGATGAAATGGGGATGCTCACAAATAAAGAGAAAAATCTTACTGCTTAGGCTTAGAATGTGATTCCAGTCAAGGTTAATGGGGAAACAGTTAATGAGGGGTACAGAATCCAAAGGCTGCATTGATGCCATATTGTGTCTTACACAGGTAATTAATGCTACTGACTACTCCTAAATGGCTCTACCTGAGCACATTTTCTCTAGCAGGAACTTTAAATCCCCCACACTGTATACAGGAACACTCTCCTGATGCTTTATGACTCCCACTAATGCTGAACAGGCTAAATCAGAACCAATTTCTTCCAGTCGTTTTCAGGATGGTGATTTGCATCCATCACCACCACAATGCATCCATCATTCAGGCCCCAGTGGTGCAATGGCAAGTTTGCCATTGGCTTCACAGGGGGCCAGATCAGCCCCTGAATGCATGTAGGGAGAGAAGAATGACATTCTACCACTCGAGCAGCATCTCCACAGCAGGAAGTGCTGTGGACAAAAGAGCTCCCTCTCAGTGAGACTCTTCTCTATTGCCATCTTCCTCTCATAACTTTCATAATTTATTTTTTGGGAAAGGCCCTTTTCTACAGGGTCCAGGCAAATATTGCCACTCAGTGGCCAGCACAGTGAAAAAGGAAAAGCAGCTGGAGGTAGAGGTTGCTCATGAGCCACCCTGTGCCCAAGCAGAAAATAAAGATGCAAAACCCACGGTCAGCTTAAACCTGCTCCCTCCATTCATGTTTGCTCCTGGAAACTGGACCACAGTCCTGAGTGCCTGATGTGGGAAGAAGAAGAGTAACATGAGATTATTTTGAAGGAAGGAGAGAGACTGTCTACTGTTTACTGTCTGGTTCTATTGTTTAAAAATATTTTGTTTTCTCTTCCTCACACAGAGGCTTTAAAGTAGGGCATTTGTATACACTGTTCTTTCCACTCAGTGCTCATTGTATTGACAGAAATCGCTTCAGCTGAAGAGTTTTGTCAATGTGCTCAAGCCTGTTTGTAGGTGGCATCCGGAGGGCAGATTCCGCTCTTATCCAGGACCTAGCCTATTCCATTACTGGCTTTAAAACATCTCCCAGGTGCACTTAGGCATTGCTTTTCTTCTCAATCCCCTCTTCCCTCCCTCCTCTCTCCTGTTGTTCTGAACAAAACAGTTTGAAAGACCAGGCCAAATCCTCAGTTTCTTTTGGGTAAGGAGTTACAGCTAATAATGCTGTTTTTAATGTGTTTTGATGTATTTTAAAAAAAAATTTGTTATTGTATTCTTTACTCATCTACCAGTGGTGCAGTACTGATGAGAGAAGCAGAAGATAAGGTGATGATAATAAGCAGAATAAATCTAGATACATCAGAAACGTCACATGAAACAGCATTTGGTAATGCTAATCCTCTTGCTCAGTTCCTGACTGTGTATTTATAAATGGAGGAGACCTGTGTGTTTTCTGCACTAGCTTAACCATCCCTAGTGTTTCTTCTGCCAGATTTTAATTCTCTCCTCCCCCCGCCTTTTTTTCTTTTCTTTTTTTTTTTTTTTTTTACCTGTTTTTGATAGTATTTAGAAGTTGTTTGAACTGTATGAACTAAGGTCCTTGGAGGATTTAATCAATGGAGCAGAGGATTTGGTCCTTTCTGTTCTAAATGCTGACAGTAATGGTCCTGTTCTGGCTAAACTTAGCATGAGGTTAAGGTTAATGCAAAATTAAATAAATAAATAGCAATACCCTCCCCCCACCCCATCTTGTCTGGCAAGTGTAGGAGAGTGGCTGGTTTGTGAGCGAGAATGCTTATGAACCTGTTTGTAGGCTGGCTAATGTGAAAACCCCTCTAATCCTG
This sequence comes from Phaethornis superciliosus, assembly GCA_023637945.1. Classification (NCBI taxonomy): domain Eukaryota; kingdom Metazoa; phylum Chordata; class Aves; order Apodiformes; family Trochilidae; genus Phaethornis; species Phaethornis superciliosus. Next base: position 36,672,462 of record JAJQWJ010000003.1, on the reverse strand, counting down.
GTGATTTTAACTTGCTTACATTCCTTTGAAGGTCTCCCTCCTTGGTGGGTATTGAGGCTCGGTTGCCATGATGCATTTTTATACTGCATTCCCCAGGAGTTAGCACTTGCCATGGAGACCTGCACTTTGTCTTTTAAGCAGATAAAAAGAGAGGTCAGTCAGATGTAATTCCCCAACTCCTCGTATAAACAATATAACTGCTGCAGCAACATACTTGCTTGGAATTACTCCCTCAGATTCAATTCCCTTTTCCTGCTCCACTTGTAAAAATGGTTAGTGTCCTCTATAAACTGCTGCTCAGCCAGGTCCAAGGCTTGCTGTGGAGTTGTAGAATAAATGTTAATCTAATACAGGTTACTGGGTCAAATGCAATCACAGGCTTGTGGGAAAAGCATAATACTGTTCTGCTTCTTCTAACACAGTAAACCTGGATATTATATGATAGGTTAAATACCACTGAACCATGGCAAGAATTTTCTTGAAAGTAGGATTTAGTACAAAGGAAACTACACTGGAAGAGTGACCTAGGACTGACTTTGTTCTCTAAGAGCATTCTAAGAAGCTGAAGTATGCTGTGAAAATTATCTCCCTGAAAGTATTAGGTACGAAAATCCCTAGGTCAATGGATGGACATCTACAGCAATGATGATTCAGCTAATAAAAGGCTACATGTGTTTTTATAGTGCCACCTGCTCTCTGTGGGAAAGAGCATTTTGCTCTTCTTCGTCATGCAGTGACTGTGAAGTGAGCATGATGTGGCTAGCTCCAACATCTGATATCTGAGATTGTGTAAATATATACTTAAAAATATATATCTTTATCACTCATACATGAGTGCTGACAGTTACTTATTTCCTGCAGGCTGGCTTGTGTTATCCCTTGCTGTCATTTACCTCTCTGTCCTACAGTGATGTCAGTATGGCATAATATTTCACTGTCTTTTAGTGTGACTTTCGTTTTTACTCGGTACTGCTGAGGTCAGACACTGAGTGCAGTCATTAAGTGGAGGATTGAGGACCCAATCCTGCACGCAAACCTGGGTCAGTATGTGCTAATCTGTACCAGCTGACAGCCTGGGCCAGTCTCTTTCCACAGGGTATGTTGCCTGCTACTCCTTGTGTAAGTAGTCATTTATAGTCCTGGTGTTTGATTACAAAATGAGAGAGAATGAGGACAAAGATGAGGGGTGTTGAGGCCTCCATTTTTTATTTGTTACGTTAACTGACTGAAGTGATAAATCGTGTTAGTGAGAGGACTCTGGATGATACACGAGGAGAGATGACACTTCAGCGTGCCAGAGCTGTGGGAGCAGTTAAGTGCAGGCATCACTTGGATCAGCCTGAACTGTTAGCAGAAATGAAGTAGTTACACTGAGATGAAACATGGCATATGAACATCATAAGACTTTGCTAGTTGGTAAAAAAGCAAAACAAAAAAATCTTATTGCTTCATGGCACTGAAATGTCAGAATGCTGCCCCCGCTATGATGATGGTTATATTTGCAGAGCAGTGTTAAACCTTACTGTATATGTGTGTAGTGAGAGCCAGGGTCAAAGCAGCCTGTGGCAGAGACAGGAATATAGCCAAGTTTTGGGGGGTTATTTGTTTGGTTTTGTTTGGTTTTAGTTTTGTTGTGATGTTTTATGCTGAAGAAAAACTTCCTGCACAAGACTTTATGTTGAGTCATACCTTGCCATGTCTCAAACATTGCTTTTCAAGTTTTAACTAAAAATTGTGCATCTTGCATACTTACATCACTGCAGTCTTTGCACATGAGGTGCATACAAAGTGTGCAAAGGGTGTGTAAAAACAGGTGGACTGCAGAGTAAGGAAGTTATCTCCGTCTCAGAAAAAAATGCAGATCAGCTCTAGTCATGCACAACGAGTTCCTAGTTGAGATATGCTGGCTCTATATGGTAGCCAGGCTGATGTTTCCAGCTATATCTCCCTTGATTTTCCAAAGCTGGTATATCTTGGGCTGCTGAAATGCCTTGAGTCATTACCATTATGTGAACTAGAGATGTAAGATGGTCCCCACGTGTCACAGAGAGGGACAGGATGGAGCTCTCAGACATTCAGAAGAGAGGAGGGACTGCTCATATGGTTGATCTGCAAGAAAGCTTGAGGGAAAGATCTTGAGGTGGCTGAAGTTTAGGAGACCTTTGCAGAATTTCAAGAAGAGAATTTGAGGTGTCATCAAATTATGTCAGAGCTTTTACACAAATGTGCCTTTTTTTTAACTGGCAAGTAGAATGACTTCAGATTTTATCTTGTCTGGGGAAGCATGTCAAACCTGCAGATCAAACCTGTGATGAACAAGAAAAAATGCTTTGTGCTATTTTCTTTGTGTTAGCATGAGACCCTGTTAACCTCTGGTCCCCAGGCTCTGCCCTTCATTTCATCTTCCATAAACTCGTTTGCCAACATTTTGTTACATCAGATAATTTCCTGAATAACCAAGCCCTCTTCTTTCCCTCTCCTCTCCCTGGGTTAGTTTTGTTTTTTAACTTTCTGTTCTTAGAATCATAGAATCACAGCATTTTCAGGATTCGAAGGGACCTTTAAGATCATCTAGTTCCAACCCCCCTGCCATAAGCAGGGACACCTCCCACTAGATCAGGTTGCTCAGAGCCCCATCCAGCCTCACCCTAAAAACTCCCAGGGATGGGGCTTCCACTACTTCTCTGGGCAACCTGTTCCAGTATTTCACCACCCTCATGGTGAAGAACTTCTTCCTAACATCTAATCTAAATCTGCCCTCCTCTGGTTTGAATCCATTCCCCCCAGTCCTATCACTACCTGACATCCCAAAAAGTCCCTCACTAGCTTCCTTGTAGGTCCCCTTCAGATACTGGAAGGCTACAATAAGGTCTCTTCAGAGCCTTCTCTCTATTCTTCATTGAAGTATATACTTTTCCCTCCTGTGTATTCTTCATGCAACCATATTTCTGTCTTCTGCCTATTTCTCATGGCCCTTACGTGGGTGTCAACACCTTTCTCATTACACTGAATCTCCCTTGTCCTGACAAATCTGATGCATCTAGCAGATGTCTCTCCTCTGTGCTCCCAGGGGCTGCGTGTGACACAACTGCATTCATGCAGCTGAAAGCTGGGAGGGGGAGGATGGCTGAAGTTGTGAGTCAGTCATTCATTTGCTCCCACCTTCCTCTTTAGAGCCAATTTCATAAACTATTTTTATTCACTTGCTGGTCAATGGAGAAATATCAACTAGTTTTGCTGGCTTTAGTGAGGAACTCCTGATGCTATTGAATTTCACCTCTACTCTCTCACTTCTGTCATTCTGTGTCGTCCTGGCAGGCACTTGTAAATATACATTTCTGGCTGGTTCTTCCTTGGAAGAAGAGGGAGAAATGTCTCAAGAGTTAGCAGATATACACCCTGTGGGGCTTCTGTATTGTGTTTAAAAAAAAATCCCATTTTCTTTCCTGACCCTTGTTCTTCCCAGCTGTTCAACAGTCCCAACCTTGGTGAACTGAAAGGGATTGCAGTTTCAACTAGAAATGCTTCACCACAGGAGATGCTCTTGGCACTGCAAGTGCTCCATGTCTTGGTGAAGGTCACAGTCTCTCACCAGCCACAAAGTATCACATACATAGGTGGCTGTGTTCCTTGTCAGGCCCTGAAGCTGATGCACAAAAGGCAGAAAGAAGGCCACCCAAAGTGAAGACACTGATACAAATTTTCTAGATGCTTGCAGGGGTGTTTCTTTTCCCTTTAAGGAATAATTAAAAAAAAATTGACATTTTAGAAGGCCATTTGCTAGGCTCTGCATGTTCTGTGTATTTTAGTGTGTGAACAAATTAGATTATGAAAGGTAATGTATTAGTGATTTGACAGTAATGTGGAATCTTGGAAGCATTAATCGCTAATGTGTGTTTCATAATTTCAGCTAAATGATCTCAGTTGAAATGCAAGAGAGGCAATTGAAAAATTTCTCAAGATTGCAGTGAAACCTGGTACTGTAATGCAGATTACTTTGATTTATTGCAAAATACTGCAAGGCAATAGGAAATGTTCACAGCAGCTGTGTTTAATAGTTATAGTAGAGCTGTGTGATGAAATGGGAAATTCATATATGTATTTATCCTGTAAAATACAAGCCTCATTCTTCATGTTGCATATTAAAACAAAACAAGAAGAATGTATATTATGGCATACTGCTCTTTAGTTATTATGTGTATTACAAAAATATTTAGAGGTGATAACTGAGATCTGGGTCCCAGGAATCAAGTGACTGTTCAGATATGTAAAAAGAGAGAGTGCTTGCCCTGAAGAGGAAAACTTAAGTTAAGAGGACCTTAACTTCACTCATGGTGTTGATAACCACCCAGGTATCCATGAGCCCAGTTTTTTAGTCCTGTTGCCTCCAGTCCTGCAGTAATGAAAAGAATGGTGATAGCTGAATTTGACTCTGTAGCTCAAAACTGATGCCCTGAATGTGGCCTGTAGATCAGTTGGCAGGTGGCTCACAGGCTGTGGGAGAAATAACCCCAAGTAAGTGGATGGTGGCTTTTTGCTCCAGCTGCCGTGAGGTGGAACCGCAGACCCGGACTCTGCAGAGCGGTATTGTTGACCTCAGTGTGGCAGCAACATGGATAGCTGTAACCAGCAGCAAACACCTCTGCTTCTGGGTGTCTGCTTCCAGTAGCTGGGACCAGGGTAGTTGTGTGCTCAGGTTATAGCTCTTAGAATAGGAGCAGTGGATTAATTTTTACCTAGGGTGTTACTTGCTTTCGCATTTATGTGTAAATACTAACCTGCTGAAAGCCAAGCTGTGTTCTGCAACGTTTTGCTTTGTCTCAGTGCCACAACAATGTGCCTGTGATGGCAAGCTGCACAAGTCTTAATGTCTTTTCTTTCTTATGAGACTTCAATGATGAGAATTGACTATAGTAGCATTTAAATAGACATAATTAGTTTCCAGAGCTAATACATCAGCCACCTCTCCTCCAATTACCAGCAGATTTCACACCTCTCCTGTGGGCTTATCCTGTCTGTAATGGTAGTCAGAGATGTTCTTAAGATACAAGTGAGGGTTCTTCGCATTCATGTGGCCAAAAAGCTTCATTTTATTTGAAGTGGAAGCTAAGATTTTTAGATTTCTCATCTTAGCTCCTGTTTAGAAAGAACCTGCTTTCTGAGCCATCACCAAAGTGTGGTGTTCACCTGCAATGTGAAACATTATCAGCTCTCAGCTGATGAATCCTGCAATTGTGCATGGATTAAGTATCTCCTAAAGCCCATTCTGTTGGTAACTGACTCCACTTTTAGTTAAGAATCGATGCTTCCACAGTGCAGCATTTCTTCAAGTAATCCTCTTTCTGTTGAGTAATCCTGGTGACCTCAAGGAGACTCTATTCCTGCCATTTCTGCATAATGTGAAATGTATGAAGTAAGGTTTATTTAGGAGAGTAAAGGTGAGAGGATTGGGCTCCATTCCAACAGCAGCAATATTGGCTGTGAAGTGTTAAGATGATACCTGACTCCTCTTTCATCAGAAACCATAGAGTACAGCTGTTTAATGCATGTTAAGTAGTGGAGAAGCATAAAAAAGAAATTTCCCCACTGAAATGACTTTATTCAGTATGAGAAAAAACAAGGCTAGCCCTCATAAGACTATAATTCTCTTCAAATCAAGAAAATATTGCACATCATGGTAAAACTACCACGTTTACCATGTGACACTTGTACCCTCTTGTGAACTCTCTGGAGGCTCTCTGTTTCCCAAGCCAATTACAAAAGCACTATAAATAAATGGACAGCTACTGTATATAAAGAAATTCCAGCAGAAGCAATATGGACTTCAATTTCACTACAGTGCTACAAAACTGGTGAATTTCTTTGCGTAAAAGCTTTAAAAGGACTCAGTGGGCTCTTTATATCTGACCAAAAAAAAAGCTGCTCAAGCCTGCCTATGAAATTATGCTTCCTCAATCAACTTCCATAAGTGTCTCTGTATCACTGTCCCTTTTGACTAGTGCTGCTGAGTCTTCAAGAAATGGCAGGATCTCTCATTCTTCTTTGTGAAGTGAATGGTACTTAAAAGAAAAAGGATCTCTCTGCATTTGAGCTAAATGTGGAGACTTCTCTGAGGCTGCGTGGGTGAAAAGAGAGAGCAGAGATTTGTCTTCTAGTGCAACATTTTCAGCACCTTTTGTATGATTCATTCATTATACTTGATTGGTTTTACAGAGCCCAACGAAGCACCGGGTGCTTTTCAGGGTGTTTAGGAAGGCACCTTCCTCACAATGAAGTGCTCTCATTTTCCCACTTGTCCATACTGGTTTTTGGGAAGCAGGTTAGACCCCTGAGCTAGCAGATCCCTCCAAAGTAAAAGCAATATTGCTGTGAAGGACTGTGGATGTGGTAGTTGGTCTTGCTGAGACATATGGCCAAGTCCTGACCAGTTCTGAGCTACAGGTAGCTCCAGTAACTCTGCATGGGGTGGATATCATCATTCACTTTGCGGTGAGGTGGGCAGCTGTCTGTATTCTTCCTTGGTGGGCATAGTCATACTGACATCAGGGATGTTTATACTCAGATACAAAGATTTCTTGGATCAAAAGGGGCAGCCCCTTTTCTGCAGTGGAACTAAATCCTTCACTTATTCATACTGATGTTGAGACTTACGTAATTTTGCCTTCATTGAAGTTCTACCATGTAGCAGGTAAATTAAATGTGCTTTTGTAAAATACTTCAAAAATACTAAGTGTTTTAGGCAGTAGAAATAATTTTTTAACAGAGAACATTAATAGATTAATTTTTGTGAGATGTCATTTTGAAATGAAAGTACAGAAAATACTTTCTGTTCTTTGTGAAGAGTAGCAGTTGAAGAAGACAGATGTCATAAAGTAAATTGCACCTTAAAAAAACCAAAAAAACAACCTAAAAAATCTGACCTAAACTGGAATAACACAGCAGCCTGTCTTTTGGCATATGCAGGTTGAGGTCACCTGTTCTTGTGTGCTGTTTTCCTGCTGCATTGAATCCAGAATCAGGTTGAAAGTTTCTCTCTTGAAACTTAAATTTCTCATGTGATATGAGTGTCCAGAAGGTCACTGTAGCATGACCCTACATAGCAGATGTGTTACAACAGTACAGCAGAATTCCTTAAACAGTATTATAGGGCTTTTGAATATGATCAGAAACATTTGCTGAAACTGAAAATAGGATCAAAGTTATTTTTCAAGGCAATCTTTGTAGTTTTCCTGCATGAAATTAAAACAACAGCCAGTTTTTCATCAGCCATCTGTAACGAAAACAAGACTTTTGAAAAAAATGCAAAGGCAATAAAACATTTAATGAAAAGTTTTCATTTTAAAGAAGTAACAAGGAATACCAAAAAATAAAACTGAACATGAGTTTTGCTATAGAAAAAAATATTTTGAAAACCTGGAAATGAGTTTGCCAAAAATGTGTGTATAAATGAAAAATGAATGTAACTTTTTTTCTTTATTATGCAGCCTAATGAGGTTGGGGACAGGGAGAGTAGTAATAACAAGACCGTCATGTAGTTTTATTCAGATCTTATAACAGTCTTGGATTTAATGATAGGAAGGTGTTGGAAAGCTGAGAGCATTTTCACCCGTATCTTCATTGGCAGGTGTGCCAGTGTGGTATGGAAGGAAAGGGGATCAGTGCCACGTTTATAGAAGGCTTGACTTTTGGCTGGAGGGGTCAGGTCAGAACATGAAAGACACTGTGAAAAGATCCTGGGAGCTGTGGAAAAAGCTTTAGAGTAAATTAAAATATATCTTACTGATCTATGGACAGATTGTGGCTAAACTCTCAAATGCCACTTGAGAGGCATTTCAACCCAAAATAAAGAGCTCAACTTTCTAACCACTCATTTTCTCCTTTTATTTAAGGATATGCTCCATAGTTTGCACTCTGCTCTTCCCACTGCTCACCTCTGAGCTGCCTCCAAGAGCTTTCTTGAAAACTGGTTGGAGCAAGCCACTAGCCGACAAATTTTCTTCTGAAGATTGGGAGCCTTATAAGCATGGTTCTACCAGAAAGGTTTTCACATGTAACCCAATGCATTTGCCACCTGTCTGCCTCTGGAAGTGATGAATAGATACTGGCAGCCACCCTGTGAGAGAAACCCAATACAGTAGCTGTTCCCACATGCCTAGGTACAGCAGCAAACATCTGGATTTTTAAAATCCAGACCATAGTTAGAGGGACAATCTTAAAACTTGTGCTCTTCTTCCTTTCCTTATATTTTGAAAAGTCTGGTATTTGATACTTTGTGTCAGCTTGCACAAATAACACTTGCGATACCTGAAATGTTTTCAGAAGTGCAGAGGATCCTCAGCTTCGTCAGAATTGTACTGAAGTGCAACAGAGAATTTTGGATTAGGTTTTCAGGATGCCACGTCAGGGTGACAGGTCAAAGAGCCCGAACACTCAACAAGGCTAGATTATCTTTAAAGTTAAGAGAATTTATTTTATTTTAATCATACCTGTAAAAGATGTACTGGAGGTAGAGAGGATGGAGAGGCTACATGCTGAGATGCTGTCCTGAGTCATTTGGGCTATGCAAATTTTGTTTCCACACACCCTTTTCATCAGGAAACAGAAATGTTTCTATTTGTTCTAGAAATCCAACAGCTTAATTTTGGTTTGTTTTTTGTTTGTTTTGTTTTGGCTTTTGTTTTGTTTTTATTTTGTATTGAATCAAACAGGATGCAAGATATAAACTATTCCAAGGGAGGACTACACCTACACAGGAGAAAAATTCTAAGTCTTTTGGTCTGGGTTTTTTTTGTTTGTTTGGTTTTTTTATTTCCAAACTGAAAGTAATTGATTTAGAACAAAATAGCATGGCAAGGTCCTCCTCTAGATGGATGTGTAAAATGGAGAAAGTTAGGCTAAAGATGGACGGTTTTAGTAGAGAAACTAAATCATCAGTGGAAAAATTTTCCAAGAGATATGATAGATTGAAAATTTAAATAGAGACAATCTGAATGAAAGAAGTCTCTAAGGTGTGGTTTTTGTTCTAGATTAGAGAGAAGGTCAAATGATTATCTAGGTGATAAATGGTCCTGTCTGTGTTAAAATTCATCTATTTACTAAACATAAACAAAACCCAAACAGATTTAAAACCTCATTTTCCCTGGCACTTTAGCGAAGAGAAAGCAAGGCAGCACCACATTCTCATTTGGCATAGAAAAGGAGCGGGGGTCTCATTGCCTCTCAGATCCAGGAGTTTGTGGGTGTTTACATGCCAAGACCTCTAGCTTTTATTAGAGTTCTACTTAATAAATAAAAAAATATTACTGCTCAGTGGGGTACTGGTGATGCAGATAATTTAAAAAAATAATAAATATACATAATAAATACTTTTTACCATATATATATATCTTTAATGGGTTCTCCTTAAATGAGATCAGTTGTGTGATGTATAATGAGATTTATATAACTTTTCAGTATCCCAAGCTGAATACCTGGTAAACAGACACCTGAAATAACTAGCTATAGTTAAAAATGTGGACTTCACCTTTAAGCAGACTCATAGCATCAAGCAGATGCTGTTATGTCATCCTCATGGGGATAGCATCCCAGGAATCCAGTCTGTGGTCTGTTTGATGTAGGGAGAATACAGGGCCCACTGAGGCTTCTGGAAATTTGCAAACAGCACAGGGATTTGAAACATATTTCCAGACAAAATTTGTTTAGCCTCCCAATAAGCAGTAATTTTCAACCACCAGATTTGTGTTAGAGCAATCTAAGAGGGTAAATCCAGGTTCCCGTATCTGCTTGGCCTTGGGCAGAGGCAGGGCCAGGATTGGAACCAGGGGAGTTTCCAGGAGCTTCTTACAAGAGCCTCCCCTGTAGCCCCCCTGCTTCCAGAACACCACTGCACTAACCCAAGACAGACAAATTCAAAGTCAGTTGGTCATCTCACTGTGGCTTGGTTTTAAATAAAGACTAGAGCATTAGCTCGTCCAAGTAACCTACCTTATAAATGGAAAACACTGCTGAGGGTGTTTTAAGGCAAGTTTTTGAACTCTCTAGCACTTAATTTTATGAAAGTGTTGGGTAGCTGCAAACTGTTTAGTTTTTGATGGTTTCAAAGTGAAGACTGATTTTGATTGCCTAATTTGCTGCATTAAGATATTCGTGCTCTATACAGTCTTACCTTCATGCAGTTTCATTGAAGGCTGCTGCATTAGAAGTGACATACAAGGACAGAAATGAGCTCATTCCTAGGTGACAATACAATGTGATATGGTGATACTTTTTAATAATAAATTCTCTTTTTCCTTGGAGAGGAAGGGATGGCAAAGGTGTTTGCTGCCACCTTGTCTTCTGAAATATACCATTAAGATGTGACAAAATATATTACGTCTGCTATTTCAATTTGGGGGAATAATTTTTTTAAAACATGCATTAATTACTATTCTCACCTGAGAACTGGCTGTTTGAAGACCTGATGCAACATCTGTTTTTGTAAATGGAAAGCCCCCTCTAGATGTAAATATAGCTGGATTGCCATTTGTCTGTGTTTGGAAAGATTGTCTAATGAGTAGAATGAATCCAGGGGTTGGCTCACTGTCATGGTCAACATGGATTTGTTCTTTTTTGTTCTTACTGTGTCAGTTTTGATGATCTCTCTTTTAAAGGGAAGTTTGAGATTTTAGCTTATTTACAGAACAAATGCCAGACTTGAATCAAATTCTTTTCTTAGATCTTCATTTCTCATAAGTCTATACGAGAAATAGTACAAAAACCACCTGAAGCATCCATTCATATACCTAGAAATAGTTTATGGGCACTCTGAAAGACACTGATGTTATCTTTTTAATATTGTGAGGAATAATCCTATTAAAGAAGAAACAAGGAAAACTGTTATGCCCACAAGGCAGAATTATCCAAAGTTTATTGGAGCAGCTCAGGTTACTCTACAAAGCCCAAGCTCTGTGCTGGCCTATCTTTCCATCAGGGCTTGGTGAATGAGCAATCATTTGTGGATTCTGCTCATCTCTCTTTGCGAACTTTGTTCAGTGGAATTAGATACAACTTTGACAAATTAGAAGTGCCCCTTAGCCCCACTGTCCCTGCCATTGCACAGTCTTCCAATTGTGCCTACTTTTCTGAAGTTCAGCCGTGTCAGAGCTGTCAATGGCAAGCCTTCCACAAGGCTACGCTTTTTAATAAGGGAATCTGTCAGCACTGGCTTCTCCAGGTCTTGCAGCCCTCTCTTAATCTGCAGTGCAAACTGCCCTTCCCTTTGCCTTCCCTCTGTTGTGACATATTTGGACTCTGAAATAAATATCCCCTTTGTTTACAACATGCCTGCAACAAAATTAACCTTTGGGATTAATTGCAATACAGAATGGGCTGTGTTTCATCTTCCCTTATGGCACAGGTTTGGGATTAAATATAACTCAGCAACCTGCCAAACCAATGTCTCTCGCTTTTGTCACTGCATCCTTGGTTTTGCTCATAGTTTCTTAAAAGATGATGCTAGTTACTGAGCTATTTTATTTTTCAAAAAAATTAATGGAAATTTCAAGTAGTGGCTTTTGGGACCAGTACATCTGCAGATGACTTGAGGTGGAGAGAAAGCAGGATTTGAGCAGTGTGTCTCCCAATTATAGATACAATCCAAAAGCAGAACTGGGCCTAAAGGTATGCAGTTCAGCTCAGTAAACAGGCACCACTGAAATGGACACCACCACTGATTTATAGTTTATTTTTGGTCTGTGTGTGAACCTGTTTGCTAAGATGAGTTGTTGCAACCAGATGAAGAAATGCAACTTTAGCATCTGCTCACTGTCCCCATAGCAACTTACCTTAGACAAGACCTTTAGTTCTATATGGATAACCAAGCCCCCGTCTTGCTTATCATAACAAATTTTCATGTGATAGCTTTGGCTAATGATATTTCCACCAACTGTCTTCCATATTCAGGTCTGATGTCCCTTGGTCACTTGCTAGAGGTCAAAAGATTAGATTGATACTCCCTTCAGAAACCATCATTGTTGGCTTCCCTGACTGAGAAAAAAATCTTTCCCATTTTAGCCATCAGACTGTCATCTTAGTTTGGCTTTCAAGGAAAATTAGGATTATCTCCATTCTCTGTATAGGCCCCCCATATTTTATATAGCAGTTTAGCATTGTTCATTCTTAAATTCATGTGAAAAAAGAGTTTTAAGCTCAAAAGCAACTAAGTTCCTCCAGTGCTGGGGAAAGTAAATGTTGGATAGGGAAGAGAGTGACTATCAGAGCCTTTACTGAAAGCAGTTTCAGTGTGAGTTCACGTGTTATTTAATACCACAGGATCCACATAGGAAGGAATCTCATAATACTTCTGTGCCAGAAAACATTCAGCCTTTTGCATTCCCTTAGATGTGGAAGTCAATCAACCAGTCTATCAACTAAGTAAAAAAGAAACCAGACTTCATTAGTTCCAATCCTCACAGTACTATTTCCTTCATTTATGGTTGTTCTGGAAGCAGAGATGGCTTCCCAGTGATGCATGAGCTCTGTGCCTTCATCACCTTGGGGTTAGTGCTCAGTGCTCAGGACTGCTGTTGCAAAGGACTTCAGTGAGTACAGCCTGCAGCAACCTTTTTCATGAAGGTCACCTACTATTAGCCCATAAATCTTGAGCTTTATGCTCTGTTCTGGCTACCTGTTTATTTCAGGATATAATTCAAGGTGTTGGTTATGATCTTATTAAACCCTTACAGGCCTGGGACAAGGTTAACTGAAAAAAATTGCTTCTCCACCCCACCCCCACTTCATGCCCTATCATGGGAGTTATGATCTGTTGGATTCCTGTTATTATTCCCCCTGCAGTCCACAACACAGCTGTGTCAGTGAAGCAGCGTGTGCCTCTGAAACGTATGTCTCCAGTGGCCTGAAGAAGTTTAGTGAATGCAAGAGGAGGCAAAGAACTTCACTTAACATTTTGATGTTTCCTTGGCTTTTTAAAAAAAAATTTTTATGGAAGGATCTGACGTCTCTGTTCTACAGTGACATATGTCATCTCCTCTTGTACTTGCTGCTTTTTTCCCTTGCTGCTGCTGAGTGCCCCACTGTTGCAGTGGATGTTTTTGCAAGAGCATAATGGGTAAAAGCTCATGCAAGTGTTAATATTTGTTGTTTCTTCATGAGACATGTCAGATGAGATGGTGCTCTATGACTGCTCATACTATAGTTTGGGAAACCTGGAGCAGTGAAGCCTAAGCTCCAGAGACAGCTGAGGCAATATGGGAAAGGTCAGTGGAGAGTGCCGGAGGATTGATGAGCTCCTCAGTGAGGTGGGAGAGGCTGAGAAAGGCATGATAGGAAATTAAAACAGTGAGTGGAGGTAGAAATTGGGTGCTGAGACTCCCTTGGAAGTTCCCTGGAGGAACTTGTTAAGAGAAAGTTCACTGCAAGTCTTAGTGGGGGGAAAAAAAACCTACATTTTTTTGATGGTGCAGACGTTTTCTTATGTTAAACCTTCAAGGTCCTTTATGTCAAGTCTTGTACACTTCAAAGGAAGTATATGAAGTATCAGTACAAAGTGAACAAAAAATGCAATACTCATTAGATTGTGCTTTTTTTTTTTTTTTTTTTTTTTTTTTTTTTAACATATCTTTTCCTCCCCACAGCTGATCTTACTCTGTTAGCAGAGCCAGCCACATTTTGTGACCATTCCACTGTTAATCTCTTTTTACCACACCTGTTTCATTTGCTTGTGTTGGGCTGCTCTGATTGATTTGCTTATGTTGGGTGGCTATTAAAGAGGAAATGAATAACTGTATTTTACATTTAAAAAAAAAAGATGTTGCGTCCTTCCCACTCCCTTTGTACTGAATCTGATCTTAAAGGTCTCGCTGAAATTTGCTATGGATACGGATTTCACATCATTGGGTGCTCTTAACTTACACACCAAGTTTTTGTAATACCTGGAGCTAGGAGTCAGAGTCAGTAGTAACATTCACTGTGGGGGCAGCCAGAGAATGACAGTGTTTGCAACAACTTCTGAGGTTTTAAAGTGTTTGTTTTTCTTCACTATTAGAACAGAGGCTCCTGAGCATTTCACAAGAGAGGATTTTGTGAAAGAAGTGAGGTTTATAGTTTCTTTCCTGTCCAGTGAGAGCGTGGTTTAGCTCAGGCCTCAGAGATCTTCTTTTGCAAACTTCACTGAAATAGATACCACTGTGAAATATTCCCACTTTGACAAAACCAGCATATTCTGATCAAAAGAATACTTTGCTAATAATTGTTCCAGGCAGCTCCCCTCTCAATGACTTTGATCACTCTAGTTGACTTTTATAATTCAAGTCAGTTTTCCGTGGCAGCAAGCTGTCTGTGGTGCAGATTCTGCTCCTGCTGGCAGAGCAGCCTTTTCCGTCTTTCAGAGTAGCATCAAGAACTGTCCCTTGTTACATTTACCAGGGAAGAATTTACTGTTCCATTATTCCATCAAATTATACAAATGAAAAAGTGGTAATAATTCTAGCTCATCAGTAGCAATACATGCACTCGTTATCTATGCCAGACTGAAGGTATATAATTAACCTGTACAAAAGATCTCGAAGTGGTGTTTGCATTTTAATACAGAGAAGAAGAAAAATTCGTGGAAAGATGAATCTTGATATGTAAATTTCCTGAGGTCACTGCAGAGCTTGTGACTCATGTGATACTAGCTACAGTTACAGATGTAATAATGATCCATGGTTAAGTTCAGTTAAAACCACATGAGATGCTGATGATCAAACCTGCAAGCACTTGCAAAGAGCCTGCTAAATCAAAAACTATTCAATGCTTAAGCAAAAAACTGTGGTGTTGGTCCTGCTTTTCTAAATATGCTTTGCTGGAAGAGCTCTGATCCACTTTTGATGTTCATAAGATCAGTTTCAAATAACCATGAGCATTGAAGTCACACCAAATAAGAAGTTTTGTGTGATATTTTAATGAGAAACTTGTGTAAAACTTGACTATGTTGACCACAAACTGGTTTGAGAGTTGGGGCTTGTTCGGATGAGAAATGCAAAGTAGAAACTCAAGGGCTACAAGTCCGTGGGGATGGAGGAAAGCATTCACACTGAGTTCAAATCAAGTTTCACATGTCATGTTGGGTCTGGAGTTGGCTCTTCCATGGGCTTTCTAGTTTCCAGGGTTTTTCAAATCTGGAACTCTGCTATTCCTTAATAAGTGACTGGCCATTCACCCCAGTGAGAGGAAGCTTTGGAGAAGACTTGGAACAACCTACCAAGCAAACTTGTTTCAGCACTAGGTTAATGTACTGTGTAAGATAATTTGGGGGCTTATGCTGAAATTCTGCTACCAGCAGGCTTTGTGCTCAGTAGTAGTTATGCATCATCTGGGTGATGTATTTGAAAAGGCCAACCCCAGCTATGTTGCCTTCAGAAATAAGTGGAAATTATGCAACTGACAGTAAAAAAACAAATAAAAAACCCAACAAGACAAAGTTGTATATCATCTTGTATTTGACTAAGTTTATATGTAGATGATGCACAGCAATAAGGACCAGTATTGTCTTGTGCCGTACATGTTCTCTGTGGTGATTCAGCCTTCTCAGTTTTCACTGTATGAGGGAAAGATGATGTTTCCTCAGTGCCTTTCATGCTGAAACCTTCAGATCATATTGGCTAAGAGGTCCAGAGGGATTTTGCTCAGGTGCTGTCCCTGCAAGTGAGACCCTCTGCAGTATTTTCCTGGTAGTGATAGAAGTTTAGATTATGTTAAACCCAAACACTGGGACCAGGGTGTTTATTGATGGATTTTTTTTATTTGCATGGTTATTTTTAGCCTGCTGATTTCCCCAGCCAGCTCTGTAACAGCTGTGTGGAAACAAGTTATCTCAGGCAAGTGCTGCTGCAAAAGATCACTGAATGTCCATGCATTGCTTTAACCACCAGAAGAAATGCAACATGCACCTAACCAAATAGAATCTGTGGTTGCATGTTCAGAAATAAATCGCTTTCAGGTAGCCAAGGCATTTCCTTTGCCTGTCAGCTTGCCTGTGCTTCATGCTGTCCCTCTCTGCCATCCAGTGCCTTGTGATGAGTTATCTGAGGAAACCAATTCAGCCTTTAAAAACATGATTTTCTAAGTAGGAGAGTTTCTTTTGAATCTACAGCATAAGGGACAGTGGATGACTTATACCTGCAATAGCTTGGAGGGGAGGGAAAGCAGAATAGCTCTACTTGTGCTGTCCCCTTTATACAGCTGTTCATATGCCCTTCTTGGGGTATAAATCTTGGTCTATGATTGCTTTTCCTCTTATTTCCTTTCACCTTGTGTTTTTACAGTTCAGATGAACTTCTTGAAATTGCTCTCTCACTAAAACACAAAGTAGTCCAACCATAAGCAACATGAAGGGATTGTGTAAAATTGAGAGCCCTGGCTTTTTATAAGGAAGGAGGTGAGCATTTCTTGGTGGAAGCAGCATCCATCTCAGAGTCAAGCCTCAGTGCTGTGACTGGCTTGCATGTTCAATCTTTGCCTTGCTCAAATGGGTTTCTCTGAGTGGCAAAGTGCCTCCCTGAGCCAAGGACCAGGTGGTGTGGGATGGGACCAGCACAGGAGTGGTGAACACTGCCCCACAGATGGGACTGATGGTTAGGGTTCTGTTTTTGGGAGAAGCGAGAAAATTCTCAGTACTTTACTCACTGCCTTTGAACTTTTGATTATTCTTCAGTTAGGAAAAAAGTGTGTCTTACTGCTCCATATGGTTTTGGTTGGCTGGTTAGTTGGTTTTTAGCTGGTATTTATGATATACCAAATATGCTGAGTAGGACATTATGAGAGTTGTGACAGTATACTGAATGAGGATGTGGTCTCTTCTCCTGTTTTATGGTCTGTGTTTCTGAGGTCCCTGATTCCCCAGATTAGGAATACTGCAAATGAAACATAATGAATACTCAGTTTCATATATGTGGTTTTCTCACTTTCTGTGCCACTGAGCTTCCATTCAAACTGGAAGTGCGGGTTTGTAAGCAGGAAGAACTATGGTACTTGGGAGAAATACTGATGTTAGGACAGGGACTTTCTTGATTTACAGCTGCTTACAAGTTACTGATTACTTTTGAATATCTTTGCGTAATGAAGTTTAAAAAATGGCTCACCATATGGGAGCTATGGATTGAACCACCATGTTGCAGAAAACTCTGGTGGACATACTGGGTCAAATAGAACCATTTAATTCTTTGAAGGGCTTTTTTTTTTTCTCTGGACAAGTTTCATCTGAGTCCACTGTAATTAATATTTTCCTTGCTCGCCCTCTGTAGTTCTGCAGCCTCAGAACAAATACGGGATATTGCATTTCTGGCCAGGCACCACTGTTCAGATGTGATCTGAGATGGCATATCTGCAGATACCTGCACTTCTGACTTCCCTACAGCTGCTTGTCAGGTCAGGATACACCATATGCCATGGCAGAAATTTCTCATCTCTGTGCTGGAGATGCTCAGTCAATCATGTAGTTTTTGCTACAACTTTTGACTGATGACATAGCTGTCTAGGACAGACCATAAAATTCCTGGTACCTGAGTTGGCATATTTAGAGCGTGTTCTGATATTTCTATGTAGCATCACACTGTGCCACAAAAGAGAACGTAAAATACTAGTTCTGCAGCATCTGGCTGTACAGTTGCCACTCTTAAGTTATTTCCCCAGATGCACAAAGTGGCAGCAGTCCAAGAAAGATCCAGTTTACTTTAGCAGGCTTGTGCAACCCTTCTGTACTCTACTTTTCAACAGTCTCAGGGCATCTTCCAGCCACTTGTGAGCTTTAGCTTCAAAACACTCATGTGAAGCACAAGCTCTGTTTTCTAACTGGACAGTTGAGGCATCGGGGAGAAGAACATAAAAACCTGCAGGAAGGCTCAGACATGTCATAACTTTGTGGTGCTGGTTAGCTGGTGGGTGTCTGCACCTTGGCATAAAGCCAAGCACTAAGAATGCAAAGAGTAAAATAGCATGAATAAAATCCCAGTGCCCAGTCAGAACATCTCTCCATCTTTTGGAAGATCTTCTGGCAAACATGCCTTCCTTAGACTTTCTTCACTAGGAATGAAAGTCCTGTAATTTCAGTGGCTTTCCTTTCAGTTATGCTTGTATTCTCAAATGCCTGCAGAATGCAGCTGAGGATTTCCCACCTTCTCAGAGCTCCTGGACTGAGCTTTCCTTCCATGGATGGGTTACAAGCGATCATGGGTGTAGTAACTCATCCTCTGAATCGCCTCGGTGACAGCAAGAACTAGTGGTGACAGCCTGATTTAAAGTTGCCTGTACTATAATGAGCATAACCATAAGTAGAGGGGAATTAGCCAATTACTGTTGCTTAGGGATTGCTTTGTGAGGTTACTCCAAATTAATTGTTTGGGAGATGAGTTAGTGTCAGATGCCACCAAGGGACAAGTGCTTAATTGTAATGAGTTTTTGCCACTCCCTAAGAACAAGGCTGTTCTTGGGAGCACTTGTATGTCACAAGAAGGTATCCAGTATAAACAGAGGTTGGAATAAACTCAAGCTCAATTTTTATTATTAGAGGTAGCCTAATGATAGAACTGAAGAAATTTAAGTGTATTTGACAGATCAATTGCTGAACTGGAAGATGCTGTGAAAACTTTTAAAGGGGGGAGAGTATACTCCCTCCATGCCCCACTCTTTGGAGGCTCTGTGTGTGCATGTACATAAACCCAAAACGTTCAAATGTCCCAGATGACATGTTGTGTTGTGACAAGTCATCTCAGTTTGTGTCAATCATATTGCATTATGCTATATTAAGTGACATACTGTAATGTGATTGATACAACATGAAATGACACATCATTGTGCAAAATATCATCTGGAAAATTTAGGAAACTACTGAGAAGCAGAAGCTGATCTTAGATTGCAGCCTTTCAAGTTTTGAGGCAGGAAAACTAAAGAAGTAGAAGCGACTCCCTGGAGTCAGACCTGCTGTTGCCATTGAGAACAAGGTCAAGTGTGCTCCACTACCTGAATCTTTTTGTGGGTAATTAGTAATTCAGTTTTAAAAAATGCTCTCGTTCCTTGGGGATTGACAAGTATCTGTGGATCTGAATTGAATTTCTCTGAGCCACTTGGCACATCATTAATCATTAGTGTATCTGCTCCATGCAAACAGGGCTGCAAGGTAAATGTAACCAGTTTCAGTTCAGGAGAAAAACCAAAACAACCTGCCCTTTCAAAACCAACCAGACTATGCTCCTTTCTCCATCTGGATTCTGCTTTCCTCCCACCTTTTCTCTTTTTTCTTTACTTTTTTAATACAATGACTGAACTCTGCAATACTGAGATGTCTCTAGATCCTGCCAAAAAGTCCATTAGAGTCTGGAGTGTTGTGTTGTGACACTTCTGAAACAGTGTTATTAGAGAGGTCACCAGCAAGTGCAGTATGGCAGGTTCTCAGCAGCATAGTGCAGGGCTTCCTAACCTGTGGGCATTGCTGTAGGTGGCCACCTGGCTTGGGTAGATGAATTCAGGCTCTCAGGATCTTCCTCCCGCACTTCCATGGCACAAAGCCTTGTTCTTACCACCTGTAAGCACCTGAGCAAGCTAGTCTTGGAAACAGGTGTTGGTACTATTGGGTTCTGCTGGCTGCTGGAGCAGTTACTGAAGCACAGATTTCCTGGAAATGGGAATTTCTCTGAAATGAGAGCATTAAAGCAAACAGAACTTTTGAATTATGTCAGTTTCAGCAGTGGATACTTGCTAGTGGGATTTAGGGACTGCTTTTTTACGTGTTGTGAAAAATGATCCAGGAGCAAAAGTTTAAATCTGATTTGGTACTGCCAATGGGTAATATTCGTATTTTGAAAATGAAGACTGTAGTCTATTCTATATTTCAACAAAAAATCATCATCTATCACTATTGTACCAGAAAACAGAATAAATAAAGGGGACAGTAGATAAGCACTTATAAAGTCAGTTACTAATTTTTTTACTTCAGCAACCTCTCGTCCCCTTACAGTAGTTGGGACTAAGGTTTTTCCCTGATAGGAAGATAATAGTTTTAGGTTGTCTTTTCCAGAGACAGGAGGGTTGCTTTGGAGCTACTTTTGCTGCATTTATTGCTCTCTAATTCCCCCTTTGCCTTGAGGACAGGACAAGAAGAATACACAAAGAAGGGCAATGAAGCCAGGGGAGCTGCTTCTGCTTGATTCTGAATGTTACTTTCAGCATCATGCTATGCTGAGAAACAGACCAACTGTGGTCTTAATCCTGGCCAAGTTTTATTTGCTTTGGGCTGTTTGGTGTTGCCTTTTCTTAAGCATTGTTTACAGCAGTCTTAGCAAGCCTAGTAAAGCTGCTCTAAAACTGAAAAGAATAGAAATTAAAAAAAAAAAAAAAAAAAAAAAAAAAAAAAAAAAAAAAAAAAGCATAAGGAGCTTATTCCAGGGAGTGCTTTTATTTGCCAGATGGCCAAGTTTTAGCCAGCACTGAGGGAAGAAGAAACCATCTCTCTGAGACAAAAAAAGTCACAGCAGTGTCATGGAGAAATTACCTAGTTCTCAGTATAGATGTTTAAAGAAACTTTAAACAAATAAATATTTGTTTTGCTTGTGGTTTCTGTTAACTGGTAGAAGCAAGCTGAGTGAACAGGTTGAAATTACTCTTGTTAATTCAATGGAGGATGTATCTGACTGACCCACACCATATGTGGTTTGTGATCATGCTATCCAGGCATGGAATGAGAGGTGCAGAGAAGGGAGAAGGCAGGCACTTAAGCTCATCACTGCTTCAAATGGCCACCTCTACAGCTCCTTCTATGTCTCTTGCCAACTCTGAGCATGGAAAGAGTAAATTGGATCCTTTCTTACCATCATTATAGATTCGTTGCAAGGAGTTTTGATCTTTGGGAATAGATCTGTGTATAAAAGTAAATGTTAGTTGAACCCCTTTGTATACCTGCAGGTTTCTGAGGCAAGTTGCCAACATGAGTTTTATTACGTCAATGTTCTTGATCCGGGTTGGAGGGTACAGGCTAGAGGTGTGGGCTTTTTACAGAGCCATATAACTACCTGAATATCACGGTGTGGGTCTGCAAAATACTAGATGTTTATCTGGAACTTACAGAAAAGATTTTTAAGCTTGTAGTCAACCTGGAAATATTCACCAGGACAATTATGCTGCTTCCTGGTTCTAACTGGATCAGGACTATGGCTTTTCCATAGACACATCACTATTGCTTTTCCTAAAGGGCAGAAAATGCTTATGAAGTTAGTGCATGGTCAAGGGTTACAAGAAAAACCAAAATCAGATTTGCACACAGGTTTGTAAATCAGTAACTTTGGTTCATTGCCAGTCATTGGCATTGTCCAGTACCAGGTACTATGCAGCTGGATGCCCCTAAAAATATCTCCAAGTCCAAAAAGCTAACAGTCTTTAATTGAAACTTCATTACTAATTCAATTCTGAGCATTATCATTCTCCTGTCGGAAGCAAAAGTTAAAAAAAAAAATAAAATCTGTCATCTGGTGTAGGAGTGGGAAATATGCTGTATAAGCAGTCCTATGGCTTACTAGCCATTAGGCAAAATGGAGCCTTGGAAGACTATGCAGACCAATTGTGAACTTAGAGATTTAAATACAGAGCCAGTTTAGTTAAATAAAGCCATTTTCACCACAGATAATAAACCCAAAGAAAATCCCAAAGCAGCCTAATTTTTTTTTCTTTAGCTGATAGGTAAAAAAAGCAGAATGGGGTGTAATATAGATGTGCCACATTCATTTGAGTTTGCAATTAAGTACAGTCTTTCTTATTTTATTCAACCCTCTTCTGAAATAAAGGTTGCCATTCTGTAAATGGTAATACCCTTATAGTCAAACCACAGCACAGTGTTTTCAGTGATGTTTTGTGTGGTAATGCCAAATGTAGAGATACATTAGTCATTCATCAGAACAGGTAAATGAGTGAGAGAGGATATGGGGCACCTTACAGCGTCTGACCTGTGACATGCTACAGCCAATTTCTCAGCTGCTCTAAACTGAAAAATCCCAGTGAGCTGTAATGGAGTATTTTAGAAATGTGGCCTTACTTTCCTTTTGTTTTGCTCGTTCCCTAGTGCTTTGTAGTAACTATTCCTGTTTGCTCAGTAATCAGGTGCTCATGTGAACTAATTTAATAAGTGGATAGTCTTTCACTATTTTTTCCTTCTCTGCACATCAGTGCTCTTTTTCTAATGGAGTTCAATTATTATTTTAGCATATATTACTTTGGATCATTTTACTGCACAATCAATATACATATCAGTTTAATAAATATTGACGTTACTTTAATGTTCTACAATGCTCAGTATGTCAAGAATATTTCAGTCAGAAGGCACCCATTACTGCTTGTTTCTAACATTTCCTGTCCATTCAATGTGAAAAAATTTGCTGCTCAAGCTTGTCTTCTGCCCCACTTTCAAAAGATAAATGGAGGTAAGCACACTACCCTCAGATTAATGCACTGGGCAGGATGAACTGAACTCCTTTTCTTTAACTCTTGCATGTGTCATTTGCTCTCATCTGTACTTTCTGTTCCTCCTTCCAGCCATTTTTCATCTCACCTGTTACAGCTGGTGTAGGTACTTGGGACAGTCTCTTCTACAGTGCACAGCCCAATGGGGCTGCGATTTCATTTATAACTCAACTAATGATGCTAATCCATGGGCTGTTGTGGGAGTAGTGATCAATGCACGCTGGAGGAAGCGACACCACACACAGGCATGTGAAAGATGAGAGGTGACAACAGTGCAGTTTTGTTACTGTAATGTCTTCAAGAGTAGAATAGTTGTAACTCTACCAGCAGCACAAACTATCAGTTGTGAGAAAAATACATCATCTTTTTCAGTAATCACAGGCAGGTTATTTTTCTTTTTTTCTTGTGTTACTCATGTGCAGCTTTAGGGATTTAGGTGGGCGCGGGCGGTGGTATCTGGCTCAGCATGTTCAGTGAAACACATATGGTTAGTCATTCATGTCTGAAAACACTGGTTCACGGTTCTGTCTGTGTTGTGAAAGGCGTGGCAGGAGTACTTGATGACTGCATTCAAGGTGAAAAAAATTGAAATGCTTTTGGTGTTTCCCATCTGGGAGAATGTTGCCTTATTTGTCACCAAGTCATCGTAGTATCTCTCTGGCATATGTACCGCATTATGAAAAACAGGGTATATATATCTCCGTATGTGTAACAAAATATCTGCACTACACCTTTTCTCTTGTACAGTATGGCATCATGTCATATGTAAGTATGTAATGAGTAATGAGTATGAAAAATCGTAATGTGTTTACGTACAAACACACTATTTTTTTGTTCATGAAAGAAAAAGCCTTTCAGATTGCCTGGTCTTCTAGGTTGCTGGTTCCTGGCTCCCTATGAGTTGAAGTAACATGATTTAAGGGAGGTATCTACAGTAAGGGACTAACCCCTGTTGAGGATCACCAAGTTGTAACTGGTTTTGGAAGACAAGTGTATTTAAAATTGCTAGGACATCTCTGGCACCATGAGGATACCATTACCAGGTGGCTGCTAGAGGAAATGCTGCTGTAACATATTGGTGCTGCATATCAAAGGTAGATTGCATACTGTGTAGAGGATTTTTTTAACATCTTTGTTACTAACATGGACAGTAGTGTTGAGTGCACCCTCAGGTTGTTTGCTGATGACAACAACCTCATTGTTGACTCATTGGAGGGAAGGGATGCCATCCAGAGGGACTTTGACAGGCTGGAGAGGTGGGCCCATGTCAACCTCATGAAGTTCAACAAGACCAAGTGCAAAGTCCTACGTCTGGGTCGAGGCCATCCCAAGCACCAATATAGGCTGGGCAGTGACTGGCTTGAGAGCAGCCCTGAGGAAAAGGACTTTGGAGTGCTGGTGGATGAGAAGTTCAACATGAGCCCTTAGTGTACACTTGCAGCCCAGAAAGCCAACCAGATCCTTGGCTGCATCAAGAGAAGTGTGGGCAGCAGGTCAAGGGAAGTGATTCTCCCCCTCTACTCTGTTCTCATGAGAACCAACCTGGAGTACTGCATCCAGTTCTGGAGCCCCTATTACAAGACATGGATGTGCTGGAGCATGTCCAGAGAAGGGCCATGAGGATGATCAAAGGGCTGGAGCACCTCTCCTATGAGGACAGACTGAGAGAGTTGGGGTTATTCAGTCTGGAGAGGAGAAGGCTCTGAGGAGACCTTATTGTAGCCTTCCAGTATCTGAAGGGGCCTACAAGAAAGTTGGTGAGGAACTTTTTAGGATGTCAGGTAGTGATAGGACTAGGGGGAATGGATTCAAACCAGGAGGATAGATTTAGGTTAGATGTTAGGAAGAAGTTCTTCAACATGAGGGTGGTGAGACACTGGAACAGGTTGCCCAGAGAGGTGGTGGAAGCCTCATCCCTGGAAGTTTTTAGGGTGAGGCTGGGTGGGGCTCTGAGCAACCTGATCTAGTGGGAGGTGTCCCTGCTTATGGCAGGGGTGTTGAAACTGGATGATTCTAAAGGTCCCTTCCAATCCTGAAAATCCTGTGATTCTATTATTTTGGGGCTTGAATTCTTACTGTCAGATTTTCTAAAGTCTTTCCCATACTGTACTTAAGGTAACACATATCACAGAGTGGTGTTGATCCACCATTGCTTGCACTTGCTGGTTTCTTATAGCTTTGAATTGTCACATTTTTTATGTAGACCATATTTAAACTGTGAAGCTGATGTCTGTGCAGGAGTGAACATTGTTTTGTATGATTACCATTCATTTGCCATGCACTTTTCATGCACAAAATATCAATAAGCTACTAATTAATTTTGATGGAAAAACATTGTTAGTAATTTTTTTCGTGAGAGTGAAAGGAGTTACCAGTAATGTCTGCTTAGTGAGGCACTTGGCAGTGGAGACAAGAAACCAAATGTTATGTAATTTCTGACTATTTCAGACGGATCTCTCATTTCATTCTATCCTCTTTATGATAACTTTAATTGAAACATTTCACTGGGAGAGAGCAGCCACCCAAACCAGTTCTAGTTATATCTGATGAGTTCAAATGAATCTGCGTTTGTATCTCCGTGTCCTTTATAAACCCCGTGCTCTGTTCTTTTAATAAGTCTTGGATGAAAGACTACAAAGGTTGCTGGAGATTCCTGTCTTAACCAGGAAATGCCTCTTAAAGCACCTTGTTGATCTCATCCCTTGATCTGACATTCAGCTCACAGCATGTGTCTCTGGCCTCCACTCTTGTGCTTAGTTAACTTTATTTGGCATTTTGACTGCCCCCAGCTTTTGTGATATCTAGTTCAAAGAGTTTGAAACATTATTACAGCATTTATTGCTAGGCCAGCATTACCTTTTGCCCAAGTGACAAGCTGATAGGGACCCTATCAAAGACAATGTCAGGAAGTGCATTTATGCAGTGTGCCACAGAGAAGCCCCAGGTCCCTTTTTTTTTTCCTCTTTGTAATTTTATGACACTCCAAGGATGATCATGTCATTCTCTGCTCCCAGAGACATTTTGAACTCAGTCCTCTTGAGTTGTAGCATTGCATGTATTTTTCTAGTCAATGCTGGCTGAATGCTTCTTTTTTATCAAACTTTGCTAACATTGATGCTCAGATTCTGGGAAGGTATTTCTGGTTTTCGAAGGCAAATGAAATTCCATGGACTGTTCATTTCTTCTGAAAAGCAAAGGCCGGCAGAGTTAATGTCACTTCTCAGCACAAGAAAAAGTGCTGACCCAGCTAGGGGCACTGGGATTCAGAGCTGGGTCCTCAAGAGCAGATGGTTTAACCAGCTAGCCCATTAATCAACTCTGCTTCCCCAAGCAGTATGTTGTATTTTTTTTTTCCTTTTTTTTTTTTTTTTTTTGTGATCAAATGCTGGGTAAGAGAAATGTAACTTTCCCCTCCCCCCCTCCTCCCCAAGAGACCACATCGAGTGTCCACATGCCTTTATACTTCTGTTATTTACACTTACTGAACTAAAATGCAACAGATGTTCATAAGTGATTACAACTAAATTCGTTAGTAAATAGGCCAAATGAATCCCATGCATCTTCAAATGCTTTGAATAATTCTCAGTGTGAAAAGAGAATTTCTTTCAGGTGGACCAAATAATCCAGTCCTGGGATTTACTGGTAGTTACCAGAGGTAAAAAAAGAGTCAGCTAACAAAATCTTTAGCACAGTCAGACAGGTAGAGAAGTCCCAGAGCCTCTTAATACACATAACCTAAAATGAATTTCTTTCATTTCTGGTTAAGGCTCTGAATATTTCTATAAATGCTTGAAAAGGAATTAAAAGATACTGAAGGAGCGGAACATATCTATTGCTCACTGTGAAGGATCTTTAACTGAATGGGAATACATTCTTGCCAGGCTGCCTGTAAAAGTAAGCTTGTGTGTGATAATTCCTTTACATTCCCAGCCAATAGCTTCTGTACCCAAGGGATGAAATGATATTTTGATCTGGCTTTGTTCTCTCTAACCCCTCCACATACTAATACTGTGTTTTAATGCCTAGAGGAGTGCTGTTCCAGACCAAAGCAGGGTAGTGCTGTGGAAACTTTTGTAAGGAGTCCCATGTGAAAACAGTGTTAGACAGTAATTTTATTTTATTTTTTTTCCATAAAGGCTTAGATTTTGTGAAAGGCTCTGAATCAATATTTGGGTTTTCTTTTTGGGGTGGTGACTCCATCAGCTTCTCAGCATGTGCTGTCTCTCCAGCCTGCCCAAGTTTCTTGCAGCAGGGATACCTTCCCAGGAATGAGGAAAGTCTCAAGGATGTCCACATCTTTGCCCCTTATGCATAGACAGTAAT
The DNA here is from genome assembly GCA_023637945.1 of Phaethornis superciliosus. NCBI lineage: Eukaryota > Metazoa > Chordata > Aves > Apodiformes > Trochilidae > Phaethornis > Phaethornis superciliosus. The sequence continues at coordinate 36,645,660 of JAJQWJ010000003.1, read as the reverse complement.
ACGTGGAGTACAAAGTAAAGCCATTCCAGTTAGAGCTTTTTATCTTTACCTTCTCTGAAGGAGCCACTTCAGATTGCCCAACAAGCATCAGCATATTTTGTAAGTCACTGATAATATAGACTGGATTGGTCTTGGTGATTGTACAATCCTGTGCCACCTTTATAGTGCACCCCCAGTGAATCTTTTTTTAACACAGGACAGCTTGTGTTTTAGTAACATATTTATCACTGCTCACATACTCCGTCAAGGTGCAAGTCCCCTGTGTGTCAGATAATGCAAATAAACATTGTTGGCATCTCCCCATGTTCCACAGAGCTGCAAGGTGAGTAAGAAAAGAGCTGTGCCACAATGGGGTTATATTTTTCCCTTAATGTTAGGAATGAATAAAATTACCCCTGTAATCAAGGTATACAAGTAGCATTTTTGCTAGAGGACCTCACTGTCTCTGGAGTGTTGTCTGTCTTTTTCTCTGTGTGTGGGTGTGTAGATCCTCAGCACCTAACTCAGGTGCCCAAGGTTAGATAGTAACTGTTTCGGATTGCATTACAAAGTCCTTATTAGAGACAGGTACAGCACCCAGGTCTCCTGAGCCCCAGCACATTAGTATCTGGATGCTCTTTGGACTGAATTGTGTTGCTGGAGTTAGTTTTCCACAGTAACCCTGTACTACTGGATGCAATTTTGTCCAGTATTTTCACTCTTGGATTAAAAATGCCCAAAGTTTGATATATTGGAGTTCATGACTGACTGACTACTTGGGTCACTTGAATATTCAACGTGGATTAAAAGTAACTGTGCAGTTGTCCACAGCCCTCTCATCACTGCAAGGCTAAGGTACTCGAGGCTTAAGGCAAATCTCAGGCCAAATTCATCTTGAATAGCACAGGCAGTGAAAACCTAAATGACTTCAATGAAGACATAGCCCCTGTATCAGATGTTGGTTTGACCCAGAATGTGTTTGGGGTTGTTTTGATCTCTCCTATTTCATTTTGTTTCCTTTTTTTCCCAGTCTCTCCTCATGGTTTTATAGAGCGGAGATGAACTGTAAAAAGCTACTAAACCTGAGCCCTTCCAGAGAGTCAGCAGAACAAACAAACAAAAACCCAACTGATTAAGCAGATGGGGGTTTTGGAAAGGCGGTGTGTTTAGAATGGGTGAGAAGAAGAAAGAGAAAGTATCTGGGATCTGAATGCAGCTTGGTGCATGAGCACTTCACTGGTGCTGGAGTTTTAGCCCATCATTTCTTGTTTTGAGTGTTTCTTGAATTGGTGTTTTATCTAAACATACAAATAAAATTAAGACATTTTTGTAGGAGAGACTTTGGATAGCGATTCAGTCCTTAGCATGTGAAACACAAGAAGTGCACTAGGTATTTTTAGACTTGGAAGTTCAGCTTGCAGAAGAAACACAAACCTCCTGAGAGGAAATCAGTAAATTTTCATCCTACCAAAGAGGTGCTCCATGCAATGAATGGATTTGCATAGGACACCTCACTTAGATCCTTGTAAGAGACTTTCTTTGTTGCTATGAAAAAGAGTCCCAGTCTACATAAAATAATCATCTCAACTAACCTGCTGGACACTGTGCATGGCTGGCATGTGTAAGCTCTTCCTTGGAGACTCCTTAGAAAGGGTTCTGTTATGAATGCCAAAATGGTAATCCAGTTGAGAACAGGTTAGGAACTGAAACTGTACTTCAGCAAAGAGAAACAAGACTTCTCATAAAGCATGTTTTGAAAGCAACATTTTTTAATAAGCAAAGGAGTCTCCTCCGCTGACCTAGATGACAGCAAACTCTTGCTCTCAGTCTTTAGGTGGCTTGCAGCCTTTGCCAAGAATGTCCTGAAATATCGTTCCCACTTCATTATGGAGTGGGCTTTGCAGTACTGTGATGCCATGGTAGAAACTGCTTCCTCTCACAGTCCCCTGGAAGCCAAGATTGTGAAGAAACTAGGCAGAAATCTCAATTTGGGTCAAATGACCTGTGTAATTTTAATATTTACAATAGATTGTAGAAAACCATATACTAATGACTTTATATTTCCTTGACTCAGAGACAGCCAAAGAGTATTTGTATTTGAAATATGGCATGAAATATTCCCAATAGCTGTCCTAAATAAACATAAGAATGTTTGCATTACCTTTTCACCTGTAGCAGATTAAAGTGCTCCTTAGCCATTGGCCGTGAGTGAAACCAAGATCAATCTCTATAATTCTACAAGCCGTCGTATAAATATGTACTGACTGTGTTTTCATACATTAATCACAGAAGATTGAGGCACATGTCATATTGTGCATATTTCTTGCAAGCAAAATAGGACTGTCTGCAGTTCTCATTGTAAAATTATGGAATGGACTGAATCATAAAAAAAACATACAAGAAAATCTGCTATTTCAGGACAGCTGATGACTATTTTTGTACAGCTGGCACTTTTTTTACAAAAATAAAGTGAAGCGGTGTTTTTTTGTTGGTTTTTTTTTAAGTAGAAACACTGAGCCAAATTCATTAAGGGGATAATTTCAATTCACAAAATAGATCATTTCCTTTCTTTCCAAATCTTGCTGAGCAAAGAAATTCCTATTGCTATTCCCCAGACTTTTTTTTTTCTTTTTTTCTTTTTTGAGTTTCCACATCCAAGCTCAGCAATAGTATCCCATTCTCAGACAGAAATGGTAAGGAAGAAGAAAACAGCTTGCCACAGTTGTAACACTATGTGCTGTGACTTGCTGTGCTCTCTCAATCCATCACTTCAGACACCTCCAAGGTGGGTGGATGGTGACCAGTGTGGTGAAGTGGTAATACAAGCAAGTTGTGCACTGTCATGCAATGTGTGGAGAAGATCATTAGTGGAAACCATGAGTATAAATCATTGTGGTTCAGGTTTGAATCTAGCCTCTAACCAGTGAATTCTTAAAAAAAAAATTAGCCTATAAGAATGCATGCTCTTTAAATCGCTTCTTCAGGGAGTAAGTTTTGTCTTTAGTTTACCTATAGTCCTGAGGGACTTGTGTGCTCAGATCCACTTAGTTTGTGTTGCTGTTTTGGTGAAGATATTAGGCATGCTGACTTGCCTGTTTTCCTCCTATCTTCTGTCGTGTTTAGAGTTTTATCAGTTCAGACAAGGCAGGGACTCACCCTTACTCTGTGCAAGAGAGGGGAACTAGAAGAGAATATTCCTGAAAGTAGGCTTGCTTAGAAAGGGGTTTTAGTAGTCTGAGGAGAACATCAGTTAGGAGGGTTAAATCATATGCTTGCTGAGATCTCATAACCTTAGAGCTGTAAGAAATTGGTGTCATCTTTCTGCTGTGTAACAGTATCTAATGCCATGCGGGAATAAAGTCTTAACTGAGATGTGAGCCCTGTGAGGATTCAGGTCATATTTTGGGAGGCTGGGCAAGGAAAGAGAAGGATGAGATCAGAAAGGCAGGAATGAAAGGCCTGAGAACAAAATCTCTGCCAGGAGAGCAAGGAGGTATGGCAGTTTTCCTCCACTACCCAGGAGCTTATTCCCCCTCTCTCTTTCTCTCTGTCACATGCCACCTGATCATTACCTTACCTGGCAGACAGTTACGCTACATTGCACTACTTTACTGTCAACACTATCTGGGATATTAAGATTACCACAGTACTTTTATGAACTAAATCGTGGAAACTGCAGTACATCTCCTTTACTGGAATGTGCCCCATACAGCTTCTAACAAAATGCTTCTGAAATCAGATAATTAAACAATGTGGAAATGCATTTTTAAAAAAATGAGTGAAGTTGCTAAGTTATAACGTTGCTTGCTTTGTGCCCAGTTCTGCAAGACAGTAAAGATATTCAAGAGCCCCTTCCTTCTTTCGGGTCATGGGAAGTTGAGGGTGCTCAGCACCTTTGAGCATCTGGCTTTAGCAGTTGGAGTAGCACACTGCATGTTTTCTTCACACTGTGGTTCATAATGTTGCTGTGGGACTTGGATGGGGACATTTGTACAGAAGTTCTTGACAGCTTTTTTTTTTTTCCCTGTAGAAAAGCACATTGAAAGTTCATAGTCCAGTTCCTTGCTTAGAGGCTGCCTCAGTGCCAAAAAAGTTTCTCAAAGTAGTTGAAAGGTGACTGCTACCAAGTGCCTCTGATTATTGGTTTTGGCATTCAATTTTATCATTAAATGCTCTTGGAAAAGTGAGCCCTCTTTTGGTAAGTGCTCTTTTACATCCCACCAATGGGCCTCCCTGTTCTTTGAAGCTTTTGGTTACAGAGCAGGAATATGCATAAGGGCTGAAGGAGAGGTGTTGCTCTTTCTATTGATGGAGATCTAGAGGCCAGAATGTTTGATTGGTACTGCCATAGTAGAATACAAAGCTTGAGAAAAAGCCATTATATTGAGATGTAATTTCTTGAGTTCCAGACAAATAATACTGCTTTTGCACAGTAAAGTTTTCTCTGCTAGTTAAATGATAAATGTTGTGGACTACTGGAATCTAAGCACTGCAGGAAAAGGGTTGGAAACAAGCACAATAGAAGAAAGCTATGTCTGTTGTGTGTGACAAGGCTTGAAGAACAGAGGAGGTGAAATTGCAGAGGACTTTGACTCTGTAAATCCTACACAAAACAGGGATAATGATAGAGGGTTGAGAATAACATAAAGCACTCACAGTGTGCTCTTCAGGGCCTGGAATTAAAAAAATAACCCTTGCTGTGAAGCAGCCTTTCCAGTAGGGATGGTGGGTGCAGGAGCCACTCTTCACTCTTGTTCTGCTGTTTATTGCTGCCTCAAGAGCAAAGCCACAGTATGGTAAAGTCTGTGGCTTTGCAGATGTCTTGAGATGACTTTCCTTGTTCGTGAGACTGTAGCAAGCACAGGAGCACACAGGAGCACAGGAGAAAGAAATTGCGTAAATAAAACCAGGATCTGGTGACAATAATGGGCTTACCTCGAGGGGATTTTGTGGTATTGGCATTGGTTCTGAGTTTTATGTTGTGTGATACACTTGCCATGCCTTTGTACTAAGCTCCTCTTTCTGTGTAATTCAACAGATGTCATAGCCATGCTGTAAATATGTTTGACATGTGTCCAAGCATATCTATGGGAGGTGTTCAAGATAAGATACAGTGATGGGCATTTCATAAACTACCTATTAGAATGATTTTATAATCTATCACAACACAATTAAATCTCTTAAGAACTCTTTAGATGTGATTTCATAATACTAACCATGACCAAAAGTAGTCTCTGATATTTGTTTTTTAATCTGACTGGTAAGGAACTGTTAACCTTAACATTAGCTCCTCTTACAAAATGTCATCCCCAGTCACAGCCAGCCATTTGATTTGGCCGAAGTACTTTGCTGGACCATACCAAGATGCTCTGTCTTACAGAGATTTTATTAGAGGGTGATGTCTTTCCGAGAGTGGTTACATTCAGCATCAATTTAATGTCTGCCATATTCCCATCAGAGGGGTAGGAAGAGTGGAAGGAGCCTGTTAATCCATCTAAACTAATAATGCCTTTTTGGCCTTAAAATCTAATGATCTAATTCAGTGCTTTGTCCTTTTGATCTAAGCACTTCAGCAAAGACATTTTTCTCTTGTTAAAATCATTTTGCCCACCTGGATGTCCTCGGGAAAAGCTTTAAAGCCCAGGGCTGCCGTGTCAAATGAGAGCTGTGTATTGCATCATTGGCCTATACTGGATGCTTTTTGTGTCTGATTCTGACTTGTCCTGAGCGAGACATCCATCATATTGCAGAGAATTCCCAGCTTCAGAATGTCAGGCAGTGCCAGCTATAATTATAGGCACTAAGGTCCACACCAAAGGGGTTAAAAGGAGATGCTGTAAACTTGGACAACCTTGCTACTGTTTCTGAGGGTTAGATTTATTCTCTGGACTACTTCAGTCTCCCTCCAGAGAGTTCACTGTGTAAGTCAGTATGACAGATTTATCCATGCTCACAGAGACAGTGGCTGTTTTCTCACCAGGCAGGTGGAAGGAGAAAGCAGCATAAAGACAGCTGCCAGCTGAGAGGTCACAGTTGAACTCATGCCATGGAACAGTCATAAATTATAAATCTTCCAAAGAGTTACAGCTTCTGCTCCTATTTCTGTCTTGTCCTAAATTTCTCAGCTGCACTTCTATTTATTTTAGGCATGTCATTATTGTCTGCAAAGGTCGCTGAATGATTATCAGGTAGAGTTTCACCCAAAGACCACAGACCACAGCTCCTAGCCACTGATCACTGAGGTTTCACACTGTGCATCTGAATTCTCTCTGGTGTCCTCCCTGCATTTTTATTGCGTGTATTTGACAAATCCAACTGTGCTTGGCATCAACCCATTCATGGCCTTAGTTCATGTGCTGATTAGGAGAGTTATCAAAACTGTCCCCAGCAGAGTAAAGCTTACTTACTCAGTGGTAATTTGGGGAAATGCAGTAGATGATGGGACTGAATATGCTCGTTGAATGTCTGTCCCAATCCTTGGAGCTGTTCAGAAGTCTGCCCTTGAAGTCAGCAAGATTATGCCCTGTGCATCTAATCCTGCAGGGTGAAAAATGCTCCTGTGTGGTGCAGAGTACTGACATCCCAATACTGGAAGTGGAAGGAAACGTGTAGGGGCTGGGTTTCAACCCGTATAGATCAGTGTAGCTCCTTTGAGGAACTGGCACTCGGCACCTTGCCTGATTATGCTCTTCAATCGGTAATTTTATTTTTTTCTTGGAAGCATCTGTGCATATCGTTCAGTATTTACCACCTTTGAATACTTGCACACTAAGTTTAGAACAGCCATTCTAAACTTCTACGAATAGCAGCTGCCCCATTGCTGCTCCAAATATCGTCTATTCTTAGTGTAGCCAAATTCCCCACAAATTCTTTTAAGGCCTGACTCTGTCTTTGCTTAAGTGCATGTCATTGACACCATCTCCATCCAACATTAGTCCTTCTACTTCTCTGTTTGCTCTTTCCATTTGTATGATATACGTGCTGTAGGTCCAGTTTAATTACTGCTTCTTTGCTGGAGAAGTAGCACATGGTTTCAGATGGATGTTGGTGAGCAATTCTGCTGGCGTCAATGGAATAATCATGTGCTTAAAGCAGAACTGGTGCACTCAGGGCCAAGCCCTTTAAAGTCTGTAGCTTTTACGGACCGAGGTCACTGATTTTAAAACTTAATGTGGATTCCTTTTGTCTTTGGCAAGGTTCCTGTGTTCTAGACCTATTAAAACCCCCTCAGTTTAAAGGTAGAAATGCACACTGGGAGAAGTACCAAGTACTGCAGCCACAGCAGGGGATTTGAGATACGCTGTGGGGAAGCACAGTGGCCACACAGCTCCTCAGGAATATTCCTGTGTTGTAGGCATCTTCTCTATCACAAGCTAACTTTGCAAAAAAAAAGCAGGTGGTGGAAAGGAAACAGAGGAAGCAAGAAAGAAGCAAAGAAAACTGGCCTTTTTATTGCTAGTAAAACTTCCTTTACTGCCAAAAGGTCTTTGAAGCAAAAATACCAGCTTGCTGGGTGGCATCCACAACCTGAATTTAGCTTTAGCCATATGGTAGCACAGTGTCAGATTTCTGCTGGCACATACGGCTTCCCTCCAAGTGTTTTCCAGGTTCTAAGTGTCTGCAGTATTTCTTCCCCTCTCCCTTGGATTTTGGGATACATCATGTTTGTTCCTGAATTAATTTTTTTTTTTTTTTTTTTTTTTAAGTTTTCCAATGTGCCACTTTCTTCATCACCAGCACTTGTCTGATCTTGATTTCCTTAAGCGTTTCTCTTTCTCCTCTGGGAAATCTATGTCTTTCTCTGGCATCTGTCCCCTCTTCTCTCTGCACACTCAGGCGAAGAATTTTTTTATATTTCCCCACCCCCTTTAAAAAATGCTCTTACTACTACTGTCAATAAATTATCCTTGCCATTTTTAAGAGGCCCTTCTGTCTCCTTCACTGTCCTCTCCTTTTGTATGTACTTAAAAAATGTCTTATTTATCTTAATCCCTGCTGTGATCTTGCTCTGTTCAAATCTACATCTTTGCCTTTCTCATCATATTTTACACCAACTTTGCCCTCTTAATCTTTACACTTGACTGCTGGACCCCATATTTTCTAAGAATTATGCTAATTTCTTAATTATAATTAATCTCATTCAATCATGTGTTTCACAGTAAGCACCTTCTTCAGTACTACTCTACCTAGAGATTGTGTGCATTTGTCTGTTTCCTGTTTTTGCTTTGGTTTGTCTTGTTTGGTAAAACAGAAGATCTATTTTCTATTTTCTTCGAAGTTTCCAGGCTTAGTTTTTCTGCTTAGCCATTAATTGTAAACCTAATTGTGTTACAGATACTGTTCTTTAGCAGACTTTCCATTCAGATTTGAATCTGCAAGTCATTTGAACAGTGCCTCAATGTGCAAAGGAGGGTGTGTGCTAGTAAATTATCATTTTCTGTGTCTCATAGACTGAGAAATTTTTAAACAAATGAGAAATGGTGATGCACCTTTTTAGATATCATTTTGATTTTGAGCATTGCCCTAGAAGGTCTTGCTGCAGCAAATTCACATTCTAGCTTTTATGACTTCAAATGGATCTTGCTCACAGACCTAGAAGATTACAGAATTAAAGTGTCTCTAAATTTAAAGGTGTCTCTAAAGACCTAGATTTGTTATTTAGTTGTGTTTGCCATTCTTCATAGACTCATTGTACCTTCTGTTCTCTGATTCACTTTTAAAACTGGGGTATATTTCTCTTTTTTAGGAAAGGATACAAGCTGCAAATTATTGAGGAGCTCAGCTCCTGGGATAAGGCAAAGGAAGATTAAAATGCTTTTTCCAAGTTTTCTCAAACTTTACAAACCTGATGTGGTGCATAACAGCTCCAGTGGTTAGCACTGATGGCAGAAGAATCCATGGATATTTTATCAGGTTTTAAGCGTAATAGTCCTCTCACAAAGAGGTTTGTTTTTTTAATTCCTTAATATTCCCTCAGAAAAGAAGTGGCACCCAGAATGAACACACATGTTTTTGCCCTTTACATGTGGAAAAAAACCATGGTAGTAGATTCTCTGGTCTAATTTTAACTAGTCACTGGTTTCAACATGGGTCTCCCCTGATGCCTTCCAGCCGTTGATCCTACTGTGATGTAATATCTGTTATGCCACAGCCATGGAGTCCAGACCCAAGGCTAGACACAGAGCAATTGCCACACCAAGCCATAACCAGCTGCTGTTGCTGTCAAAAGCTATACCAGGCAGTTGAAAGCACTGTGGAATGAAAGAGGGAAAGAACAACTTTTCCATGCAAATTTTTCTTCAAACTCTGCCTCATGTCTAAGTGAGACTTCTCATATGTTTCTGATCAGGTGTAAAGAATTTCAAAATGCAATGAGATTGTTGTTGCTTTCTTCCTGAAGCTTAGGCATACACCCTGATTTGACAGGTGTGCTGCTGCCTTGTATATGAAAATCTTTTCTTATTTTTCCTGATAGTAATAATGCGGAAAACTTCCCACCCTTGTCCTGTGCATCCTGTCTTAGATTTTTTTTTTTAACATCCCTTCGATTTCCATATGGTTGGAGAGATGCCAAAATTGAATTCAATCTCTCAAATCTTTTTTTTATCCTTGTTTATTTTCATCTGCTTTGTGTTCCTTCTCAGCCCCTTCACCCACTCCTCCACATTAGATTATTATAGAACAGACTCCATGTTGGACATCCAGAGGACCATTTTAGATTAAATAAGTACTTTTTTTTTCCTCCACAAGAGAGTTTTAGAAATACCAGACAGATAAAAATCTACAGAGGCCTTGCTTTCCTTCCCTGAAATAGAATTATTTGCCTCTTAAAATCACAATCAACAGGCTGATGTGGCTTTGCAACTAAGCTGGAAGTAGCTGTAGTTTCTATTTTGTTGGAATAATATCAAATTTCCTCCTATGCTTTGCATAGCTGTCACCCAGTGATATGGTAGGTCCATGATTTATTGACCTACTAAAAGCACTTTCACTGACTTGTCATAATAAACTTTACTTAAAACATTAAAACATAAAACACCAACCAGCAGCTCAAACAGAGATGCCATACAAATACTTTCTAATTTAGTTAAGCTCTGGTGCAAATCCTGAAAATGAAGACCCCAGCATAACAGTTTTCTAGGATTTGTCATGCTAGTATCTGTTGTGTTAAGTAACAGGAATTATAAACACAAATGCCTTGAAGTGTGAAGCGCTGACAAGAAGCTTGGCTCAGTCTCAAACCCTCATCATTTTTGAAGGTCTTGCTGAGACCATGAAGCTGAAGCCAGCTGTGGCAATCAGGATAGATTCAGATTCCCAGAAGTTGATGGAACTTTTGCTTGTAGACATTGGTTGTGGAAGATCTGGCTATTAGGTCTGTTGACCTTTTGGTTGGTGATCTGTTTTTGTAAAGCCAGGAGGTTCAGAGGCAGACAATAGCTGTGATGTAGGCCATGGCCCAAATCTTACATCAGTGTATTAACTGCTTGGAGATGAGTACTTTCAGCTAATTTGAGGTCTTGTCACCTGGGTTTTTTAGTAATAATAGTTCATGTAGTCTTAAGTAGGCATCTGTGACGTCAAGAGGAATTCTGTCTCTATCTGGATGCACATACGAGTGGCTTTCCAGGACCCCCTGAGTTCAAATGGGAAGATTCATGCTGAATTTATTTTTTTTCCAGGGACAGTGTCCCACACAGCAGCAGCAGGGATGATACACTGCATCACCCTGTGGTAGCAGTTACTCTATAGCTGTTCAGTGTGTTACCTGATTTTCCTTCTTTTTACATGGGCTATGTAAATAGTGCATTGCCTCACCTTTCTCATCAGCTTCCTTGGAAGTCTATCCAAGCATCAGTAACACTTAGCAAGCTGAAGAACGTACAGATTCTTATTTAGCAAATATCTTTTGTTCATAATTGGTGAGCAGTATTCCTTGTTTCAAAAGTTATTACATTCTGCCAAAGTTGAAGATAGCACCTCTCTAAGAGCTACTTTCTTTACTAAATTCTCTGTATAATTTTGAAAAATACTAAATAATGGAATGTCAAGGTGTACTGCAACTTTATTTCTTTCTCCCTAATCTCTGTATTTGCTTTCTTTCGTTTCATTCTCAATAAATTATGATAGCTCATTCTATAACAGTCTCCGATACAGAATATGCATCTTTATGGATGATCTAAAATATGGCTCGGGTTTACTTTTTTCTCTGTAGTAGTCTACAATTCCACGTATGAATGGGCCTGTAAACCTGACCTGCTTTCTGATCCACAGGATCCCATTGAGATTTCCTGAGACACTTTGAAACTAGTGAGAAGCCACTGCAGGGAAAGTATGAAGGTAACAAAACAGGGATCCACAAGTATGTTTGTCATCATGTGATTGATTGAGGCTGGTCATACACGTGTAAAACACTGGTGATGAAAAAAAGAACCACAGATGAGTAGTTTCTGGGCTGGAAATAGCAGGAAACAATAACTGCATCTTTCTCTTCCAAGAGAAAGGGGTGTTAAGACTGGATGCGTTCCATAAGAGGAAAAGTAAAAACGCAGCAAAACTGTGTGCTCTCTCTCCCTCCCACATGCAAGTGCTAAATGTAACAGCAGTAATTGTATCTGCAGTTCTTTTGTACTAGTTAAATGGAAAATAGAAGATTTGCTGGAAATACGCTTGCTGTGTTGTTGCTTAGGATACTTCAAAACAAAGTAGTTTTGTAAGATTGTCATTCTCTTTCATCATTTAGAGGCACTGATGATCTACCACCTCTTGCAGAGAGATGCTATGGCTAAAACCAATTTGCAACCCTGCATGAAATTAATGACATCTCTGTTTTGGACAGATGTCCAAACAGATGCTGGGGAGAACGTGATGGGGCAGTTGTCTTCAAAGCCTGATGGCAGGGAATACTACCCAGGAACTGCTAAAAAGAGGTTTTCTCCTTCAGACATACACATGCATGGCAATATATCCTGGAGAGCGAGTCATGTGTGCTGATGGTGGGCACCAGCTTGAGGTACCCTGTCTGGCAGTCAGAGTTCTTGTATTGTTTCTGGAGAAAAAAGGCTTCCCTGGACATTGGGGAAGGCCTATGCTCCACAGTCAGGTTACACAAATCTCTAACCTCACCCTCTGTGACAGCCATACCTGCCTTGTTGCAATCCAGTTTCAACCATTTATGACAAGATCATCAAATGCTCTGCAAGCTAAAAATAACTTCTTAATTAAGGACAGCCATCAGAAAGACTCCTTTGTCTGCTCACAGCTCCGTCTCTCCTTGTTCAGTCCTTTCATGGGGCTGAGGTCAGCAATAGGGTTTTGAAAAGAAAGATATCATTTTGCTCAGGGCAGGGAGCCTAATTAACATAAAATCTAAAATTCACACCCGTGAATTTCCTGTACTGAGAGCTTCGTCCTTCAGGCTTTCCATGGGCAGGGCATGTGCTGTCTTCTTCAGGGGTTTCTTCTGAGAAAGAACATGAGATAGGAGGCTGAACATGTTAAAGGTTCTTAATACCAAACAATTGGAGGTATTAAGAAATTTTTGCAAACCCCTTAAATTAGTGGCTGGTCAACTGAAGAGAAATTTCAAATGGGCAAATGAGATGGTCAGTTTTTCCATGTAGGCTTTTTTTTTGCCCTAAATTGATATGAAAGGTAAGAGAGAGCTCACAAATTACATTACTTGGGCAGTCGTAATCATACAGTTGGATTTAATGTCATATGTCACATTTGTAAGTCTGTCATGGAGGGAAACTAACAAAAGGGAGGTCCAGCATCTTAGATTTAGAAAAATGTTATTGGAAAAATTAGATTTTTTTTCTATCAGTGGGTGAAAATGAATTTAATCATAGAGAGTCAGAAGAGCCACCAAACAAAAGCTTGTCCTTTGGACCAAAGATTCTATATGGTGCTGGCTCTTCTGCCAAGGTTTCAGGATCTTGCACTTGCTCTGTTCCTTGTTTAGCTATGTTTGGTGAAACTGTAATTGTTACATGCTGATAGAGAGGGGGATGCTGGTTCATTTCCTTCCTTGCCTGGTTTTCATAGTGGGAGGATGCATTGATTTTATAAAATGTAATTGCATTGACTGCTCTTGTTATCAGGATTGATTGTATTGACTGGAGTTGCATGTTGTTTTGTTTTCACACTCTTGCTTTGAAATACAGTTTTGCTTCTGTGTTGTTTTTTTTTTTTTTCCATTTTGAGGTTATTTACGATACCTTTTGCATCAAAGTTCTTCTGCATTTGATTTATCAACAACTGTGATTGCTCAGAAATGCCATCAAAAGTATTCATAGTGTCTATGTGACAGTAACCACTAGAACCAATTGCTGTTGACCCCAGCCATGTCAACCATCATAACCTTCCCTCAGGTTAGAAGGTTGAAGCTGGGAAATACATTTCAGCTTCTTATTCCTGTGTGTCACATCCTTATGGCAACCCATTTCAATTGTTCATTAGGGAATTGAGATTGTTGAGAATACCCCAGTGAATAAATAATAGCAACTAGATGTCTGCGGAGAATGATGCTAGTAGCAAAATGCAGGGGCTGTGCCACTGAGCTCCTTAGGTGAAGGAAACTATGAAGATTTCATTTTTGATGTGATGGTGATACCTAGATTATTTGTGGAAATGTGTGCTTACTTGGATATGCATGAGAAGTATGTGTGGGGGCATTAGGGCTAACATCCTTCAAACTGAGGCACTTAGAATTAGGTGCTTAACCTTGTATATAGGTGCAGCAAAGTCTAATTTTAAGGGCTGATGAACATTGCGGTTATTGAAGTCTGGGAATACTCAGTATCTCTGAAAATTAGGCCACTTCAATTTAACTGCTTACACATGGTGTTGGGATATGATTTTCAGATGTTTTAGGGAATTTTAGAAAATGAGGTATCTTCTTCTGAAAAATCTTTGCTTCAAGTGTCTGATTTTGGATGGAATTTGAAAAATCATCCTCGTAATTTTTCTCATATTCAAAGCAGTGGGAGAATTACCACTGATTTCTGTGGGAGCTGGATTAAGCTGGCATAAAAAACTGACTTCAAAATTTGGCCTAACTCTCAAAAGCTAAATCCTCTCTTTACTTGTGAACCAAACTGACACTGAATTTAAGGAACATTTACCCAAATTTCTTGCCATGAGAATATATGAAAGCCATTTATGCAGTCCACCAGCAAGTAATGCTTTAACAACAATAATTTAAGACTTTGCTGTTGTATAGTTTCTGCTTTTCCTTTCTTTAAATTAAATTTTCACCCTTTCTCCTCCTTCTCTGAGTTGATGTATTTGCAAAGACTTTGAAAAGAGCTCTGAAATGCCTTGGAAGGAGCTGCTAATAGCTTCAGAGACCAGATTAGAGGACATATACATACTGTCTGTGTCGTATTAGGTCTCAAGTAAAGTCTTGTTTAAAGTAAAATACCAACTGTCTTTTGAAATGCCATCATTCCCCAAAGTCCTGTTACAGAGCCCTAAATCCCGAATACAGTATCTCTACATCTACAGGCAAAGGACAAAGGGTCAAAGACATAGTTTCTCCTTATTTAAGATTCCTCTTTCATTTTATTACAGGACCCTGGGGTAGACTCTCTCTTCAAGTCCGGTCTTCACCAATCACATGCTAATAACTTCAGCTGAAAGAGGGCTCTACCCTAATGTCATTACACTCCCAAGCAATGATTGATTGTGTTACAGTATGTTTTTGAAACCTAATTACTGTCTCAGTTTGTATTTGAGCTCATTAATCTTCTACGCTGTAAATAAGTAAAATTGACTAAATAACTGAATTTCTTTAATGATGGGTTCACATTATCTTTATACCTACTGTTTTGTGTTAACCTCTTTATTGCCAGAAACTATTTTTGGGGTGTTTTCTTAGGGTTTTCTTCTGCTCTCATAAGCTTGTACAGCTGGCAATGCACCTGTTTCAAACACTTGTCTCGCTGAAGGTGTCAGTGGATAGTGAATAGACAGACCCAGCCTGGCTTGCTTCCTCTCAGTCCTCCTCAAACCATGGGGCTGGTTTTAGGGTCCTGTGAAAAACAGTCCTCCCTATAGCTGTAGTCTTGCAAAAATTAACTGGGATGGCAGGTAGGAAGGTACAGAGACAGCTCTCTGCTCCCCTTAAGAACAGGATAAAAGAGGAGATAAATCCTTCAGAAAACTGTGTTTCTTCTGTATCCTATGTTTTGAAAGCATGGTCCTTTGGATTGATCAGCAATCTCCAGGTCTTCTGGGCATCCTTGTGGTGCTGGGTGCCTATAGCTGGACTGGCAAAGGGACAGCAGCAAGACCACTAGTTTTTAGGTCTCGGATCTCAGATGTGCATTTTTCCAAAAACCTTCAAGTCCTCATAGCAGTATGTCTTTATACAGCTTGGAGTGTCTCTTCAGCATGCAGCTTTCAGCTGAACACCTTACTTGTGATGTTCAAGCTGCTGGTAGGTTTGACCATAGACACTTGAGAGGCCAGTGCTCTCAAGCCCTTTTTTCTTACAAAGACCTCATCTGCTGGATTGTTGCCACTGCTGACAAATAAATAAATAAATAAAGGTTCTGGCAATAGCCAGACCAAGCTTGTGGAACGAATTTCTGGAAAAAACAAGCATGACCACCATCTTCAGCACAAGCAGAAACATATGTCAACTTCATCTCCTGGTTTTGGTTCCCTCCAGTAAACTGATTTAATCTACAGATACATGCACCTATTTAAATCCTGTTTCTGCATGTCAGTCATGAACTGAGGAAACTGTGATTGATTATTTTCATTTATTGGGAAACACGCAGTCTGGACGACAGAGATTTTATAAGCACCCAAGTGGACAGGACATCTCAAATGCTGTCATGCTTGCCAGATGTGTTAGCTGTGACTCCAGGCCTTGATGAGAGACTTCAATTTGAGCTGTGTCTTGCCAGAGCACTTAAGCATATGCTTATCTCCAGATACATGAATAGTCCCTTGAGAATGCCCATGTGCTTAAAGTTCAGCATGCATTTAAGTGCTTTGCTGGAGCAGGCTCCTAAGTCTTTCTGGGGATAATTAAGTCATGCCGAAAGCTATTTTACTGCCACATTTTCTTTCTGGTTCACAGGATGAGAAAATCCATTCTCATCAAAATACCAAGTGGATCATTTTTAACCTGATTATTTGTTAAAGGATTCATGCCGTTAAAGTGAACTTCTTAGCTCCTTCTTTCCATTCAGCGGGTGCCTATATTTTTAATACATCCTCCTCTATTGCTCAGCAATGAGCTATGCTGTAATTGAGGCAAACTCTACTTATATACCTGGCAGTGCTAATGAAAGGTGGTGACCTTTGGTAGGTCCTCCAGTAATGAGCCACTCTGCAGTAGGACCAGATGATACTTTTGCTTCCAAGAGTATAACATTACTGAGGTTTTGCAGGTGCAAGTGTATTTCTAGAAACGTTTTGTCTGGGGGAGCCACACAGTGGGATTGGTAGCCAGGGCTGGAAAATAGCCTTCGAGGGACAAATGTAAGAGAAATATACTCAGAAAATGGAAAAATAGTGTTTGTGAAATTGGCAGTATGGAGCACAGGGTTGCTAGGAATTTGTATACCTTTACTGTTTGTGAGCCAATGGATTTGCTCATTCACTGCTTTGGAAGATAATACTAAAAAATGTCATCAAGCCACTATGGCCACTAATTTAATATCAGTATTTCCTATGCAACCCCAATTAAGTAAAGGCATAGGGAAAACTCCAGATTGAGAATCTGAAAAGGAGCATCGCTCCAGTCATGGACTGAACACCATGCTTTCCACAGGCTTTGCCAGAGGCATCAGAGCCAATGCCCAAAGCATGAAGCAGGGTGAAAGGAGGAGAGGGGAGCAGCGTGTCTCACTGCATCCTCAGGCACTTCTAGGTTAGGGTGGTTCAACCTCCAGCCTCCTGATAAGAACAAGTATGTTCCACTTCATTTCCTGGTTGGGAAAATGGGGATTGAATGCTAAAAGGCTAATTGCACATTGTTTTTAAAAATTAGTTTGATAATTCATCATATTGTAATTAAACTAATTAGAACACTATTCATTTCCAACCACCTTAATTAGGCCTCAACTTGGCAGGGAGCCCGTGAGACCAAAATGTTGCAATATGTTAAACAATCGAAAGACTTTGATAACAAATGACTGTATTCAGCTACATTTTGGTTAATAAGATTTATATATTAATCTAGTTACACTTTGTTCCCTCAGAATTTGGCAGAGCTTGCAGGTCTTCTGATCCCCCTACAAAATTCCTGAAGTCTGACTTAAAATAGCTGGAAAATTTTTCCAATCTAACAGAGACACTCCTGATTTTTGGGCTGTAGCAGCCGTTCGTAAGGCAGTAATGCTTTTTATTTTTATTTTTTTTATTATTCTTTTTCCCCTTCTTATGATCGGGTAAACAGCCTTTACAATAAAACAGTTTGTGGAGCAGATTTCAAGCTGGAGTTGTAGGCCACGGTGCAGGGAGGGTGTTGGGGTGTCCGGCGGCCCCCAGGGTTTGCTTTTGGGGGCGCTGTTGGATCAGGCTGTGGTTGTTCCCCTGAACGACACAGGAGACTTCACTGGAATCGTTTTGGAGCAAGAGCCATTGTCACATCACTGTGACAAATGCTTGGTGAGGGGGAGAGCTGGCACCCAGATCTCACACGAGAGGTGGAGGACTTGAGTGGCGTTTTGTTCATCAGTGGTGAATTTCCCCTTCCCTGCATGCTCTCTTTGACAGCATAATGAAGTGATAATTACCTAAATGGATAAATGTTGATGGCTGAGATAAATATCCACATTCCCCTAATCTCTTTTCCTCTGAAATTGCTAAAGGAAATTTGGCTTTAATGGGGGGTATGTGTCAATTTTTACAAATGATTGTAAACCTGTTTAGAGAAAACTTAGATGAGTCAGTCTCTGTTTCAGCAGTAAAAGTTACTGATGTATGAAGGCATAAAGATGGACAAAAAAAGATCCAGATACTGTAATAATTATGTTTCTCAGTGTCACTACCTTTTGCAACATCTGGTTTGTTTCTGTTCTTTCCACATCCTGCAGATATTGCTGAACATGTGAAAAACACTGGCAGGAGAATATTTTAGCCAAGAAACAATTTCAGTGAATAATATAAAAGGGTATCCTCTTAACTCTCCAGAAGTCGAGTAAGCAAAGACTTCTAGTTTCATTGCTGTTAAAGATCAGACCAATAAGCAAATGGGCCAGGGGCCCTCTAAAAGTGTCAGAAATAATCTGTTGTGATCTGGAAACAGTACAAAATAATAAATCCAAATTGAGTCTTATTCTGACACCCTTCCTGAGACTTACTCCTTAAATAGTCCTACTTATGTTCCTTAAATAGTCCTACTTATGTTAGAGGTTTCTTTTAAAGCTGCCAATGTTGGATTTCCAATGTGGGATTTCCTTCCTTGTCCATCTCTGGTTCATACGGAAGAGAAAAGGAAGTTTAAGGAAACTTGAAAAGTCTGTATACTGTGTTTCAAGATTTTGTGGCACAATGATGGATTAGGTTTTGAATTTTATCTTTCTGTCTGTATGCCCTGGGCAGTTGTTTGTTCAGAAAACAGTGCACAGGACAGTGTGTGAGATCATAGAATCATAGTGATGTCTCCTGTTGCCAAAGAGGTAGGAAGGGGAGCTGGTTCTGTGCTTTAAGGCTCCTAGCCTTAAATAGTCCTAAAATAATCAGTTTGGCTGAGACAGTTGCCTAGTTTTCCATCCTGAATACCTGCTGAGTCACCTGGTTCCTCTGTTGCTGATTTTTTCATGGGTCTACTCAAATTTCCAAGCCCTGGGGAATCTCCTGGCAAAGGCTGGTTTACCAGCTTTGCCAGTGAAAGGTAAGGAAGTTGCAAACCATCATCCAGCAATAGCATGATTTTCTGCCATGGCCTTGGTCAGAGCAGCTCTGAGGGCTCAAGAGAGAGCAGCACAGCTGCTCCTTGTTGCTTCTGTCATTTTGATGGGGTCTCTGTGTACTGCAATGCATTTGTTCTGCACATATGGGACTTCACAGAAGTCTACCTTTTCTTCCAGAAGTATCTTATCATCATCCTACATCACTGATGGAGTTTGGACAGAACATCTTCCTCTTGCTATCTTCTTAAAAATACAGATGGCAAAGGAGAAATCTTATCATGGAAATTAATGGTAAATGCTCCCTGTTATCTCAGTGGCTTGGCTTTCACTTCACACATTACATTCTGAACTGAGAGACTTCAAATGGTCAGATGAGTGGCTTTGAAGCAGAGATCATCTGAGCAAGTGCAGGAGCAAAGACCTAACCTGAAATGAACAAGAGGAGTTGAGAATATGAAACAAATGAGGAAGGAAAAGGCTACTACATGTAGCAGCTCTTTGTCAGGGCAAAGTAAGACAGCATGAAGGAGATAATAGAAAAGCTGTGCCTGGGACCTAGCAAACAGTAGGACAGGAGTGAGGAGGCTGCAGAAAATACATCCCATGTGTATAAGCTGTTGGAATAGTACCTCTAACTGCTGTCAGAATAATTCAGAGGAGAATTGAAAAGTGCACACCTGGGAGATAGACTGAGTGCCTGAACTAGACACCAGGTATCCTTGAAGACACAGAAAAAATTTCTCAAACGTATTTTCCTTTTGCATAGATGAGCATAAATCAGTGGTTGTTTTTCAGTGAAGAAACAGCAGTAGATGGAAGGTGCATAAACAGGTGCATCATTTCTCTCCTCCCCTCTTGAGCAGCTCATTTTAATATACACATTATTGCTGTGCATATCAATGCACATCTGTCAAACGCTTTCCAGCATGCACAAAAAAACCACCTACAGATCTACAAAGCAGTCAAGCCATATAGTAGCTGTGCTGCCTCTGTATTGCTAGTGAAGCTTCTCCAAGTTCAAATCTCTCCTGTTCACACTCTACTTGAAACCCATATTTTCTAGTGAAATATGTTATTCCAATGCACAAAACATAAGGAGATGCCAGTGACCACCATTGTCCCTGATGTAATTCCACAGAAATCTCTGACTGAGTCTAGAGCCCTGGATAGCCCCAGTTGCTGAGGTGATGGACTCCTGCCAGGAAAGGATGAGGTCCTGTGGGTCAAAGTCTCCCCATAGATACAGCCATTGCAACCCTAATAAAGGAAATGAGTTTGCCAGGGTGTGGTTGGAGGCAGAATTTGGCCATATTTGAAGCGTCTGGAGTGACTCCAGGATGAGATCAAGAATTGGCCTCTGCCCCCAGCCTCCCCTTTAACATTAGTTCTTTATAAAGAAGTTTGCATTGCCTCATGCTTGCATTCCTGTAGCAGAGACTGGGTCCAAAGCCCTCTAAAGAAGTTAAGAGTTTTCCTTTTGGAGGATAGATCAGATTACTAGAGAAGACACACTATCCAACTGCAATAAACTGGTTCCTTAGATGTATTTTTGTTCAGACAAATCTCAGACTTCTCACAGCTGAGTTTGAAAACTCATTTTTTGCTTCTACTTTGCTCCATCACAAAGTAGAGATGCAAAAAAAAAAAAAAAAAAAAATGCCCCCAAAAGAAAGCCCAACATTATGGTCTGAGAGCCTGTATTTGGTTGGTGATGCTTTGCAGAGGTCACAGGGATTAATGAAAAACACAATTAGAACAACATGAAGCTGGGGGCCCCAGTTTGGCACTGAGGGATCCATTTGGGTATATCATATTGCATTATGTGATGTAAGAATGTGGGCTAGTGTAATCAAAATGTAACTGCAATCCTTACCAAAAACACCTGTTTAACCTCAACCAACCCGACAAGAGAACTTTAGACTTTTTTTTTTTTTTTTTTTTTAACTTCTGAGTTGGAGGCGTACCGGTGAATGCACAATAATGAGGCTTCTGTTTGTTAGGTCCTAGAAACAGAAGTATTCAGAGCTTCTGCCAAGTCTATCAAAAAATCTATTTTATGCTCTTTAGCTATGTTCTTACTTAACTAAGTTGTGTGCTTGGGAAGACTGCCGAAATGAGGGAAATAGAGGCTGAAGATCAAATTATTTCATCCATGATTTGATAAATTGTGGCTAGTGGGTAGCACAAGCCTCTCTTGGCCCAAGAACAGACAACTGTGAGGTACCAAATGCCCTGACTTGTGGAGGCAGTGAGGGCTTTTGGCACTTTTTGAGGAAAAACTGGTTTGAAAATGGAAAGTGAGTGATGAATAATCAGAACTCAGAACCCAGGTTTGAGTCAAAATTGCCAATTTTACCACTTTGAGCCCTTGAAAACCTTCCCTTGGTGATAAATGCATAGTAGACAGGAAGGGTGGCTCTGCGGTTAGCTGGAAATATCTTGATGGTTTGAATATGAATGTGAGGCTGAAGAAAAGAGATTCTAAGAGGTTCCTGTCTTCTGCTGCAAACATTTTGTGACTTTGGGCAAATTATTTTCTTTACAATTCACCTAATGTTAGTTGTCTAGAATTTAGTTTGGTTTGGTCACTGAAATTCTCTCGTCAGTAATTGATCCCATTTCTGCAGTTACTTGAGGATGAGATGATCTATCATCTGAAGGCATTTCTCTCCAGCAGGTACAAAGAAGCACATATAAATACCTTAAATGGGATGTTCTGCTTTTAGTTAACTAAGATGAGGTGTAAGGGCTCACATCTTAACTTATGGCACCCCAGCTGGTTGTTTCTCTAGAGCAGACACTTATCCTTCACCTTTTCATCAGTCTGAGTAGT
The DNA here is from genome assembly GCA_023637945.1 of Phaethornis superciliosus. Lineage (NCBI taxonomy): Eukaryota > Metazoa > Chordata > Aves > Apodiformes > Trochilidae > Phaethornis > Phaethornis superciliosus. The sequence continues at coordinate 36,623,973 of JAJQWJ010000003.1, read as the reverse complement.
TGAAAGAATAAGTATCTTCCATTTTAAAAGGAGTACCTTTCTAAGAGCATGCTCTGCTCTTATATAACAGACAAGGTGTTTTGGAAATTAGTGGGAAACTCTTGTTTTTTCACATCTCTCGAAGAAGGCTGAAAGATCATCACTACAGATCCTTCAGAGCTTTTTTCTTTTTTTTTTTTCTTTTTTTCCTCTACCTCTGTGTAGACCAAAGCTTTCCTTCACTTGCAGTGAGAGCTTTGAGAGTGACTGCTTCCACCTAGAGAATCCTTACTCCCTTTTGCTATTCTGTGGTGATGAATATAGGGTGATTATTGCCTTATACAAGATTGAGTCTTCAAGGAGATTTCAGGTGTCAGGCTGCTGACCTAAGCACTCCAGTGCAGGGTGCAGGTGGTCACTGAAGAGACCAGCAGCTGAGGCTCTGTACTGAGCTGATAAATAAATCTGCAAGCTTTATTGACTCCAGCAGAGTTATTGCATTGATTCCAGCCCAATTGTGTAGTGGATACATGGTATTTTTACAATTCCATACAGAATCCTGAATGAAGCATTAAAGCTTTTGCAAAGTAAAGGTGTAGTTTAGGAAAAGTGGTCAGTGATGGAAAGCCAAAAAGAGATACGTGAGACAGTGTCAGACAAATAAGAGACTTGGGCTATGTGTTTTAAAGATTTGGGGAAGCTGTTCTGGTGAAAGGGCTCAGAGGTTAAAGGCCACACACAGATCTCTTGTGCAAGGCATCAAATTCAATTGCATCAAACCCCTCATTTGCTATACCCCAATTCTGATGGTTGAAATAGAAGGAGCATCAGCATTAATTGAATGAACAAAAAACTGATACCCCCATGCCACCACCAGACCATATTATAGGATATTTTATGTAGGATAGCAGCAGCTACAGGGCCCATAAAAATAATTGCATGGAGTCTATGCATTGCCTGTCTGTGCTGTGACTGTTTTAACCAGGACTATATAAATCTCTTATTCCCATAGGCATTAAATTGCCAGTATTTTTTAAAGCAGCTTAACAATTGTATTTGTTTTTAATCAAAGCGAGATAAAACAACTTCCCATGCTCTGCTGATGTCTTGTTTCAGGGAATGGTTTATCTGAGACAGACAAGAGTGTATTGAGTTCTCCACAGAACTTGGACAAGTTGTCAAGACAAATACTTGTCAATGGTGTAAATACTTTTGTGAATATTAGAGAATAATATTGCAAGAGGAGTAAGAGCATGAGTTCCAGCTGACCCCTCCCGCCCCTTTGCTCAGTCCACAAAACCTGGAGGGATTAGTTACATTTTGAAACAGATGCCCCTATAATTAGGGACAAAGAAACATGACTGAGTGGAAAATACACCTTTGGGTAACATACCAGCAGACCCACAGATCCATTACAAAAATGTAATCTGACAAAACAGCTTAAGGTCTCAACTTGCTGCTCCTCTTCCATGACAGCAGTTTATATAAATGAAGATGCCTTGTAGTCCTTCAGCCTAGAAAGGTTCAGACATGGGAGGGCCTGTGGAAAAAATTACAGCAGCCAAATAGCCCAGTGCTGAAATTTCTTTAATCTGATTGGTCATGTTCTTTACCCTCAGACATAAATATCCAGCACATTATACCTTTGATTTACTAGTATGCATGTATTGGAGCAACAGTGGTCCTTTGAATTATGTATTCTCTTAACAGAACATTAAACCTTATGAGGAGATGGAGTGGCCCAACACATAACTATTATCCTGACAGAGAAGAGGGTGAGATCAAGAGTAATGCTCCCAAGCTATGAGTTTTGCTCTGAGTTTTTGTTGGATTGCTTGAATGAGCATTATAAATAGCACTCTGTTCCTTCTCATTAATACATAGTGTTTAGTTTGCTCACAAGAAACCTGATAGATGGCTCATCAAGAGTAAGAGGAGGGATTATTTGGCATAAAAGAGTAACAACATCCCTAAGTCCTAAAGCTTGCCCTGATCTGCTAAAAGCATGCAGCAGAGCTGTGCTTGGGCTTCTGGGGACAAAGCATACCTCTTAATAACTTGGTAATCCATTTGTTATTGGTTCTTCATATCAAGTCATGACCAAAAGTTACTATGGTACTACAGGAAATCAAGTTTGATTTTGTAATATAGTCAAACGAGTACTTCTGAGTGCTGTGTTTAAGATCAATAAGGAAGCAGTAACTACATTTGCTGTCATATGAGGATATTGATGTAAAAACATAATGGTCAAAATTATAAAATCAATTTCATAATTTAATCAGAAATGTTTATTGATACTATTAAAGCTGAATTCAATAGCTCCTGGTATGCAGTTAATTTCTTACCTGTCAGAAAAACATATTGAAATGTTCTTTCTTTTAAATGCTTGGAGTTAATTCAGTGAAAAAAAAAACCCACAGCAGCGACCTGTGGCTGGAATGTCCAGAGAATGGTAGTTAGGTGGGGAGAGAGGTGGAATGCTAATAGCAAAATTTTCTATGTTCTGCAGAGGGCTTGTTGTTTATGTGTGTATATGAGTGCATGCATAATGTAATTTTGGCAGTAATGATGCTGTTATCTGCAGTGTCACAGCATGAATTCTGACCCTGGCGAAGCAGTGGAAACTTTGCCTTTGAATACATGGGAGCCAAGACTGGCTGTTGGATAAAGACTCCAAGGTTTGCCTCCTACTCTGTGACTGCATGTGAGCAGTGGTGGATCTAGGCTGCATTGTCTTCTTATACTGTGTATCCCTGGGACTATGTAGCTACTCCTCTGCAGTAGGAACTAAGGGCTGAAGTAAATGCATATTTAATTAAAAAAAAAAAAATTGCTTTTGCCTTTCTTTCTCTGACCCAGTCTACCTTATGTTTGGACTAAATTTTACCATACGCACTGCAAAGGCAGGGAAGCAGGAAGAGGTGGCAACAGAGCCAGTGTAGAGGGGTATCAGTGTTCAAGACAGTGGTCCACAGAAGTGGAAGAAAGGAGAATTCAGAGGGGAGATCGCTAGGTAGAGAAGATATCTACTGTGTGGATGTGTAATATTTTGCTCGGGGCTAATATCTTTGTGGTGCTTCTGTGAAGGAATCTCTGAGCACACAGGGAAAAGATATTGGAGGGGTAAGGGAAGACACAACCTCACTATAGAAAACGGGTTTGCCACTGAGGTAGTTCTTTGGGAATAACAGGAGAAAGGGAGTATTAAAAAATTATAAATAAATTAATAAAGACTGAGGTTGTTGTGTGATTGGAATTGACTGATGTAGAGAAGGTTTCATAGACCAGAAGTGCCCAAGAACTGCAGAAAGGATAGTTAGGACTGCTGCATTCTCTGTAGGTTGTATGCATAACAGAATAAGTTCATTAAGCTCTGGGAACAATACTGAATATGTACTTCACTATGAAACAAAGACAGACCTGACCCTTACTTACATGAACTATTTTGATGTTGTTTGGGTTTGGTGGTTTTTTTCTGTACAGTACGTCTGCTATTTAAATACTTCTTTTCAAAGAAGGACATCTGGTGAGAAACATTGTCTGCTATCAGAGTATGTTTTCACTCTATAGAAAGTAGGGGGTTTTGTACTGTTTTGTTCAGCCTGGAGAAGAGAAGTCTCTGGGGAGACCTTATACATACTGCCAGTACCTCAAGGGAACCCACAAGAAAGCTGGAGAGGAACTTTTTACAAGGGTGTGTAGTGGTTAACAAGGGTTATTGGCTTTAAACTGGAAGAGGGTAGATTTATGTCAGATATTAGAAATTCTTCACTGTAAGAGTGATGAGACACTAGCACAAGTTGCACAGATAAATTGTGGCTACCCCATTGCTGGAAGTTTTCAGGACCAGGCTGGATGGGGCTTGGAGCAACTTGATCTAGTGGGAGGTATTCCTGCCCATGTAGGGGGGTTGCATCTGGGTGATCTTTAAGGTCCCTTTCAACCCAAACCATGATATATGATATGATAATAGGTAAACTGTAATATCAATTTAGCTTCTATTTCTCTGTATAGGTAGATGAGCTTGTAGGTATTGCATGTAAAGTATTGAAATTGACAATTATCTATTATTGATATACAGTTTTTTGTATTACACAGCTAGTACTTCTTTTACAACAGTGGAAAAAAAAAACACATTAAGATTTTCTTACTTTGATGTAATGATGTATTTCTGTTATTTGAAGTGAATGTGAGTGGTGCACATTTGTAGTGTGCAGGAACAGATCTATGTATGCACATCTTCATCTGTACTGAGATTCATATTCCTCATGGCTTTACATCCTGTGTGAAGCTGCTTTTAATAGGCCAGAAACTAGCTCACTTCATTTTTCTGGGCTGACTAAAAATGACATTCAACTGCTAACCTTATGCCTTACTGTGGCTTTCAAGTCATTCTGCAAAGATGGAGGACAGATTTTGTAACTAGTTAAGTGTTAAGAACTGAAGCTATTTGTAGAAGTGATTTTTTGGTGGATAAAATGTAGCTCTGTCCCAGGTTAATTTAGCTCTTCTACAAGCTTTCTGCAGTTCCTAACCTGCAGACAGTAACTTAAACTGCCTGATGATTAGGTATAAATCTCACTACTGATACTCTGCATAGTGGTCATGAAACAAAGGGGCTAACCACACATAAAAATCTTTCTTTTTTTTTTTTTTTTTTTTTTTTTTTTCCCTTTTGCAAAGCAGCAGAGACTATTTGGAAAGCCAACAATGAAATTCTCTGCTGTCATCTTTTCTTTCATCAAATTTATCAGTATTGAATCAAATAATATTTTCTCCTTCCTACCCCAGACAATGATAGGAGTAAACCTGGGAAAACCACCTCTTGCAAAGTTTGTTGAGAAAGGTGTTTTTAATATGACAGGTGAGAAGATAAAAGAGGCATTTTTCAAAGTGGATGCAAGTTTAAGTCACTAAATCACAGTCGCAGAGCAGGAGTTCCTTTCTCAAACATTTCCAGAAATTCCTCAGTATCCTTGAAATGTGACCCTAGAATCTGAGATCATGTCGATTTTTTTTCTCTCTAGAATTGGATCAGGATTTATATACAACTTGGCAGGAGAGACTGTTTCTTGAAAATGTATATTTTGTCTCCCTGCTTTACACAGGCTCATTTTACTGGACTTGAGCCTTTTAAAATTGGGTGTCCTGTAGGATCTGCTCTGTAGAACTGCCTGTTCACTCCTCAGCTAATGGGAAAGAACAGGAGCTGCCAGAAGATGCATTTCACCTCTGACATGTATAGTAGAATAGAGTGAACCATCCTCAGAAAATTCTCTTTTCAATATGGAAGGAGCATAGAGGATGAGATTAGACCCAATTCTGACTTTCATGTGGTTGTAGGAGTATCACATGATTGTAGGTTATGGAGGTATGCAAATCCCAAAATTTTGAAAGCTGGCAATAAATGAACTACAAAGTTCAGAAGATTTTGATACCTATTAAAATGGGATTGTCTGCCTCAATGTTTAAGGCTTTTATATGAGATTTAACTGAGAGAGCACAGCCAATTAGTTAAAGACTAGACTGTGGACTAAGGAGAACAGAGCTCTTTTACTCAGATGTTTTTTTTCTGTGTGCTAATTGCTTGTCTGTATTTTAATTTTCCTTCAGCATAAATAATAATGTGTGAGTCTGTAATAATGGTTGTCTGTAACTGAATTCAGGAAGGATTATTAGCTGCTATACTATTTTGGGTTGAACTGTATTTGAGAAACAATGCAAGTAGTTGAGCTTTTGACAAATGAAGTATTTCTCCATGCACTACACATCAGTAAAGCAATTTATATCCATTTTGTATCTTAGAAACTGGAAGAGTTGACTGATATGACCGATTCAGAAACTGACTGATTGGGTTGTCCTATGTATAGTAGAGAGGAGTGAGGCTGTACTGTCCCAGGGCAAGGAAAGAATGGAGGCTTTTTCTTGGAAATGTTCCAGCATTTTGGAGAAACATTTAGAGAAGCCACAGGAATGCCAGGATTAAGATCCTAAATGCAGAATATAAGCTTAAGGAGATGGATTGCCTAATTCTTTTATTAAGACCCCATACTGTCCTGTATTCAGTTTAAGTCACCATTGTTTTCAAAAGATGCAGTCCTGTCTGAGAAGGGACTGAATGAAAAGGCTGAGATGAAACTAATGTGAAGAATGACTAAAATTTTTAGTGTTCTAAAGGAATATTTTTTTGTGGCTCAACTAAAATACATAAAATCTTAAATCATATAGACAAATCTATACTTCTGGTGTGGTGTCATAAAGCCCATAATAAACATTTAATTCTTTGCCCTGAAAATGCAGTGCTGATGCATTTTGCTTTGAAATGTGGTAGACTGAGGTCATGGAGATATTATCAGATCTTTCATCACCACACACCCAGGCAAATAAAATGTGAAAATCAGTTTTCAAATCCCAAACCTCTAAAATGTCACAATGGTTTCTGAGTTTTACAGCTTGAAATTGCAGCTCTTAGTGAAATGTCTTGTGGTGCACAGTTAACATTTTTAGATGGCAGCAAAAATGGTACTTAGAGCAATCAGGGTGATTTTGTTTGTGTTTGTTTTCATCATCCATTAGTCTATGACAAAGTATGAAATTTGCCATTTTAACCACAACTAGCCCATTCGATCTCTTCCTAGTTTTCATGGAATTCTGTGTTCAGAGCAACACCTATCTAGATGACAGTTCTTGGCCTAAACCAGGTGTAAGAAACCCACCAAAGGAAAGTGCATATGTGACTAGGAAGCACAAACTCTGGACAATGAGAAATTTGGTAATGTCAAAACTTCATTCTAAATATGCTGTATGACCAAAGAAGGCAGACTGAGGAGAAGAAACAACCAAGCCCATAGCAGTTAAATACCACCTTTGGTTAAAAAAAAAAAAAAAAAAAAAATCATTTTATGATGGGGAGAAAGCCAGGATATTCAGGGTGTGTAAATAGAGGAGTATTTTATGTCACAACAGGACTTGGGAGGGCTGCTAAAGCTTAATCAACCATCTAGTTTCCAAACTTTCTCACAGCTAAATTGATGGCCAAGCCTAAAATAATTTGGTGGTTGAGCTAAGATGAATTTGTGGAGCCACTCTCTTCCTAAGTAGGAAACAATCAAGATGACAATTTTTCAGAAAAATTCTACAGCTTATTTTTTTTTTAAAAGCTGAAAGAAATTGGAAGAGTGTTTGATAGGGTGTTTTCTGGACCTGTAACGTAAGAAGGTCTAGCAGAAGAAATGTTAATGGAAGATTAGCCTGGCAGCTTTAATCCCAGAAGAAAAAAGGAGATCTGATTCAAAAGATTGGCTTCAATTTGAGGTTCACGTTTGAGTTTCTGGGTAGATATTTCTCATCTAACACATATTAAGCACGTAGGAATTCATTGTCTTTAACCTAGCGACACAGACTCTGTAATTGGTGGGAAAGAAATGATCATTTGTATGGAGTGATTAATCTATATTGTCCTTCCCAGTTATATTAGGATGGGCTGAATCATACCCTGAAGCTACCTGTCCATCTCTGCTGAAAGTAGGAAGCCTTGATGACTAGTCTAGACTTAAACACCTACGTTTTTGATGGCTAATATGTGTTATCCTGCAGTGACTCTGTAAGTCCATCTCTGATCCAACACATCTGCCTCTAATAATCCAAAGTAAAAAACCCTTCTTAAACATTTATATAAATCAGGTGTGAAAAATTACTTTTTGGATCAATTCACTAGCACTTCAAGGTTGTTTAAATAATCTAAGTGACCTAAGGCCTATTAACTAAAATAGAGCATGTAGAAAGAGGGTAATGGAAGTACCACTTTTTGAAGTACAAGAGAACAGAATGAAAATAGTTGCTTCATTTTTGCTTTTAGTACTTCCTTTTGTTCATCTCTTGAACTTGAAAATCTCATCAAATGATCTGTCAGCATCTGTACAGTGAGCAGAACCCTTCAGCAATAACAGTAAAAGGAAGCCATCAGTAGTTTGTCCTGCTTGTAATTTTAAGTGTATCATTCAATCCCCTTATGCTGCTAGGACCTCTCTTAATAATCATTGAATTCATGCATGTCTGTGAAAAGGCTTTTTCCTCCTTTAATCATATGGCTGTGAGTAGCCCAGCAGTAAGCAGCCGTATGCAGGTGGCTTAAATTCCAGCTGTGTGTCCTTTACCTGGTCACTGCAGAGAGCAAGCTTGCCTCGAAAAACAATTCTGGTCTAAGTAAGGTACAGAGCAGGAAGCTGCCTAGATCTAGTTAATTGGAAACACTAAATAAAGCAGTGAATTAGTGATTTCCAGTAACAAGGACCATTTCTGACCAGGAACAGGTTGAGAATAATAATGTTTCAGAAATAAATCTGGAAAAAAAAACCCAAAACAAGCCATTGGATTGCTAACTGGCACTCAGTGTACACTCTTGGATCCAGCCAAAGGAAGGTTTAGTATTTAATTCAGAGGATTGATACCAGCATCATGGAGTGGGTAACTAAACAAATAGCACCTGTGTCTGCTGGTACTGTATTGCAAATGCTTTTTTAATCTATGATGGTGTGGAGCTCTTTTGGTGAAGTATCATAGACTCCTAGAATGTCAGGTTGGAAGGGACCTCAAGGATCATCTGGCCCAACACTTCTAATATTGTTGTTTATAATATATGTCTCAGCAGCCTGTTGAGCAGAGACTTAAAACTTTCCAGAGTGGGGGAATCTACCACTTCCCCTGGGAGACCATTCCAATGTCTGACTGTCCTCATAGTGAAAAATTTTCCTCTTGTGTTCAACTGGAATCTTGCCAGGAGCAACTTGTGCCCATTGCCCCTTGTCTTGTCCATGTTACTCCTTGTAAATAGGGAGTCTCCATCTTCATTGTAGCCCCCCTTTAGGTACTGGAACATCTCAGTAGTCTTCCCTAAGCCTTCTTTTCTCATGGCTGAAAAAACCCAGATTTCTCATCCTTTCCTCATATGGCAGGTGCTCTAGTCCTCTGATCATCCCAGTGGCTCTGAAGTACACCAAGGTACTTTTAAGTGCTCCAAGGACACAATGTACTAAATGATTGTCAGTTCCAAACTAATTCAGTGACTGGCTGGGGAGGAAAAAAGAAGCAGCTTTGTGTACTGCTTCTTTCACTGATGTTTTCTGTGCCTGAATAACAGTAAATCATAACACATCTTTAGCAAGATGGCCAAATGATTTTGCTTAACTTGATATTTGCTGAGCTTTTCTAATTGGTGAGCAAGTCCTTAAAATAGCATTCTGTTCTCTTACATGGCAATTTTGTAGTGTTTTGTAGCTTAAAAGGTGTTGCAATCTTATGGTAGTGCTCAATGGTTCCTGCTGTGAACCTAAAAGGTACAGATTTCTTGGAAAAGGATTAACAGTTATCACAGAAACAATCCCCAGGAGGTGCAGGCCAAGCAAGCACTTTTGGTTCAACGTGGAGTTTAGGATATTAGGGATGAAAGTCACCCAAATGACTAGGTTATCAGTCCAGTCTTCTGCCAAGACCAGGGATGATTTTAACTTTCTCAAGAGTTGCTTCTTGAACTTGTTCTGACAAGCCCCTGGTGTAGATAATATCATCATGTACTATTTTTTGCCAAGCAATCTAATTTAGATCTGCACTGTTATAGTGAGAAACTTGTTGCTGGTGACCCACCTGTGTCTCTCAGGTGGAGTTTTATGCTTATAATGTCTGGTTTATCCAATGTGGACATAAAAAACAGATGATACCTTTTTATTAGAAGCCCTTTGATTCTCAAGGTGGTCTTAATTTTATTTTTACTTTTGAGTGCTTGACTCCTTTGTCCAAAGTCAGAGTAATTCAATATTAGATACCCAATGTCCAGATTGTCAAATCCCATTCATCCTTGACTCTCATGAAGTTAAAACTTTCTGTGTCTTTGTTTGTTAAACTGTAGTGCTCTCCATCCACAAAGCAGAATCAAGAGCTGACTCTGATTTTTACTGAGAAGAAAAGGTAGTACTTTTTGAGAGAACCAAAGAGAGAGATGGTGAGGATTTTTTCTGCTAAAAGCCTGCCTGCCTATGGGTGACTCTGCCCAGCAAAACGAAGCACAAGGCTTCTGCTTATGAAAATGTGATCCTTTATGAGAAAGAGAAAATTATGAACTGGTGTTCTGGTTTTGTGATCTTTTTTTGCAGTTCCTTTTGATTGGCAAGAAATGAGTACGCACTTTAATTACATCTGGCCTTTTTACAACAGGACTAAGCTGTCCAACAGATGTCTGCTTTGGGTCTGAGCAGCATGAACATATGACAGAGGCAAACAATAGTCTCCGGGAGTTCATCCCTCTTGTTTTTCACACAGATTTGGTCACATTGGATCAAATCCCTTAGCAAGTTCTTTATTTCTGTGGAAAGTAACACTGACAACAAGTAGCTTCTGAATCTGGTCTCCACTTAGAGCCTCCAAAGAATAAAGCCCTCTCTGGGAAGATACCTGTAGCTGGCATCTAATTGCTACTCATAACCTGGTGATTCACACAGGGATCGAAGCTTCATAGGCCACACTCCAGCAGAGAACCTTAAGGAAGACTAGGAAATGGATACCATCAGGCCAGATTGGAAGGACTGGAAATAATTTACCCGTAACTCTTGATTTAATCTATCTGACTGTTCAAATTCATCTCTCATCTAATCAATTTGAACAAGAGGACTGAAATTCTGGAGCTAGGGTGTAGTAGTTTAAAAAACAAACAATAAAACAACCAAACAACTAAAAAAAAAAAACAAACCACCCCAAAACCAAACAATCAAAAAAAAAACAAAAAAAACAAAAAAACAAAACCAAAAACATACATAAAAAACACCAAAACAATTTTCTGGAAATACGTGTTTTAACAAGTTGTTGAGTTAGCAATTCTTTCTCACTCTGCAGCCTGGCTCTGCCACACATACTGTAACTTTCATCTCCAGCCAAAAAACTTCAAAGTCCTTCTGAGGTCAAGGGCAGTGTGGCAACATGTATTAAATAAAGAGTTCCCAGATCAGTATACGTTCTTGGACGTGGACATGGACTCCAATGTACCATGACACTGTAGAAACCAGAGTAAGTGAGTCACTTGGAGACATTAATGATTTGGCTGTACCAGCCTACACATCTGAGAGGGTTGAGGGGGGGAATCTGTGCTGGGTTTTGGCTTTGTATGTTTGGTTTTGTTTGGTTGGGGGTTTTTTTGTTTGTTTGTTTTTTGTTTTGTTGCAGGGGTTTTTTTGTGTTTTGTTTCTGTTTTTTGTTTCTTAATTGCTGTGATCTAAATGGCAGAAGGCACATCCATTAACTCAGTGTATTGTTTTGCAGCTTGTTTTATTAGAGCTACTCACTGGTGAAATTCACCCAACTGGTAAGCAAAATCCTCTCAAAGCAGGCCAAGGAAACAGTCCTTTTCCACATGTAGCTTTATCAGAAACATAGTGGAAGCCTGGTTTATAAGGTGAAACAGTAATCTGTAATAATAGTAAGCTTACAGCGTTGCTCTGAATTGGTTGGTTTTGGTCCCACTTCTAGTTTTTGTTCTGTTTGGAAAGAACCAGCATATTCTTTCTGTCCTGAGAATGAAATGCAAGGTAGTCCTTGCCTGTTATTTTTCTGCTCAGAGCAGTGTAACACAGGGGCTTAGCTTTATTACACAGCAATAAGAGTTGTCACTGTTTCTCCAAGCAGATAGGAAAGAAACAATGAAACATTTACCTATCTTGCTACAGAAACAAAAACAAAGCCTTACAGTAACTGACAGGAGTTGTTCACTCGTTATCAGATGAACTAATATTCTGCATCTGTCTTCTTTAATCTTGAAATTACCAAAACTCATGGTGAGAAAGAGTTTTTGCAGAAATTGAACTGCCTCTGAATTCACAAAATAAGGTGTAAAGCCTGCTTTCATCCCTTGAAAACACAAGCACTTCAATAAAGTTTTAAATGAGATGTTCATTACCATGGAGTCCCTCAAGGGTTGGTAGAGATAAGCAGAAGGAGGGGCAGCTTGGCTTTGGGCTGCATTGAATGGTTCTTTGGAGTTGCCTGTCTGATTTAGGCACTCCATTGAAGTGCATAAAGTTCAGTGGGGTGTGCTTAGCACATGACCACATGTGCAGGGTATGTGGAATACCTGACTGTCTGCTTTGAATGTGCAACTACACACTATTTTTTCATAAAATTGCAGAAAGGATAGGGAAGAAAAATCTTCACAACACTTATGTGAATTAGCATGCATTATGTTTCCAGTCTTCCTACACACATTCTGAGATTATATATCTAAATACTGTGCATATTTAATTTTTGGTTTGAAAAGCTCCCTTTAAATCCCACTTCTAAATTTACTTAGAAACCTTGATTCTCAGGGTGAACTTAGTTAACTAAAGAGAGAGTAATAAAATTAATCCACAGTAACTTGGCTGAAGTTTCAGATATCCTATCTAATTGCCCCAAACTGCCAAGTAACCAAATTGGAATGCTTATTCCTCAGAAAACCTCCTTCCAAATGAATCACCCTCTTTGCTTCAGGCAGAACTTTGCCGTTCTTCAAGCTTCCTGTATATCTCTTGACCACTCCTAATTTGCTATGGGTGCCAGTCTGTCATAATCAAAGTGGGAATACAAAAAACACAGTTGAAGCTGGTTTAGATAATATTTCTGAACTTAAGTTAAAACGTGGTTTAGGTTTTCGGCCCAGATTCAGGTAGTTTCTCTTTTTGCCAAAGAAATTACCTCATTGATGAATAAAATGGCTATCTTGTTTCATCAGCATTGCTCTGGAAAAAAAAAAGTCAGATTTCAGATTTCCTTCTCTGTTCTATTAGCTGCTTTTTTTTTTTTTTTTTTTTTTTTTTTTTTTTTTTTTCATTTGATATTTCATCTGCCTCCAGAATAATTTTTCTAATACTGAAAAGGCTTAGTCAATTTTCAGGACTAACTACTTGCAAAATGTCAGTTTAATAGAACAGGTTTATTGCTGTAACTTGGCATAAAAGGAAAAGCTGAAGCAATGTAAAAGTGCATTTTGATGAACTTTAAAAAAGAGGAGGCGGGCTGTCCTAGTTGTTTTTGGATGCCCTTGATTTCTGTGAAAACTGAGTCAGCTGAGGCTGTTCAGCATTTTTGTTGTTTGTATTCTTCATGTACAGAAATCAGGAGGAGCATCATTTATAGTATCACCCAGCTTCACTTTGAACTTGGCTTAAATTGTTTCTGTTGATGAAAAGTGTGGATATAAAGCTTGAGATGAAGTGTTCTCACAAGTTCCGTGTTGGTGGGCAGGCGATGGACAATAGTTCAATCTGTTTATTTGCAGGAAGGAAAAAATGCGCTCTCAAACCTACTATAACTGTCTACAAAAATGACAGAAAAAAAGCCAAATTCTTTTAAAATTCTCATTCTGAAATAAAGTTTCAGGTCCATGTTAATCTAAACATATTAAATAATAAAAAGTCAAAAATAGAATCAAAACAAGAAAATCGCCCTGAAAATAAACATGGAGAGAAATGCTAATTAAGCATTAAGGGATTAGCCCCTTCAACTGAAGTTGTTCAACTTATTTTATGGAGAAAGGCCCTTTCATTCTGTGCCATCTCCAAAAAAAGTTATTTTTATATCTTTGTTGGACTATCACATTCAGGTACACATCTGTCCTGTATCAGCCACTGGTGCCCTGCTAGAGCCCCTGGTAGGGTAGGAGTGTTTCAGTGCCAAGCCAAAGGACAGGTATCTACTTCTTAAAGCTTTTTCTCTCTTTGCTTTTGCCCCCCTGATGCCATCCTGCTTAGGTAAGGTAAACTGTTCCAGCCAGCTGTGTCTTGGGCTTCTTGAACACTGCTAAAGGAAGGAAAGGAAGATGGAGAACTCAAATTTTGTGTCCGTGTTTGTGTGGTGTGAAAAACTCTCTCACCTGCCATTCATCAGAAATAGTCACCAGCTGCTCCCAGGCTAAGGTTACAGTGTCAATGGGAGGTCTTTAGTATGAGAGAGAGAAAAAGGAATTTGCCAAGATGTTAAAAAACGGAGTGCAGTGAAACTGGAAACTTCCCTTGATAGTGAGCACATTATCTAAGCATCTTATTGCAAATTACTAAGAGCCCTTTTAGCAATTTTTTGTATGTCTTAAGGGGATTTAACTAATTAGGCATAAAGTCTTATGCTCAGGATTTATTCAGTCATATTTTTTCACTTAGGGTATGGCGAGTCATCTGTTTTTTTGGTGTTCTGGTGGTCATTTGTGGACAAGGCAGATTTAGCTGTGAGGAGCCCAACTGCAGTTACTGACAGTGTTCAGCAGTTCTGACTCCCCTGCAGGACTCAGCTGAAGACTTACGTTCCTGCTAGTGTGCACTTCTGGCCTTGCTGCGTGGCTTGACACTGTCACATAACATCAGTAAAGGTCCCGGGATAGAGTTTGAGTATATAGAAGATGAAAGGGTTGGCTCATCAATGCTGATGTTGCTGCCCTTGTTTGGAGAGCAGGAACCTGTCTGATACTCCAGACTGGTAGCCCTAAAAAGCTCCAACTTGGAGTGGAGAAGCAACAACTCAAGGATCATGATAGGCAACAGGGAGATGCCTTTACAGAACAGCTTGAAGTATCAGTTAAGGTTCTTTTCCTCTGTCTGAGGCCCAGGTACTTGAAGTAGGGAGTGTAGATAGTGCAGTTTGGGGTTGAACTGATAAACCTTGGCCCTGGGCTTCTGCACAGAGTCCACAAGTATCCTCAGACCATGCAGTGACCTGTGAAAGGTCACTAAGAATAGGAGACATATTGTCTGGATTTCTATTAAAAATTTTAAATGTATAGAGCTCTGTGGATAATTGAAAACCACTTTTAATCTGACAGTTCCTGCTGTTTCCATTGAGACTTCTGTGGTCTCGCAAGAATTTCCACAGCAACCAGCAGTAAAGCCACTGAGATCTCTGTATTTAAAGTAGGATCATACAGCAGGAGAGTGCAAAGGATATACTAGAAAGTACTGTGTGCCTTTGGCCTCTTGGTCCTGTGATAGGCTGGGAGGAGAAACAGTTTTGCAGACTCACATCTAAAGTCTAATTTGTCCTTGCTCACTTACCTATCTGACAAATCAATACTGTGTTCTAGGCTGCAGAAATGCAGAACTAAATTTAATGTATGAACTTGTTAGAATTTGTTGCCATCAGGTGTTGTGTATCTTACAAAGGCTTTTGGAGTATTTGTTCTTGAAGAGTCAAAAGTATGTTGGGCTTCTATTTCAAGGTTAGCTAATTCAGTAGTTTTCAATAATTTTAAAAAGTATTAGTTGTCAAATCCTCAAGTTATTCCAGACTTGTGTGGTGAAATTTACAATTGTTTTTTGATGAGGCACAGACTTTTTCATTACGTAGGGGTCTTCAAAGGTGTTCCCTTGTTTTCTTGCCTAGTGGAAAGTTTCATGTAAGGTAGAGGGAGACATTACTGGCATATTCATTTAAGCCACAGTTCTTGGTGAATTTAATTCAGAAAACCAAGCTGTAAAAATACAAAGATATCACTGCTCCTGACTTTTACTGAACATGTTACTTGGTATCTCAACCAACCAGTGAGATTATCTGGCATCGACTATGTTTGACTTACTGTCATACTAAAAGGTGTGTAGGGAAAATCAATACCTGCTTTGTTTCACAGTAGAAGATCTCAGCATTTTGCAGCCTAACATATATTTTACTGGTTTCATTGCACCATTAAAGGTCAAGTACCATATCTCTGCCTGTGATTTCCTCTACCGCTTTAAAGCACATCCAGGGCCTGTAACTCTTCAAGCTTCTTAAGGGTGCAATCATGTTATACTGAAACAAATGGAGGTGTTCTTTGGTGGCCAGAAGAGAAATGTAAAGATAATAATAATAACCTGTGAAGTATTTTTTAGCTTTTCTCTTCTAAGTTTCAAATATAATATCTAGTGTTGGCTCTAGTAACTGTGTGCTTAATTGTGGGGTCATGGCTAAGCACATGCAGGTCCAGGGACTTGGATAGCAGGGAGGAGATTTGAAAGGTAGCAGAAGTCTTTATATTAGAGAGTTCTTGATTATAAATGTTACAGTGCTTTTTAAAGGAATTTCAAATCTTGAATATTTTCTTACGCTTCTTACTGTCTGTATTTGTATTCCACTATGCCAGTCACTTTGTATCTCCAGTTTGTAGTATTTACATTTTCTACCTCTTTTATTTGTCTATTACCCAATACATTATGTTTTCTTATGAGGGACTTACCTGGTGAAATATTTGACACCACAGTATCGCATACAGTTCATTCCAGGCAAATTTATAAAAATCAGATAAACCCCACACTTATTTACTAACCACTTTTGCATTTTATTGACATGTTTGGTTCTGCCTGCTTTCATTCTTTATTTGCTGTGATGAAGGTTTTATGCTCCCTGATTTATTTGGTGTAGAGTACCATTACACATACAAAAGGTACAATATAAATCAATCAATAATAATAAAGCAAAGTTAACATTTTGCTTTATGATTTTCTAAGCATCAAAATGCAAAATCTCTGTTGACTGTCGGACATTAAATAAAGTGCTGCACAAACCATCACACCTCTTGTAACTTACTTGATGGCATTAAACTCTGAGCCTAAGGGTGGCCTCACAAGAGCTTATGTCTTTTGTTGTCCTATCTTTTACCTTTAAACTGTATATTGTAAATCCATTTCTATTATAATACTCATAAGAAGTATTTTGTTCAATAAAGTTTATGCTATGGCAATATCAGATAAGAGTACCCAGCTCCCCTTAGCTTGTTTGAGCCATGCAGGACATGGGTATCTCATAAATTGCTCTCCTTGTTTGGTGATGCATTTCTGGCTTGCAGGAAACTGTATTTTTGTTAAATTGCGAAGTCTGTAGATTTAAAGTGATCCCTGAACCTTATTTAATGCTGCAAACCACTACAGGAAAGGGGGTTGAACTTTAATGTCTACAAGGGGGAAAGTAATAACTTTCCCCATCTCTTTTGTAAGTGACTTGGGCTATGTGATGAATGCAGAACCTTCACTCACAAGGTTTTCCTGATATTATACACTTGTAGCAAATAAGGTTAGAACCTTTAAAATATAGCATTTAGTAATGTACTGGAAATAGCTTCTTCTCGATTCCTTTAAAGGTCACTGCATTTGCTTTTCAGTTGTAATTTTAGTTCAGGCCTCTACAGAGTAGAACTGAGAACACGCTTGGCAATGTTCTCTCTACTTCCCCAAGACCAAAAATAAAATAGCTCGGGACATTGAAATGTAGTGAAAAAGTGTGTCATTTGTGTGTGTGTGTATGTTTGTATGTATGGATGCACACAGACAAATCTTGAAGCTTGAGAGCAGGTGACTAGACCAGTTAATCGGGCATAGACACAAAACACAGAGAAATAATCAGTTTAATGTCCACTGTGCCTCTCAAATCTTACTTTAGCATGACCTCAGTCCCTTCCCCCACCTGCAGTTTGCAGATCTCTAGCTTTTCCTGCCAAAGAATAGGCCTGTTGCTGACCTTCAACCATGTTTTGCTTAACAATTTAGCCTTGCTATGAAAAAAAGGTGTGTATTTTAAAATATTGCTTGGTTAGAGTATCTAAAATGAGAAAAGACATTGAGGAATAATTGACTGGCTGTAAGATAACTTTTCTCTTACACTTTGGGTATTCTCTATGGCTAGGGAAGCAGTGTATTTTGTAGTTTATCTAAATTTTCTAGTAAGGCTAATTTTTATTAAGAATTTTACTTATTAAAGACAGGTGTGGAATATTGGGGAAGATACAGAATGTTGGAGCAGGGTTAGAAGGTGGATCTTAGGAGCATCTACAAAGTGGGAGTGGAGGAAGTAGCGTTTCCCATGAAGTGACACAGATGAGAGGTAGCAAAGATGGGGTTGGGTGGGAAGGCTTTTGCTTCTTTTTCTGTCTGTGGAAAAGTCACATAGGCTCAAATCCAAAGAAATGGAAACTCCAGAGTTCTCCTTTCAGAGCAAAGATTAGAAGCCATAGTCGCTATCTGGAAAAGGGGCCGTGATGCTAGAGGTCATAGTTTCAATACCTAAGTTTAACAGATTCCACCAAGCAGATGCTGTGACTCTGAGTTCATGTGGCTTTGCTCTCAGTGGGGAATAGTTGGCAGCTGAGAAGAGGATGTAATTTTTTTTAAATAAGTCCTGTGCCGTAGTATTGTTGCATATGAACTTATATTTTAAAGCTCACCCTAAGCTTATAAAACAAATGTGTACTTTTGTTTTTTTTTTTAAAAGCACATAAATCAAGTTGGATATCAGCTGGATTTTCCCAGGAGACTATTCATATTCAGTGACTGAAAGAATTTATTCTGTTTACATTTATGAGATTTGGCAACACTTAATAGGAGCAGAAGTCAGCTATCTTCCTTTCTAGCAGGTAACTGTATCTTTTTGGCTGATGAAGATTTACAAACATCTTCCCAGTTGCTTTATTCATGTAAACATTACTGCTGGTCTGTTTTGAAACACGGAAGAATGATGCCAATTTTAATTTTTGTAAATGAAGGGGGAGAATTGTTTTTGTCAGCTACCAGCTAATAAGTTTCCAAATAGTATGTTTGGGGTTTGGAAGATATACTGTTTGGAAGATGTTTGGCCTGTTTTGTATTAACCGAAGGATTCAGAAGTGCTTTTTCTAAAGTGGCTGCTGAGAATACCTGGTAGTTTAGGTGTCCAGCTGAGACATCTGTTTTTCAGATCTCAGGTGCTCAGAATGTGCAAATCTACCCTCTTTTGGGTGTCTCTGCTTAAGCTCCAAATTGAAATACTTTATCATTCATTAGTTATCCTTCCTGCCAAATCCTTCCTCTCCTCAGATACTCTTTTTGTTCTGAAAGCATCTGCACTTGAAAGCTGTGCTGGGTACCCTGCAACAGGGTGCTTAATGTAGCTGAGGTCTTGGATGCAGTCCTTTAGCTGATGTGGATATTAATAGACTGGATCAGATTGCCTTTCAAAACCACTTTATCCTAGCAGTGTGGCAGAGGACTGTGTGCATGAGTGGATCAACAAACTGGACCTGCATGTTGTAGAGAGGAAGACTCATTCTGAAAGTTGTGGCACCCCACAACTTGCTTGTGGCAGTACAAGAAGACCACAATTCCCAGCCATATTAGAAGACTGGAATATCTTGTAGAATGACATGCACTCTTACTTATGTGGGAACACTCTATGTTTCACTGTCTGGAATGTCTTCATGGACAAACTGCAGAGCATGGAAGGAGGCCTTGTAGACCATGAGTGGTCCAGGACCAGACTGGTCCAGGACCAGAGATCACAGATAAAGTCTGTTCCGTTTTCCTGAGTGATTTACTCTTATAAGCTGTCTTGGTTTATGTGTTCTGCATTCAAACCTAACTTATTAATATACCTGATTAATTACCTCAGTGCATTTGCCTGGTGAGGTATTTCACAAATATGCTAAAGCTACAATTGCTGCTTTAAAAAGGCTCTAAACCATTGATCCTGTCTTTCTAAAAAATACTCCCTGCCACAGCCAGAGCACAAGCCACTTTGGAGATTGAAATACCATCATATATTCTCCTTTGCATATATAAAGGCCTTGCAACCTGAAGACAAATTTCTTTGCTAGCTCCTCAACTGGAGGAGTAACCCTGCTTACCATCCCTCACTGTGCAGAGTGCTGTCAGCCTCCCAGCACAGAGGGGCTGTAGAATATATTATTCCATTAACACTTGTCTGTATTCTGTACTCTGCATATTAAAGCAACTGAGGAGATCAATTATCTTCAGCTGGGGATACTAAGGCTTATTATGTCTTTTATTTAATGTTTATCCAGAGCACTATGAACTTTCATTCTCCAAAGGTAGCAATCAACAAAGATAAATTGAGTGGCAGAAAACAGCTACTTAAGTAACTGCTTTCTCTACTTGGCGCAGGGGTCTGAATTCAACAGAGGTGAGGCTCTAAAATGAAAGCTAAAGGAGGGGTTGGGAGGCAAAAAACAGCCAGCTGAGATCACAGAGAAAGAGATGTTAATGGCAAAGTTCACATGCAACAAAACCAAACAGAATGAAGCAGGTAAAGACGGTGATTATATAGATCTGAGCAGACTGTTGACTATGTGGAATTGCAATTATCTCTCAGGCTCCTGGGACCTTGCTCAGGGAGTCATTATTACAAAACCAAGAAGATTGTTCTCAGGTGCAGAATATATTGATTTTGCTGTTCACCAGCGTCCTGCAAAGCAACTGACCATGTCATTTAAGTGTTTGTTAACCAAACACATCAATAAACATAAAACTTTCAAAAAAATAAAAATCACCTCATAAATAATTATAAAGGAGTGAATTATTTGCTAGGAGCAAGTGTAATTGATGTCATTATAAATAAACCACAAAATATATCCTGTCCCAAGCTTAAAAATGTATGAAGGCATCCATCTACCTTGTTAAAAAATGATAGTTTATCTTGCCAGGAGGACAGCTTTCATAGCTACTTGATTGGAAGAGGTGTGTGCAGAGGAGAGATTACATTGTAAATATTTTTTATTTGTTTTGTTTTTCCTTATTTTTTTTATTTTTATGCGAATTTGAAGCTCATAAAGAGAGAAGGACACATAACATTTGTTGCAGCTGAGCTGCAGTGAGGGCAAAAAGAGTTTCTCTGTGGCTCACATCAGCCCTGACCTCCAGTGCACCAGCTATTGTAATCCTTGACCTTTGAAGAGCAGCTGTCAATAACAACGAGCTTTTTTCCCCCTATTTTTTTTTTCCTCTGACCCAAGGACTTCAGGGATAAACAAATTCATTTTGAATGTGTGATGTGAAGTAATCAGTAATGGCAAAGCACTCCCATCCTCTGTTCTCCAATATTGCCTATTCACCCATAACTGCAATTAACACTAGCGAGTTATTAACACAGGAGAAAATGAGACTCTTGGCTGTGGTGAACCAACATAAGTCTTAATCAGGGGTCCCTTCTTCCCCAAATAGTGAGACAGAGACAAACCTGCAGGGTAGGTCAAAGGGGTAAAGATGAAGGCTTTAAATTTTCACTGACTAGTAAGTGAAAGGGACAGATGAATCTGTTTGGTAATGGCTGTCTTTTGCCATGTTTTCTTTCATACATTAGAGAAAACAGTTGAAAACTTTCTTTGTGTCTACCCTCGTTGAAATAAGCACAAATCTAGGGCTGACCAGTTCCTAGAGAAGTCAGTCAAAGGCTGTCTCTAATGTGACAGAAGGCTCTCATGCTTCCTTGAATAAGAACTTTTTCTAAACTTGGAAACTTCTGCAACTTGTCATCTGAAGTGAAAGCAAGAGTCTGTCCATCCCCATCCATGGATCCACACAGCAGCACGTCCCCGTGGGCCACCTGATTTAGGGATGCTGTTTATGAATTGCACATAAGTTACAGATGTGACTTCACATTGTGGGATTTTGTGAAATGTGGTATTTCTTTATCTAGTGGGATGTTGTATCAGAAAACAGTTTAAAAAGTCTGAGTCTTAAAGTCTTAACTTTAAATGTCTCAGTGAGGAATATGAAACTGATTTTGTGGTAATTCTGTATATGTCGACTGATATGTAACTTTTCAGGTCAGACTTGTGCTAGTTTGTGGCTCTGCTTGAATGCTTGCACATCCTGAGAGATTTCAGAGTTAAAAGAGGCTGCTGATTGTTTTGTCTTCCTGGCAGTTGTGGAGTGTGGGGAATGGTAAAGAAATACCAAATGCACAGAGAACAAGATGAAGGGAAGTTGGTGAGCTGCTTATTTGAAAGAGACTTTAGCTTCTCTTTTGAAAAAAATAAAATTACAGGTAGACTTAACCCAATTTATCCTGCCTTTGTGCTTGTATCTTGATTGATTCCATGTCTGGCACTTGATTCCCAGAGAGTACTGACCACCCAGACCACTCAGTGAAGTGACAGTCCTGGAAAAGCTACTGAGTTAAAAAAAAAAAAAAAAATCAGGAAAATAATAGCAATAATAATAATGATCATCATATTCCCCTTGGAGATACACCAGACCTGGTGGGTCATCTGCTTATCTGACTGTCCTGGGAATGACTGAATAGACTGTCCTCAGAGTGCAAATTACCAGCTTGGCTTGCCTTATATTTAGATAGCTAAATTTTGGTGTCTAAAGTCAAACCAAGTTTGAAAGTCATATTATTTTTGTAGAGGTAACAACCATGACTAGCTTTAAGTAAGTTTTCACTGCATGGCACTGTATAGATTAATTATTAGATCTGGCTGATGCAAGGTCTCTGGGGTTTCACTCCTACTGCTTATTCATTACCGTAAGAGCAATAATTTAAGTGTATTTGCAGTCTAGAAAATAGAAGGAGGGGATGGAGCACAGCTGTCAAAAAGCAAATTCAGTTCATTAAAAAAATAGGGATCTGATCACTTGACTGATTTATCAGTTGATGTGAAAAAAGAGACAGCGCAAGACTGCACTTAACTTGAAGCAGGAAAAGGAATGAGTTCTGGAATAACCAGTGCTAGAGAGCAGCAAATAGAGAACTGCATAATTTCATATTGCTGTCCTAAAGTTAAGCAGTAGATTATGCCACTGAAAAAATGGGGAGCTAATCTGCAGAGATTCAGTTTTGGAGTTTTTTTCTTTGCTTTTCTAGACTGTCCAGCACTCCCTCCAGCTCTCACATTTCCTGGCACTGTGTCCATAATCCTGGTTGGTGGATCTTATCTAAAGCTCTCCATTGGGGAATGGAAACAGAACACATAGTGCAAGTTCCTTGGCTCATCATCTGCTCTGACAACCAACACAGCAACAACAAGAAGCTGGACTTATTTTTACTATTTGGCAGCAGAAAAGCTTTGGGAAGAAAACATTTCTGATATTACATTTTCATTAAAATTTGAGAAAACTTGAGGGATAGCACAAGGAGGTATATTTAATGGGACATTAAGAGACCTGTTTTCAGTTAAGCAGCAACATGTTTGGGAAATAACATTTCCCCTGGGCAAAAGCACAAGGCAACAAGCAAAACTGAACCTGTGGTTGAATTCCAAATCCACAAAAGTTGTTAGCCAATCAGGCCAACGAAGACAGGAGGGCAGGTTTTGAAATATGAAACAGAATAAATCTCCATTTCAGTTATCACATCTCCATAAATAAGTCATCATTTTTTATCTTCTAGTCCTGCAGAAATCTTAAGTATCGATTTGTATGTTTTATATAATAATGGGAGGATCTGTATTACTGAGTGACACTCTAGTGACTCACAAGTTAAGTATTTTTGACAGGCTAATTATCTAGATGATAAGAATAGTTCTCACACTTCAGAATAAGAAGAAAAAGGATCAAATTAACATTTATTAAGTACATTTGAAAAATAATTGTTATTCACCACTTGTTGCAATAAGTACTGTATTAATTGCCTTTGCCTGGTTCATTTGCTCAGTCGCATCTAATGAAGACAGCAGCTTCTGGAAACAGAAACTATGTTTGTTGAGAAGATTGAATTTATCAGAGGAAGTCTGAAATTCCTTCATTTAATTCTGCTGCCTGAACTTTTTCTAAAAAGACTTTGTTAAGCTACAGGATGAAATCCTTCTCTTATCCCAGCTTTGCTCAGCTTTAAAATAGAGAAGGCTCTGATATGTAGGTTTTTGGGATTTCTTTTGTGTGTGGAACATCGTGGTTCTGCACGATGCAACCCCAAAAGTTGGCCAGTTCCCACATTCCTAAAGATGATGTGCAGGAAGGAGTTCAGTGTGTTTGGTGTTGATTTGTCAATAATTTAATTCTCCATGACAACCTCCCCAGAGGAGTGAGAAAAGTCAATAGCACAAAGTTCACATCACCTTGGATAGCTGATGGGAAGCAAAACACAATAAAGAAGATAAAAGCCATAAACTGTGATAGGCAATGATTAACCCATCAAATGGAGAAATATAAGGAATCATTAAAATGACAAAATATGATGAATCATTTGGTGCTCATCTAATTAAATAATATTCCAAAGTAAATCAGTGAGTTGTGATCTGAGAAAAAGGGTTTTGGCCTAACTAGTGATCTCTGAATAGTCCCTATAATCATGTTCCTCTGCATGATGTCTCTCATCTCCCTGTAGCTCATTTCTGCGAATTTGATCTTGGTCAGGACAAGCTTGGTCCAAAGCTAGGCAGACACTGAAAAGGCTCTGACTATTTTCAGTATGCTTTTTGGCACTGTGAAAAATTGATTGGTGATCAATGTGACAGAATGGAGGTTTTTTGCAGATTTTTTTTTTTATGTAGAGTGTGTGGTGAAATCTCATTATCATTTTGGAATCCACATGTTTCTTATTTCTAATAGCATTGGTGGTATTTGTTGTAAGAATATAGACATTCAGGTTTGACTTTGGAAGAAGGTGAGATAAGAAGAGCGATACAGGTTTCAGATCTATTTTACCCAGGCCCTGGGGCTCTGAAATTCCTTCCTTAACAGGAAAATCAGGGATGATTTGTTTTTGCCAGAATGTTATTACTAGTAATTTGGTTTCATAACACAAAACGGCACTGGGTAGGTTCAGGTTTAAATTTCATTTTATCTGCCTGCTCCAAGTCTGAGGATGAAAGTTCTTGGACTTTATAAAATTTTGTTGATTTTCAGTAAAAAATAATATTTCTGAGCTTATTTCTTTGGAAGAAGTTGAAAATAAACTGTTGAGGTTGACTTTCTCTTTTCTGGTTTGTATGTGAACGTTACTCTTGCTTGTATCCATCTTCGGTCACTGCTTTCTCTCTTACCTGTATCAGCTCTGGTGCCTGGGGCTGCCATATTAACTCCCTGCAAGTTTAGCAGCTGATGAAAAATAGTATGGAAACAGATTGTTCTAGTTTTACTACTTCACACAGAGATCCAGCATTTTACTGGTTTCATTATCTCCATCTTAGACAGATATTAGATAGCTGTGAAACAGGATCAAGAAGACTGATGACCATCTTTTAAGGATGTTTTTAAAAATGTCCTGCTTTAATGCAGGTGGCCATATTGTTCACAGTGTGTGGTATAGTTTCACATGAGTTCATGTCACTATGTTGTTCTCACCAATTTATTATTCATTTGCCATGGCTAAAATATTTATAGGATGTAAGGTTTATTTCTTCCCAAGCACCTGTAGTGTTTATGCACAACAATAACTTGGGCATCTGTCACAGCAGGCATATTTGGTAGTTTTGGCTGCTGTTCCACCATCAGTGACCCAAAAACCTCCCTAAGTGACCTAATTATGAAATGATGCTGACCAATAGGACATTACATCACTGCGTTAACAGCATTATTTTTAGTGTAACTCACTTACTATCCTTCTGATCAATTAACCATGCCAGCATCTGCTGTTACGAATGTCGGGCCCCCATCAAATAAACCTCTCTTATCCATTAGTAATTATTGGCTGTGGCCTTCACCAAAAAGAGATGAAGTAAATGTTCAGATGGTGTTATTTGACTAATGTACTACTTGAATCTGACCTCTTCTTCATTGTGCAATATAGGCTGATAGGTAGTCTTTCAGAGACTTTGCTCCTTTCTAGTGAAACATAATCTCCTTCATTAAAGTCATGATTATTTAATCCCATCCTTTTAAATGAGGCCAGCTTTTCCTGTAGTCCAGCGCCATTGTCAGGGGCTGCTTCAATCCTTCCAAACCTTTCTCTTAATTTGTCTTGGTTCAATTTCCAAAGTCCTTGTGATTTTAATTTTGCTATTTCCAAGCTAGGTTTTCTTTGGTCAATAAAGCTTACCCTCATTGCACCTACCTTAGATCTGTCAGCTCTTGACACCCTTCCTTCTGCCTTTCTGGTGATGCTGAATTTCAGTTTTGATAAGGCAGGTGGATGTTTTTGTAGGCAGCTGAGGGAAAACAGAAACATGTTTTCTCTGGGAGGGTTGTCAGGCATTGGAATGGCCTTCCCAGGGCAGTGGTGGAGTCACCATCCTTGGATGGTGTATTTAAAAAGGCATTTGGACCTGGCCTTTGGGGATCTGGTTTAATAGTTAGTTTATGGTGTTGATCAAAGGTTGGACTGGATGATCTTGGAGGTCTCTTACAACCTAAAACATTCTGTGATTCTGTTGTTCCATGGGTGAACATGGCTCAAAGATTCCTCTCTTCCCAGGCACAGTCTCTCACTGCACTTCTTTTTCTGTGTAATAATTTTTATTTTAGAGTTAGCATTTGTTGGAAGATTAGATTTTTGGTTTCACATTGCATGTAATGGAACAAGTTTGCAATTAAAAATATGAGAAGGTTCACATAGCTGCAAGTCATCCCAAGCTTTACCTTCTATTACACATATTTTAAATTTCTAAATTGCTATTATTATTCAAAGTGTGGTGTATTTTCACTAAGAGCATCTCACTTCTAGTTACAAAGTTCTTGGTTTCTCTCAATCCCTTCACCCCATCAATTTTAGGGTAATTTCCTCTAGGTATGGCTGGTTTCTACTTTGCAGTGATTCTGAAAAACATCCTGAATGTTTTCAGGGCTATGACCATTTTCCAACACCTGCTTGTCTCTCCGTGTCTGCTGCCATTTCCTGGTAGAGATGTTTTTTTTTAATATCGGGTTGCACATTAGGGAAAAAACCCATCATCTTTCACTTCAAATAGTGAAGTTAAATATCATACAATCCAGCACTCTGTTTTTAAATGTGTCATCTGAGCATGTGTAGGTGTTTATTGCAAACCTTACATGGCAAGTTACTATTCAGACAAACATGGTCTTCTCAGTAAGTAGGTAGTTTAGAAGCTGTATCTTCTAAAACACACTTGCCAAAGTGTAGAAGTTTGGCTGGAAAGTAGCTGAACTTAATGGCAAGTGGGTTGATCTTACTATTTTGTAGTGAGACGAGGCAACACCCAGGTGCTGCTAATCAGCAGGCAGTGGGTGTGAGCCTGCATTCAGCCCACCTGTGCCTGGTTAGGGCTGGGCCCAATGCCCGCATTCCCCACCAGATGTTGCAAGACGAACCTTTCTTGGGGTATGACTCTCTGAAGTCAAACCGGTGCTCTGGCAGAAGCTGATGCCTTCAGGGTCAGTCAGTCTAGTACTTAGACTAGTGCTAGTCTCCCAACTCGACCAACCTCTCCTCTGGCCCCAACTGCTCAGGGGCAGGATCAGGAGGCCAATAAAAGGCCTGGCCTCCAGCACAAGCTCAGCTCACTTGCAGAGCAGGCCAGAGGAGAGGTTGGTTGAGTTGGGAGCACCAGCACTGGCCCAGACTGACTGACCCTGAAGGCGTCAGCTTCTGCCAGAGCACAGTTTGACTTCAGAGCGTCATACCCCAAGAAAGGTTCGTCTTGCAACACTATTTGATATTGGGAGGCATAATTTACTGTTCATGAGTTTATTTGCACTGGCTGTTATTCCTGCAGCCAGGAGGACCCCGCAGATCTCTTGCATTACTTCTTACCCATGTGGGTTACAAACAGACTCAGCCTCTTTGAGTCTTCCCTCCATAAGAACATTGTTGCTAGTTACTTATTTTGAAAAATATCCCACTTTGCCTCCACCACAGGGGAAAAGGGAAAACTGGAATGTGGTCAAGGGCTCAGGCTCACACAAGCACTTAGGCTGTGGTTCAGAAAAGCCCTTATAGATGGGCTGAACTTTAAAATGAACTGTAAGTGGGACAGTTTCCCATGCATAACATCAGATGTATATTTTAGGGACATTGCTAAATGAAGATCTAAAACCTTATGACTTTGCTTAATGAGAGGTGAATTATCGTATGTGCAGCATACATCTGCCTCTGGTGCCAATCAAGTTGTACTGGAAAAAAGCTCCACAAAAGTGGGCTTTATTTTGAGCCTGAAATTGATACCTGACCTAAAAATTGAAATACCCAGCATAAAAGCTCTTAGTTTTTTCTCCCTTTTCTCTGCTGGATGGTCAACGGTAAGACAAAAAGGCTTCTTAGAGTCCTGAAACTGGTAAAAATTTGTAGCAGCAGTTTTGCACAGCAGGGCTGCTTGTGCTGTTGTGGCATCTAATTCCAACCCAGACAATTTTCTTCTTGGTTATGGAGAGGAGTTGAGAATCAGTGATTTAGGGATAGTGGGAGGGACAGATGCGGGAGAGTAGCAGTTCTGGCTCTAACACTGTGCAGCCTGTTGTGTAAGATTGATGACTGTGGACTACTCTATTTTTCTCTCTCTACAACTGTGAGCAATTGCCTCCAAAATCAGCCTGCTTCTGGCTACCCAGCAAATAGATAATAAGATCCCTGTGTGTTAAATACGCACAGCTGCAGGTCTGACATTGCTGATCCATCTGCACTCCCAGGTACCACATGCCAGCTGACCTGCTCAGGGTGAACAAGGAAGGGATCCATTAAAGAAAAAAGTTTGCAGTGTAGTCTCAGCACTTTCCCCCTCACCATTGCTGGTGTTCCTGTTCCAGGTTCCTGGACAGTCTCCCCCTCTCCTCATCCTTCTTTTGGCCATGATGTTCAAAAGCACCAGAGATTTTACCATTTGAAAAGTGAGCTGGGTTGCCAGGTGGGTTATCCATGAGCTCCCACAGTGCTAATTTTCACCTGCCCAAGGTGGTGGTTCAGAGGACGTTGGCCAGTAAAGTGAGTCACCATGCTTTCCCTCTTTTGTTGCCTGGTACTTTTATTAGGAAAACTGAACAGCCATCTCTTTAAATTCTGTCTGAATGCCCCACTGTCCTTTGCCCCTCAAACCAGGTTTGTTTCTGGCACTGTCTTTGGCAGCTGGGAGAGAAGAATACCAGCATATTCCTGACACTGTTCACCGGCTGTAGGGGTCTGATAGCAGCTCGATGAAGGAAGGGGCATGGGCTCTAGGCAAGAGTTTCAAAACTAGGAGCCTTCATTATTGCTCCTGGGTCTGCTTTCAGGCACTGGAGTCAGTGTGGGATCTGCTGCCTTTCTCTTGCTCCTCAGGGCTGCAAATCTTGGCCATTAAGGGAGGGAGCAAAAGGGTAAAAGAGAATGTCAAAATCAGGATGGAAGCAGTTGACTGCACTAAGAAGTGTTTTGTGGTGCTTACAGGCCCAGTGCCATGGTAAATGCTGCTCTGTAGTTCCTGTTTCTGTGTGAACTGGTTCACAGCTGGCCATTCTGAATGAGAAGAACACACTGATGTCTGCATTCAGAGGCCATGTAGGAGACAGGTTCCCAGCAAAGTGCCCTTCAGGATCCTTGCTGGAGGACAGGGTGGGGCATGGAATAAACTGTGCTGTTATCTGTAGACAAGGGCTCATATTTGTCCTTATCCTGCATCTTTTACTTACCACTAGACCCGTGTACCATGCTTATAAGTGAGGAATGTCATCACTGTTCTATTGACAGATGTATAAATCCTTTAAACTATGATTTTATTATGTATTCTTTCTTTTCACTGGCATCCTGTCAGTACTCTAGTGAGAGGGCTTTCCTCCCCAGGTGTACCTGTACAAACATTATGGTTATGGCCCAAAGTCTGACTTGGTTAGATTCTGTCACATAAATATATGTCGAGTTAAATCAAACACAGCTTGCATCCTGCTGGAAAAGCCCATTCATAAGCAGTTGTTTGAGATCCATGAGATAAACCAGTGTGTAAAGATAGCTGGTTTCTTTAAAGCATTGTTCCTGGGAAAATGTACAAGTGAAGATCAGTAATAAAGCTAAAGCTAATAAGTGACCACCAGTGCTCTTGGATTTCCAACCCTCTGTGGTTCCCTTTCTTCCTCCCCTTCCCCTTCCCCTTCCCCTTCCCCTTCCCCTTCCCCTTCCCCTTCCCCTTCCCCTTCCCCTTCCCCTTCCCCTTCCCCTTCCCCTTCCCCTTCCCCTTCCCCTTCCCCTTCCCCTTCCCCTTCCCCTTCCCCTTTCTTTCTTCCTTTTTCTTTCTTCTCTCCCTTTCTTTTTTTCTTTTTGTGGTGAAAAACAGTTCTGTAAGTGAAGGAATACCCAGAATCTTCGAGGGAGCCCTTCCAAAACAGCATGTTACAGACAGTCACTGTCTGGGAAAAAAGGAAATTATAATACTTTGGAACATAATGACATTTTTTATGTAAAATAATGGAATTGGCAAAAGTATCATACAAGTGCACATGCTTCAGTTTATTGCTAAGTGAATGTGGGAATAAATCCCCTCCTCCCAGTTACTCCTATGTTTTAAAGTGCAAAAGCATTAGCAATATCTAAACCCCAACTGGTACAGGAAAGTTTAACAGAATAAGCGAAAATGGATATAAACAGTTGCTGGGGAAATTAAGTTTCTCACAGTCTTTTGGAGAATTTTGTTTGCTCTGGCTACACACTCAAAATACAAAAAACAAACACAGTGACCCATTAGTGCTTGAAATATTCTGGAGTCTGTGGTGATCAAGACATTTGTATTCCCCTGATAATAAAGACAGCCAAATAATGTATCAAATATACTTGCAAGGATGTATCATCATTGTTAATATTTCATGCTATTCTATTTTTTTTGGTAGATAAGTGTAGTGAGCCAGTTCCTTATCTTGGACAGATTTTAGATGGGCATGAGTATACTGGCTCCTGAATATTATCTCTGTAAGTGAGAAAGAAGCCAAAGCAGTATCTAGAGGTGTGTTTGAACTAAACTTTGGCATCCATGTGCATTTTTTTTTTTAAGGGCTCTTTGGAAAAGCAGTGCCCTCTTTCTGAGCACACAAGACCCTGGATGCAAATGAATTTGAACATATTCAGACCTATATTTCTAAAGATGACTTGATGAAGCAAAAGATGTCTGAAATACTTGTCCATATTTAAGTGTCAATATCCCAATAAATTACATTTGACCACTACTTATGTGTAGACTCATCCCATCTCTTTTTTTTTTTTTTTTTTTACGAGGTGTGCCTAAATCCCAGGTACCTCTATAATGGGAAAAGAAAGGGGGTATCAACCAGACTAAACCATCATCACAGAAAAAGCTAGAGTAAAGGCAGTATTGAGATGGTTTAGGCTTCTGAAGTGGGTGCCATTGTTAACTGCCCAAAGTTAGGTGGACCTGTCACCTTTTCTGAGGCATTTTGAATCCTTGGTCTGCCTGGTTCCTACTGTATCTTCACAGTGCCTAGCTACAAAATCAGACCTAAGAGCCTGTGTCAGAAAGGAATGTTTGGCCTTTGCTTGCACACAACAGCAGAAGATGCAGTTTAGAGTGAAAACCATGATTATACTAATTTTATGTATCAAGTTTTGTCATCTGTCTATGTGCACAAGGTACTAAAGAGTATGTACATAAATTAAGTTGTGAACACAGATGGGTCTAAGATGATATCAAGTGGGTTATCTGACAGGCATAACTCAGGGCTGATTTATGCCTGCAGTCATTATAATGGAATGTGCAGTTGTTTGGAGGCCAGAAAAGTCAGAGAGTTTCTTTTTGATTTCAAATTTAGGCTCAGCCCCCTGTAAGTAGTGCATTTCTCCTGCATTCCCAATGGAAAAGGCTTCCCTCTTCTTTATCTTAATTTCCATTAAGATAAAGGTGAAGAGGATATAAGGTATCTCAGCCTTCAGTGCTAAGAAAAATGGAAGCACTGGAAACAGGAAAATATCTTTCAGAGCTATGAAACCATAAAATGCTTGCAAAAAGCCAGAGAACATATGAAAGTAGTTTGGTCTGGAGGTTTTGTTAAAAAAGCTAAGACTCAGCCAAGATTCATTCAAACATTTACAGGGTGAACAAGGCAACTTGCAAAAGAGCAATTATCCACTGGGAATTTTTGCTTGTCTGTGATACTTGTTCTCCTAAGACTTTCAGATATGTTCTGAAATCCAAATAGTAACTGTCCCTGCACCCCTTGCAAGCCCAGAAGCCAGATCATAATTTAGATTTCACTACAGTTCTAAATATCTCCTCTTTTGGCAGATCTGTTCTTCTTTTCTCAGCCCATTTCTAGCTGAAATCAAGGACCAGGCTGTGCTCTTGTTGCAGTCTTTGTACATCTAGAGTAGTATTTTTGACACAGTGAAATTATATTGGGATAAGTAACATTTAGATATGGCCTTAGAAGCATCATATTCTGAAAAGCCATGGGAAAGGTTAAACCAAATGTTGATGTGCCAATATACCACAGGGAAACCTGTTATTCTCTGTATATTTCTACATGGCCTACAATTTTCATTAGACTTCTTGTCCAGTTTTAGAGGCTTCTGAAGGCAGATTATAAATGTTTCAAATTAGTGGGACACCTCAGAGGTAGTTGGCTGCATGTTTGAAACATATTTTAAGATGTGTGTCCCATCATTGGTAAAGACAAAATCAGCTCTGTGTATCTTGGTACATAAAGGAAAATATATATCTCAATGAAAACTGCTTCAGGCTTTTTTCACCTTCGAGATATGCATTTATAAAAATCTTTCACACATACTGAGATCATTCCTTCTGTATGTTTACAGGATTTAAATAAATAAATAAGCCACTCAGTAGAAACAGCAAGTTGATGAAATTGTCTAAATCTCACCTGCTGTCTGCTTTTAGGAACAACTGCTTTCAAGTCTTCTCTAATGAATGATGACATTTTGCATTCAAGGAATAAATGTGTCTTTTCCTACCGGCCAACAATCTCTTGCTTTCTTTTCTCTTTGGGTGTGCATACCAGTAGCAAAACAGTCTTTAATGATTTACAAAGCCCTAGATCTTTTTCTTAGAAATATAATTGCATAGCATCATGGTCATGAATTAAAAGGTGAAATAACGTTAGAGTCAGCTCTTTCTGTGCAGTGAGGAGCAATGGTTTGGAGCCCCTGGAGCTGTGCAGGGAGGAAAACTGCAAAACCAGGAGTAACATTGGCTTTTTTCAGTCTTTCATATTATTCCCGGCAATCATCTAAACTAAATACAGGTGGAGTGGTTTCTTGCTGACTGTGTGCAGGACAGGGCTTGGGGTGAGGTTTTCAACCTCTCGAAGTCTTCTTGCAGGACTGATCACCATGGAATTTCAGTAGTTTTTCTCCCCTCCACTCCCATGCGAGGTGCTCCTTTGCCTTGGTGACAGAGGCAGCTGTGCAGGGGTTGGAGAACAGTCCTCTCTCCATTTGCAAAGTCGGGATAGAGAGCAAAAGTGTTGTCCTTCTGCCATTCCCTCCTCCCATGTGGCTTTTCCACCAGGGATTTGTGTAGCCTTGAAGAAGTGTCTTCACATGCTGCTAGGAAATGCTTTTGTGTGTTTGGTTTCAATGGGAGATAGTGGCCTTAGGACTCCACACCTTCTCTAAAATGGCAAATTTCTCCTTGCTTCTAAAGTGGGGGTGCAAAAATGAAAAGTGACACATTTTAATTATGAAGTGGAGTGGGAGTGGGAAGGAAGAAATAAAAAGCAACCCAACAAAGCCAAGATTTAGGGTGACATCACTTTCTATATAATTGCAATGCCAGCAGACACTCAATAAACATATCAGCATTGTTAAAATGATTTATGGTCCAAATAGTTGAATATAAAATATTATCAATAGATGTGTCATCATTGATCTTTCCTGGGGCTAGCAGCTGAAGGATGGAAGAGGGAGATGATTTTAACAAACAATCCTTGACAGGAATCCAAAACAAACAATGTGCAGGGACAGACAGCTGACAAATTCAGTATGGGGCCATTAAAACGTGTGATGAATTTGCTGGGAAAGTATATATTTGTGGAAGAGGTGAGCTCATATCTACCATAAATTTGTCAGCCGTGACACAGTGTTCTCAGGCCTGGCATGAATAATGCCTAGCTATTTACAGGCTTTGTCTGGCAAAAGCTCTATCCGTCACTCCAGGGTTATTTACAAAGGAAAGTGTCTATCAGTTACAAGGACATGACTTTGCCACTAAAAGATAACAAAAGAGGAAGTCAGCCAGTGGCCTCTCTGTGCAAGATGCATCTTCTCCAGAGAAGCCCTGGGCTGGAATGAATCAGATGGACTGCAGTAGGACCTCCTGGCAGAGTGCCTGGCATAGGCTGCAACAGTACATTTATCCACACTGATTAGATTAGAATTATTAATAGGGGTCTATGGAGTGGAGCAAAGGGTCATTTAGAGTTTAATTCTGTTCTCAGATAACTTCATTTCAGCTGATGGGATTGTTATTGTAGGGGTTTTATATGTTTATAGGAAACAATATACTCAATAATGAAGTCATGCATCCTTCTGCAAGATTAGGAGAGCTATTGTGTAGCTGGAGTGAAGTCTTCACAATTGTGTTAATTAAGTAATAGTGATTTGACTTTGTTTCTTCATAAAATGCATTTAAGAAGTGACTAAAAGCTGCTGAGAAAGTGTTCCCTCAGTAGAAATATATAGCAAAACAAGCAAGAAATGAAAGCAGCCTTGGATTGAGTAAACAGAATTGCTGATGCGATGCTTTTACTTAAGAAAGACAACGACTTGGCCTGAAGTCTCAGCTTCCTGCTATATTAATATAAATGCGTACCAATTTAGTATTGAGTCTACTGGGGTCTTTTTTACTTGTCCTCAGTCCCTATAAAAGTGGAAGGCAAGATTATGGGCTGTGATATTTATGTTATGTTTACATTTTTAGTCATTTGTTTCAAGCTTCAAACCAGGAAGTTGGAGATTCTGCCCAGTTTATTCAAAGTGGGCACCCAAAATTAGACACTGAAATACGCATTTAAGAATACAGTTTGAAATGGTCTGGTATGGAATGATAACAGGCAGGGCTGGAGGAGATGTTCAGGGCAACATTTTCAAGAGTTCACAAATGGTCCCAATTAGGCTACTTTCTGAAAGAAATCCAGGAGTCAATCTGGTATCAAATGTTGCACGGCCAAAATGTTGACCCGTGTTCCCTCCTCAAATGCTGTTGTCCGGATTTCACACAGTGTGTCATGCTGTTCCTAATAACACAGTTATGGTTTTGTCACTAGGTATGTTATCTTCAAAGGCTTAGAGTGTGGTGATAAAAAATTTCTGAGAAGTTTTAATTTTGCCTGTTTTTTGGTGGCAGGGAGCCAGCTTCTTAGATGGTGTAAATTGGACTCTTTCCATTCACTTCAGTGGAACCATAGTAACATCCACCATTTGAGATCAAATTAAGCAGTAAGCATGGAATGTGAAAAAACAGCATATTAGTGGTTCGGGATAGGATTTCAACTGTAAACAAAAGAAGTCTCTCTTTTGTGACCTCAGGGTGTGACCACAGAATAAATAAAAATCCTGACAATGGAGAACACTACCTTATCCATTTAAACGTAGTACTTCCTTCTTAAAAAGAAGGGTAATCTCATCTTAATGTCAGGTACAATGGTGCAGCTAGACATTAAGCAACCAGATGCTTAACAGGATGGTAAATAATGAGGATAAAGAAAATTACAGTATTTACAAAATGGCCATGAGCTTGTGAAGTAAAGGTTTTTTAAAACACAGGTGTCTATCTCATAGGCTTTGCAGGTGTCTTTGACAACCCCATTGGTGTGATAGACTGTAAGTGCTCCAAAGCAGCTATCATGCTCAATTGTGTCATTGATATGCTGGCTCTGAGTGATTTACTGTGTGTGGTATATGAAATAACTCAAAGGAGTTGCTATGACCTGTTGATCAATCTGTACTGCAAGAACCCCAGGAAAGCAGATAGACCTGTTGTTCCAAAGCCCAACTAGATGCTGTGGGCTTTGTTACCAGTATGGTTAAACCAGCTATCTGCAACTTGAAGCAATATGTTCTACATTTTTTTCCAAATTTTCCATGTTTTTCAGTGGACGTGAAATATGTGTGGGGATCTCTTGAATACTTTTATCCATTTTCTCAGGTTGATAGTGTCACTGAGAAAGCAAAAGTTAGAAGACATGTGGTTTGTAATCTGACAACTGAGAAAAGGGGATGGAAAATGGAGCAGATGCAGCTGCCACCATGCTTCTCCTTTTTTGTATTGGTCCACAGAAAAGTGTGCAGGCTCAGGAAAGATGCAGTTATTAAGGACTAGCTGTACTTGAAGGGAATCTTGTTTTCATAGGTCTGCTGTTTGCTTTTGCTGGAAGATGAGTTCTCGGAGAGTTTGGGAACTTTTGTTGTAAGTACTTGAGCCATCCACCCGCTCTGGGAGTGAAAAGGATGGAGATCTGGTTTGGCTTTGTACCGAGTCTGCTAGGAGTGTTTTGACAGCTCTGGTATCCATTTGAACT
Source organism: Phaethornis superciliosus (assembly GCA_023637945.1). NCBI lineage: Eukaryota > Metazoa > Chordata > Aves > Apodiformes > Trochilidae > Phaethornis > Phaethornis superciliosus. Next base: position 36,587,905 of record JAJQWJ010000003.1, on the reverse strand, counting down.
TCATCTGCTCAATCTATGTGTCTAAAGATTTATGCCTTTTCCTGGCTGTGTATCCCATGACTTAAGGAATTTGCCAGACAGTGAGAAGATCATTTTAATGAAAATCTCTTTCAAAATTCGGTTTCCACTATAGGGGCCCTACCTCCAGCCCTGTTGGTTCCCATTGACTCTAGCAGGAGTCAGAGGGAATAGTGCTTTGAAAAGGCAGCTTTAACAAATAATTCAAAGCTCACAAAGCCAAAAACCAAATCTTCTTCAATGAAATTTGTGTCACATTTTCAGAAAGGTGTAATCCCACATGTTGTCTTGGTAGGAAAATCTTCCTGTGCTGGCCTGGAAACTTTGCATATGCCTCGTTTTTATTGGATTTACATCCAGCCAGCTGTTCCATTGAGTTTATTTTCTTCTGAGGACCTCTTTGGCTGCATTTCCTTAGATTTTATGTAGGCTTTTGTTTTTATGAAGGTAATGGTAATACAGTGACAGACTTGAGAGCCTTGAGTTGGAATTCGAGGGTACTTCATCTCCTTTGGAATCACCAGTGCCAGGCTGCAGCTCTCAGGGCACTTGGATGCATCCCTGCATTTTCATTCCTATGTTAGAGGTAGGAAGAAGCTAAAATAACCAGGGCAAAATGTTTTGATTAGGGAACAGGACCAAATTTCACCTGCCCAGCCTAGTTCTGTATCCATGGGTTCTGTGAGGGCTGCAAGGAGGCACTGGGAGACACTGAGAAACATCAGCAGGGGAGAAATTAATGTGGGCTGTCCAGATTTGTCTTTAACCCGTGAGAGCCAAGGCCATAGGGAGCTCATGGACCTGTTCATGCCCCTCAGTTGGCATGAGGGAGGGAGAGAGGATGACACTGGGTGCTGTGGGTGACAGGTCCTGGGGCAGATGGCCTGGCCTGGCTGTCCTGCTGGCAACTCACATGGCAGGCTGGCGTTTTGAAACCTGATCAGTGTTGTGGTTTTTTGGTTTTTTTGACTAAATAAAATTTGACTATAAAAAAGCAAACCTTTAAAAGCTCCAAAGTGGCTAGAAGGATTAATTCCTCTGACAAGTAACTTTAAAAACATGTATTCGATTGAGTCCATGTGTCCGCTTTCAGACGGTTTCTACTGGAAATGCCTTCACAAGTGGGGGCATTGCTGTAAATAATCAGATTTCAAACACTACAACTCCTAGTCATTTTGAATATAGTCTTGGAGTTGGAATAACAAACATAAAAGTGGCTGCCCTAATACAGAAAAAGGAGCTGTAAAGCCATCAGCAAAATCCAAACCATGAAATGCTGCCAACTTAACGCAAAGTAAACTGAGAGCCATAAATCAAACTGAAACACATATTTTATTGTGGACTGAACAATACAGGGCCTGACGTTTCCACAGGCAAGGCGCAAATATCCTTTTACTATCAAAACCAAAAGCTTTTTAAGCTTCAAAAGGGGCTGCAGGCAAAGGAGCAAATAATAAATGACAGGCAGAGCTGGTCTGACAGGGCTTTGCCTGTTGTGTTGTGGAGGTCTTAGAAGACTCACAGTTGTCAACCCACCCTCCAACCATCACTGGCTGACCATGTCATCCCCCAGCTGCTAACACTTGCAGCAGTTTTGGGCAGGTGATCTAAAAGAGCTTAACAAATTATCTCCTTTGCAGCAGTTGAGCTGCTGCAGGCATGCCTGTGTCTGCACTGGTAGCCCACCTCCATTGCAAGGCAAAATGTGTCTGCTATATTTCTTTTGCTGAAGATGGTAAAATGAACCTTCTGATAAAGATTTAAGTCAACATTTTGAGCTTGAATGGGGGACTGCAGGCAGAGACAGCTCAGCTGAGGGGAGATACCTCCTCATGCTCAGGCTTTCCCCATGACTCCTAAATCTTCAGCCACTCTAGAAGCAGGCAGTTGACTGAACCCAGCAGTTAATGTTGGATTTTGCTTTCTAGCTTGATTTTACTTCTTAGTTCAGTGTGTCAATTCCTCTGATACATGGAGCAAATATCCCTTGACTGCTGGAGAGCCTGAGTTTTCCCAGGCAAAGGAAGGCAACTTTTCAGAAATAGGAAAAAAAATCCTAGCCGTGTATATGAAAAAAAAAAAAAGCAGAGAGAACAGTACAGTGTTTTATGTTTACATCTGAGCATCCTGGGTACTTTGTCATCCTTTCCAAAAGTACTTTAGAGCTCTTTGTGATGGTAATCAAGTCTGACCAGTTCCCTTTGCACCCCAGTTTGCAACTGTGTGCTTGAGCTGGGAAGGTGACTGCAGGCAGCAGAGACCTGTGGCCACCTTTCCTGTGCCTCATCTCCATAGGGCTCATTCACAGATTGCTGTGGGTGATGTTTGGCCCACACAGGAAGATAAGAATTAAGACTGAAAGAAACTTCCTAAGTCATCAAGTCCTGTCCCCTGCTGTTGAAGGCAACCACATCATATAATGGCTTTCAAACACTTATCTTGGTCCATCTTGAAACCATTTAGGTTTCTTGCCCTCACTATTCCTACTGAGAGGCTGTCTTTTTTCTCGTGGTTATAAACCTTCTTCTCATTTCCAGCCTAAATATGTCCAGGGCAGTTTTAAGCTGTGTTTAATAGATACTGAGAAAATAAATTAATCACCAACTTGCTTTTATTTATGTGCATCAAGCTTTGATACACATGTATAAGACCCCTCTGCTGCCGTATGTATTTTGTGCTCATGGGAAGACATCTGGGTGAGGGGGAAGGGGTCCAGCCCTGCTGGGTGCCTGTTGGGTGCCCCAGTTCGGGGAGGAGAGGGTGACTTGGGCAGTCAAGGGGAAACTGGGGCAAAAGGGAGCAAGCAGAGAAGGAAAGTGAGGAATGGAAAAGGAGAAGACAGCTGAGCCAGGGCAAGGGTCAGGAATAAGGTGTCAGAGGCAATGAGGCCTGATAATGAGCATCAGGGAAATTCTGAAGCAGAATATGTGTGTGTAGGAAGGCACTTTTAGGAAAAATAAATATTGATGCAGATACAACATAAGCAAACAAAAAATAATAATAACAACAAGCAAGGAGATGAGAAGGGATGTAAGGTAAAAAGTGAGTTCACCAAGAGTTTAGAGCAAGGAAAAAAGTAAGCAATTCAAGGATGAAAACAGAAAGTCTTTCAAGTGCAGAGGTGCCCCACTTGTTGGGGCAGACTCAGCTTCTGCTGTGCAAGATGGATGAAGCTAAGGTCTTCTCCCAGCTGCAGGTCCCAAGAAAGAGAAGGGCAGGCTTAATCTTAAAGAAAAAAAATCTGTAGAGAGGCCAAATGTGTTTTCTGAGAATATTTTAATATGAATTATGTGGAGGATGGGAACTTGAAGGGGGAATGAAAGGTACAAAGTCGTTAGCTAGTGTTTGCTAGTACTTAGTAAAGCTCCTCGCTCTGCTGATCTGTAAGAAGTTGTCATCATTAATATGGCAAATATGAATACCAAAGGAGAAGCCATCCCTCTCTGTCAAAACCCACATTTAGTAGCAAAAGACAGTTCCTAACAAAGCAGATAATTTTAAAAGAGGAAGGGGCTTCTCCCCTTCCCCAGGGCTGGCACCCTATGACACCGTTCAGTGTAAAAAGACGCACAGGTGAGGTGAGAAAAACGTGTGTCAATGGGGTTACACATAGATGATAACATATTGATATGATAACATATTTGTTCTCAGCTACCTTTAAAAATCCTACAAAGAGTAGTATTTACTCATAGTTCATGACAAATCTTTTATTCCAAGTTAGTAGAAAGCCTTATCTAGCAGACGGGGGGAGGTGTAATATGATCTGATTCTGCTTTGTAACACTGTTAATAGCCATTAAGGATCCTGTTGTGTTACAATTAGGTTACGCAAAGCAAATGCTTGCACAGGGGTCTGCTCCTGCAGCTCATGATGTGTAGGGATGGAGGCAGCACGGGAGGTACAGACATAAGCCACATCTGAGCCTCTAAATGTTTAAATGTGTGCTTTGCTTGGAGAAGTCCTAGGGACAAGACAGGTGCTTATGCGCAGCACATGTGCAGATGGCTTTGCAGAGTCAAGATTGCTGTTCACATTCTGTATGTGGTGCTGATGTGGTGATAAGTTATGGGAATATAGCCAGTGACCAGAGCAAGTATGGCACTGGCTTTAGACATGCTGGTATTTATTATGATCAATAAATGGAAATGGAATTTTAGTTGTCAGTGGAAGATCAGGTAGGGGTAATGTTAGCTCTCCTGTCAGTTCCCCTCCTTTCCTTAAAATACAATATAGAAGCTTATTTTTCCCTACCCTCTGCTGGAACTCAGCGAGAAGGGACCTTTTCTGATACCAGTTCCTCTATTTTCAAATCCAAACTTGAAAGGTTTTCCTCTCAAGCTAAAGAGAAGCAAAGCCTTTATTTGTTTTGGATGAGATTGGTGTTTATGAGTCCAGTCCCATCTGCAAATTATCTCCTTTAAGAGCATTAATCTTACATTACTGTGGGGTTTTTTGAGAACTGTAAATTTTAATTTATTTTTTTTTCCCTTCTGCACGCATATGACATCAATGATTTCTGCCCCTTCAGGAAGAGAGCTACTTTCCATCACGCCAATTAATGGATGGGAGTCAATGTTCAGTGTGTATACAATGGGTTGCTTTCTCAACGGTGAGCTGGGGGCATTGCCTGCGTCTTAGTACAAGTCATCAGGTGGCAAATTCACCCAGGAGTCTGCCAGCTGTTTAATTTCATTACAGTTTATCATTATGTCTGCCTCCTTTTTTTTTATTTCTACATTTAATCACCTAATATAATTTTTATCAGCTTGTCAGGGAGTGGGAGAGAGTGGTGGCAAATTTGTTTCACTTCTTCATAGTACATGTCTATTTTGGTAAAATATTATGGCAAGTTTATGTCTGTCCTACTTTGAAAAATAAGATTAAAGTGAACTAATTAAGCCTGTGAGTACCAAAACATCTAATTAGTATTAACTCTTAACCTGTAAAACCATGATGGATGTCTACTGCAAGATACATTTCCATGTTGCTTAAAATGCATAATAAACCAATATCTGGTAGCCAGGCACTTGCTTAAAGATGGTGCTTTCCCAGCTCAAAACTTGTCACTTGCTTTTGATTGAAGCATGTTATCATCACTGTGACAAGACCTATCACATACTATCAGAGATCTGATCACCAGTTCCAAAGGTATCTTCATGTGCAGTCTGCTGAGGCATCCAGCCAAACCTCTCTTCGTGCCTTATAGCTTGGCCACCAAAAAGTGAGACGGTTTCCCCATGTGCCAGATGTGTGTTCTGGATGTGGAGATGTGTTACAGTTGTGGTGGGGAGCTAACAGTTGGTTAAGTAGTACAAGATTTTAAGAAAGCAATTAATGGTGAGGTTTGAAATTGAAGATCTAGCTATTTAACATTTGCTGTATATGCCGTGTTTGGTTTTAGATGTTGTACTTGCAGTGGAAGTACATTCTTACATGGACATCAATCTAGAAATGGCTGTTGTTAAAAAAAAAATCTCAGGCTTCCAAAGTAGCCTTGCATCCAGATAAACTGTAATGTAATTAATTTAGGCTGATGCCTTGCATGCAGTGTTGTCCATCTTTTGATTCAGAAAATAGCTAGTTTGACACATACTAAGGTGATACCACATTTCTTTGCTCAAGAAACTACTTTGCAACAGCGATTCAACTTTCACTGCAGATTACCACTTGTGAATAGACCGTATGAATCACACTTTCCTCACCTCTTCCTTTTCCGGGTCTTCCGTCTAGTGGCAGCATTCAGAAAATTGCCTCTGTCCCAGAAGGTCAGGACAAGTGCATCCAGTGGTGAGATCCCCTTCCATGGCATCTCCTGCCCAGATCCCCTCAGGCACTGGAGCTCTGCTGATTGTTCTCCAAATTACTGCATTTCTCTAGCAGGCTTTAGTGTCTCAAAAATTCTCTCTGTTCCTGACCTTCTCAGGTCTCTCGCCTGGCAGTTTCCACAATGCCATCAACCTGGACGCTGTAACCTTTTAAAAAATGTTGTTAACTTAGGTTAAAATCACAGATGCATTTTAGGTTTGATTTCTCTTTTAGAAATTCCAAATTACGCCACATATTGGAAAAGCCTGGTTTGGCTCGGAGCCATATTGATAGATGTCATATTGCTAAACAAGATGGGTTTAGAAATATGCCTAGATGTTTCCTTTTTTATTTCAAACAAATACAAGCAGTAGATTAACATTTGGCTGACCCTGGCGGCAATTGCTAAATGTAATGTTTAGAGCAATCTAACACTCTGATATTCTGTGGTCCTCCACAGTGGAACGTTGTTTTCAAACAGCTTTCCAAGTTGTAAAAATCATGGGCATTTCTGCAACAAGAGCCTGACCTACTGACCAGCAGATCGACTGCACCCCAGCCATGTGGCCAGCTGACATTATGAGGGTTTTTTCTCAACCTCATTGCACAAGCGATGGCAAGGTGCTCCTGTAGCTGGCCATTTACTTGCAAGTAGTCGATTAAAAATCATACTTGTGTATCATTTATTAAGTTTGTGTGATATACTGCCCAGAAAAGCTTTCAATGAACAGGGAAGCCCATGCCAAAAAGCGTGTAAGCAAGCGATAGAGTCAAATCATGTGAGAGAAAATTAAATTTTCATGTCTCGTAAATGAAATATACATTAGGGACTCTATCCAGCAACCTCCAGATTCTGTAATTTTCAGATTGGAGCTAAAGACCTAAATCATGTAGCCACCATGGCCTGTAACATGTATTTAGTCGGTACTGCCTTGCTAAGGGCCTGCGACGGTAAACAAATGGAACTAGTTTTGGAGAACTGCTATTGACAGTAAAATTCTAATTTTGCTCCAGCTCCCAGAACAGATGTACCTCAGAGTCCATAGACTGCAGTACTTAACTGCAGCTACTCAGCTGTGACCTTCAGCCTCAGGCTCACTGCAATAAAATTTTCATGCAACCATATGGAAGAATATTTTAATAGAGATTTACTGTCAGTAACTGTCCCAAAGGAGCAAATAAGGAAGCTGTAACATATTGCGTACAGTAAATCAAGGGGACTTCAATGGAAAAATGAAACCTCCCTGAGGCAAGCATCTTTAAAATTACAGGCAACACTTTGTACAAATATGTGTACAAAGGACTAGATATGCACTCAGTTAAGCAACTCAAAATGGTTTTAATTTGAAGATATATTTATAAGAATTTATTTATTGTATTTTGTAAGCGCTGGTGGGGGAGGGGGTCATCGCGCTGGGCTCACCAGCAACTGCTGTGCAAGTTTGGCTTCATCAGATGTGATGCAAAACAGGGAAAAGTGGAGAGAGGGAAGGAGCAGGAGTGCCGAGTCGAGGTGTTCACATGGCAAACTGCATCTCCCAACAAACACAGCTGCAATGGTGCTCTTCTAGCCTCTCTGACCATGTTGGAAGGTTTTAGTTAAGACTAATTAACCATTGCAATTACTGGCTGCTTCCTGGAACCTGGTGGGACCAGCAGGGAATGAAGGGGGAAATTCCTACTGGATTACTCAGCAGGAAACACAAATGCCATAGCTTTAGAGCCATATCAGAGCTGTTCCCTATTGGCAGTCGTCTGGGGTCCCTTGTGTGGGTAGGCCAAATCTGAGAAGCACAAACAGACACATGTCTGTTCATTTGGAGGTGCTTAGAGACTAAAAAAATGCACCGTTTAGGGTTTCATTCTCTTAGCTTTCCCATTAATGGTGCTTTGGGGGGAATTTCTGTGGCAGGATAAAGGCAAACAGGAATCTGAATCTCTCCTGTCTTCTCATACTACACGCACACTCATTTTGATCCTCTAATGAAGCTAATAAGATGACAAGGCAATAAATCAGAAACAAGTAGATTAAATACTGAAGGAGGTAAGGCTGAGTTATCCTTGATAATATTCAGTACTAAGTGTCATATAAAGAACATCCTTCCTGAAAACATACAGGTATATATTGAAGACCTTGAACCATAAAGTATGTAATGAAAGAAAGGCATAGCAAAGTCCAGGAAAAACAGTAGCCAAATAACAAATCTGGATACAAATCTGCCTTCCTGAAAGAAAAGTGGAGTATTGCACATGAGAGACACTGTCAAACCACAATAAGACAATTGTTGACTATGATTAATGGAGAAAAGGCATTTCCCTGGGCAGGTGCATAAATAGGGGTTACCATGAAAACCAGGTAATGCACATATACATATGCAAAGTCCCATGGGCTTACGCTGTAAGCAAAAGCATCCTTTATGTGGTTCCTTAGTTCTGACACTCTGGTGAACCCTGGTACGGAGGACATGATCTCAGATTTCAAAAGCAAAAGTTGTGTGGGGTTCTCAGCTTCTAATCATAGCTTACCACAGCTCCTAGTTCCCTTTCTGTCACTTCTGGATGTGCATGTGTGGATGAAATCACAAGAGTGATTTAAAGCTAGAATTGAGGAAAAAAATTAGCTCCAAAACCTCATAAACAAAACCCTCCCTTTCAACACACATATTTTGGAGAAACAGGAGTGCAAATCTTAGTTTGGATTTGCCTTTTTTTGTTCTGAAGTTAAAAAAACCAAACAAACACAAACCCAAGATACATTATGATTTGCTTGAGTAAATCTCTGAGGGCAGAGGGCTTTAAGAAGTGTCCTTTACTCATGACGGCTGCAGGGACAAGCAGCTCTGGATGCAGCAGTGCTCTTCAAGCATGTGGTGCCAGAGAGATTAATCACCACTGGTTTGGGTGGGTGAGCAGAAGCAGCAGGCATGTATCTCAATGCAAAACAGTGAAGAAAGGAGTTGTAGATATGCTGTAAATCTGTGGAGGTTTTGGTGGCTAGGCAGACGTTACAAGAGGGAATGAGAAGAAGTGAATCAAACCAAGATGTTCTCCATTTTGGCAAAGTAACAAGCTGTGTAAATGAAACTGCATTTTATTCCCATGTTTTCTTCAATGGAGTGCCCTGCATTTTGACTAAGTGCATGGTGCAAAGTAGCCACTGGAAAGTAAAAAGCACATTGAAACAGCCACTGAAGTCTGGACTCTGAAAATGTTATTCCTCCCTGCCTTGTGTGAGGATTCTGGAGGCTGCTGTTATATCAGTGACCTAGTTCCAGAAGAACTTCATGATTTCCAACAGCTATTTCAAAGGAAGGATAGGTTTTAGGTTTAGAACATCTCATGCCTACTGTGGATAGCATTTGGAGATGTTAAAATACATCATTTTTACAAGAAATATTTTCAAATTCTGTGTTTCAGCCATCTCTTTGTACTTCACAGATTGTTTGTTTCTGTGCTCTAAAGTAGTATGGGAAATAATAGGAAGCAGTTCTCTGATCCCATTTGCTCCTCACATGTGTCTTCTTACCTATAAGAAGTTCTCATTTTCCCTCAATCTAAGTGATTCCGTTTTGCTGTTTTATGAACCATCAGCTACAGGCATGTTTTGAAAGACAGGCATAAAATAGCTTTTAATGATTGAAAGTTATGTCTTCCTCAGACAAAGATCTGTCTGAATTTATTGGTTTTATTTTGATTCTTTTGTTGTTGTTTGGTGGGGTTTTTTGATACTACCCCACTGCCCCATTCAGACTAACCCAAGATTTGTTTTTTTTCTCTTCTATGTTCTTGTTGCCCTCTTGAAATGCTCTATCCAAAGCGTGCCCAAACAGGAAGATTATAAAAGTTTTGCTTTGCTGATCTACTGTTGACAGAGGCTTTTGAGGAGAGATAAATCACTGACAGTCTCTGGGCATCACAGAGATTGTCTCTTCTTAGCTCAGTACCATTTAATCACCTGCAGGCATCCCAATTACCATAAGCAGAATTACTATCCCAATTAAGCAGCAGTCCTTGCCACTTGGTGTCATTAGGCTTAATTTGGTTTCTTGGGAAGTGTCCTGATTAAGTTGATTACCTGATTAAGTGGGTGTACTCTGTATGATGGGCCTGATGCATCAGTGCTTTATGCCAGTTCTGCTTGTTGATTAAAGTGCTATTATGGCAGCATAGAAATAGAGCAATGCCAAGGTGAATCTGGTCTGTTGCTTTTAGCAATCATTGTCCAAGCTTGCAAAACACTTTCATTTTTAGCAGGAAGTCACTGAATGCAAATCACCCCTAGAATTAATTCTCCAGTTGTGAAGGAAGCGAAATTGGGGTGAAATGGGACAGTTGTTATTCTTCAAAGAACAAAAAAGTTAGAGTTGCTATCTGCAAGGGGGGTGGCTGATGTGATAAAAATGGACTTTAGAAATGCAAGATAGGAACACAAAGAATTTAATGAGCAGGAAAAAAAAAATTACCACACCTTAAGTTGCTACTCTTTTGCTCTGGTTTTCCATGCTGCAGACTGTCAGCTCATTTTAACCATGAGCTAGAAAACTGTTGTCTGTGAATTCAGTCACAATTGCATTTTTAAACTATTTTTTATATTTGTATTTCTGGGCTACCTCTGGGTCTAACAGGAACATCCGCATATTAGGAGGCATTTTTATTCACTAACTGACATCATCAAAAAAAAAAAAAATTATAAGAGTGGTTAAGGTTAGGCACCTGAAAAAGGTGGCACGAGAAAAAAAGGTTATTTCTGGCCAAACCAGAATTAATAGGGAGCAGAAATAAAACTAGTAAAACAAAATCTGGGAAGACTTTTATTTTGTTCCATTTTTTAGGAATAAAAAATATGGGATGCTTCTTAGGTGTTCTGTCTTTCAGTATAATTATGACAAGTGACAGTACTCAAAATTAATTAGGGTTAATATTTTGAATTAACACCATACCTGTAACAATACCTCTAATAGCATTCATCTCAGCTAACATTTGGTTTGCAAGTCCATATAGGGGGATCATGTCTAGACTTCTTGCATAGTCAAGGAAGCAAAACAGAACTTCCCTGGCCATCCTGACCTCATGGAGATGTCTGCTTTATGATGAAGTGTCCTATCAATATAAAACGAGTCCCCTCACCTTGCTCAGAAGGTGTAGGCACCCAGTCTTGGCACGGTGAATCAGACCCTGGGTCTTTGCTGAGGTTGTGCTACTGGGCTGCAGGTGTGCCCACTGCTTTCAGCAGAACATGTTGAGAAAAGAATCTGCCCATCTGGCATGAGATGGAGAGGTAAATACATTCGCTTACTTTTATCTCTTGTCCCTTTCATCCAGAACATATTGCTGCAACTGAAGTTAATACAGCTATTGGCAGTGATATGAACATATTCGATTTTTTCCCTCCCATTAGGTTTTCTTGGAAGACAGGAAGCAATTTTGCCTTCTGTCATGCCATTTATCTCAGGATAAAGGAGGAGGGATGCAAACCTGCATTAAACTATCTTTGCTAACAGAAATCAGTTGTCCAGCAGTATCTGTTTGATCTGCCCAGCTGATGGAAGAGATATAGCACTAACTAAGCTGAAGCTATATTTTCCAGGCTGTTAGCCAGCTTTTATCCATCTTATGGTGAAAAAGGGGGTCAGTACAGTCAAAGGGCAGAAAGAGGAAGGCTTACCCAGAGGGTTAATCGGAGAGGCAGCCTAGTTTAGGTGCTTTCAAAGCCTAAATGTGATGGATGTGGTAGCACTGGATGCTCTCCATTTAAGATTCTGAAATAGGACACAGCTGTCATAATACCCGTGTCTGTCTTTCTTTCCCATCCCTCTTCAAAATCATTCATCCCTAGGTAGTCCTGCGTAAGGACTTTTTAGGGAATGGAGAGGTTCCTGTCTTCATTTATCAGATGATTTCCAGGGAGCCTCCTTTTAGCCAGCATAGTCTATCTGACTTCTTAAGTTGATCTAATCTGCCAACAGAACAACAATTTCCTAGACATTTTCTTTGGCATTTATTGTATTTCTTCAAAGGCAATATTCAAGCCCAAACCACACCAAGTGAAAATACTGGTTTGGAGAGCAGTACTAAAAAATCCCTTTCTGACGTACACGAACTTGCAAGATAGAGGTGCGTATTATTAACTGAACAACATTTAAATGTCCTTTTCCTTGGGATAGATCAACCCACCTGACATTCTTACCAGGAGTTTAAGCATTTTGAACTGAGGAAATTATGGGTCTTGTTTGTAAGCACTCCTGGGCCAGATTAAAAGCCAGGAAACCCTGTTGCAAAGTTGGGTTTATACACAACAGATGGAGAATCTCACCCTTTGTACTAACATCCCCTATGCATATAGATACAGCTCTTGTGACCTGAGCACATGCAATACATTATTTTCTGTCTTTTCTGTCTTGGCAATCTAGCAAGAAACTGTAGTGCCCTGAAAGGTTACAGATGCAGCTATAAAGTTTGTGTCAATACTTGCTCAGCAGTATGCATCACAGCTACGTGAGTCTGGCTTCTCCTTGGAGTCACACAGAGATGGGGCAGGGTTTTCTATCAGTGAATGCACCTTTAAAATAAGAACATAAACACCCACCTCAGCCCAAGAATTCTCAGGCTAGCTGTAACTTAGGGTAGTGGGCTGTTTGCTGTGGCCAGAGATGCATATGGAAGTGTTTCTTGCATATCCATCTGCCTTTGGCTGCTCAGCCTGAATGAGCACGCTCCTGATTTCTAGTGGCATCTCTGTTCAGCTCAGGTCTGCAGGGAAGCTCAGCTTCCTGTAGATTTTGCCACACATGCCTCAGGTTGGCTTTTGCTAAATGTTGATCATAAGCCATTTATTTATTCTGCCTCATGTTTTCTTGCTCCCAAAGGTACAATCTTTTTCCACAAACATCAGGAGTGATAATTCCCATTTGCCTCAGCATGGTGTGGCAGGGGCAGGCAAGAGTTACTTCCATGTCTCTCCTGACTGTATCCACTCTCTGAGTAATGGGTGATCTGTTCCTTGTGTGTGCCACACATTCAAGGTCTGATGTTTAGTTTTGACTGGCCAAACAAGCAATGAAGCATCACTACTCTGGCTAGGTAAACATAGCATTTTGGAGCAGGAATCTAGTTTGAATATTCATACCAAATGTATTTCAAACACTTTCTGAGACAGCTCTTCAGTACTTTGTTAGGCGTTACTCCCTCTGAAAACACTGTTGCCAGCAAACTTGTTCACTAGAACACTGACAGGAAGAAAACATGGAAAAGGTGAAGAAAATAATTGAATCCAATTCCTTTAAAACTGGAAGGAATTAATATAAATTGCTGTAACATATTCACAGTAGTGTCCCAGGTGCCTCTCTTAGACTTTGAATGAACTTGGCTTCAAAGTAGCTTTTGGGGTTTTTTTAGATTTTGCTTTTTATTAGGTTTTTGAACATTTTACAACCAATAATAAAAAGTAATATTAAATCTCATACAATCTTTCATAGACAATAAAGAAAAAAGTGTGCCATATCCTACTAACGTATGATACTTTCCAGGAAAGTGTTGGTACCTTAGAACTGGGAAGGGGCTCGACACCGCCCCCTCCAGTCCCAGTACTTCCTATAATTTTGTGGGGTACGAGTTTTCTGTTTGTAGATGTATTTAGAGAGACAGCCAGAATCCTTTGTGCTCTGTCATGTATTTATAAGGTGGTATAAATCACCAGGATGTGCCTTAGGAGATTTCCACCATTGCATACCTCAGAAAACTCATGAGGAGCTCATCTCCCATAGTTCTTGTCTTGCTGAGGTAAAAATCTTGTAAGAACATAGCTATTCTAAAGAATTAAATGTGAACCTGATGTTAGCACTGATTTAATCTTTCTCATAAACTTCAAACTCTAGCCAAAAGCTTTCTACATGGGGATAGGAGGAATGACAGCTTGATGGATCTGAAACTTTAAGCGTTGTGTACAATTGGGATTGCTAAGCAGGATGAAAGATATGTAGAACCTTGGATAAGTCCTGTAAGGATATATCAGCCCTTCACAGGCTTGTCAGATGAAGAGCAAATATGGATTTATGGGTTAGGATGAAGGAAACAGGAACCTTCCTAGCAATGAAGGTTGGAAAACCTTTCACATTTTCTCTAATGAATTGCATGTCTTGGTAAGACAAGGGAATGCAAAAGGGATGTTTTGCATGCCAGGAGCCATTGCCTTCAGGCAGCCAAAAGTGGTTCTGGGAGAGCTCTGAAAGAGAGTGAAAACTTCAGGTAATAAAGGGTATTTTTAGGGGTTTTGTTTGTTTATTTATTTGTTTTTACAATTAAAGAAAATGAAACCAAAGCCCTAGCCTGATTTGTCTTTGTGGATTAATCTGTGCTAATGATCGCTATTCACAGAACTGTGAGCACTCAAGGTCCTAAGCATGCAGAGACTTGTGCAACTATTTTGCCTATTGAATCCAGAACTGACAAACAGCTGCCTGCAGAGTAAAAGGTGCAAGTCTTTGCAGGACCTTAGGCATGAGAAGAGGTTTGCAGTCATGGTTCTTTTAAGAGCCCCTCTCCCACTCCCCCAGCCCCCCAAAAACGCGCTTCTCTTAATTCAGACATGATTCCTGATCAGTTGTTATCTTTGAGACTCTTTAGCTAAGCCTTGTACTGGACAAAGGAGTAAGGAATCACAAGTGAATGACAAACTCAATCAAAGGCAGGAAAGAAAAACAACCTCCTTGTTTGTGATAAGTATCAGTTCTGTTTCCTCTGCGATGGCTTAATTGAAAACCTTCTGTAGTCAATAATACCTTTCTCTTGACTTCAGAGCACTTTGAGTGAAAGCCTGTTGTAGCACATGGCTGTTGTCAGCTGTGGGTCTCTGTACCGGGCTGTGGAACCGGGGTCCTGGACCTTGTGCAGCACTTGGTGTGCTGCAGGAATCCTGGTGTGGGCACACGGTGCTGCTGGAGCTGCGTGGCTTTGCACTGTGCCAGTTGCTGAAACAGTGTGGATGCTTCTGATGGATGCTGCATCCTGCAGAAACACCTCCTAATGCCTGGTACTTGGTACTGCTCCTGGTTCAAAGGGAAAAAGTGCAGTGAATACCCACCTCTTAATAAGCTACAAGTTTAGGGGGAGTTACTGTAAGGAGCTGAGCTCACCCACATTGCAGTGTGGTTTTGGCTAAATAGTCTAGTTAAGCTGTTTGGGAAATTATATTTTCTTTCTTTTCCTCTAAAAAAGCTCCCCATCACCACCCTGCAATGTACAAGCACATACAATTGACTGTGACAGTTTTGACCCTACAGTGGAAAAGGCAAGGAAAAGTGAGGTTGATTTTGGTAGATACTTATTTTTCAGTTCCATATGGCAATGCTTCAGTTTTAATACTGCAGAAGATAGACTCTTGAAATGGGATAGAGAGGGTCAAATGTGAATGAAAGTAGGAGCATCTTGCAAAAAGAAATGTAAACCCTTTTTAAAAAAAAATTTCAACTGCATATCTGTGCTCTGTTTCTCTGTATCTTTAACAACTGGTAGGGGAGGCAAGCAGCTCTGCACAGGGGTTTATCTGGCTGATCTTATATACATACATGTGGAGCAAATCTTTTTTAAGTCACTGGATTGCCTTGGAGAAAACACATGACTTTTAGGGGGAAAAAACTGTTGGGACAGACATTATGCCTGTGCAGAGAATAAAGCAGTTGTCAAGGCTTCTAAGAATAAAATTTTTGGATTTTCTCCTAAATGTTTAGGTGAAATACAAAACTTGTGTTTATGCTGTAAGTAGTCATCTTGTGTGTTTAATAACAAGTAACTAGGCTGGGATTTCCAGATTTTCTGAGTGCACAACCTGAAAGAATATTCCCTTTGAAAACTACGGGGCAGGTGGGTGATAACAAGTGTGATAACAAGCCTGTGTCTGGGTCCCTAATGATACTGTGCAAGTAAAGATAGTTGTGACACACTGAAGTATTACATAAAAGGAAAACTTCAGTGACCACTGCATTTGATGGAGAGATACATTATGGGCTTTGCCCATAAGCTTTGTAAGGAACCCCCAAAGCATGGATGAGGTGCCACATACTTCATGTTGTTTTGGGGTCCAGGAGGGCACAGAGGCCTTTGTCATAGTCCCACCCTGTTTGTCATCTTGCTGGGACCAGGTAGAAAGCAAATAAGGGGATTTTAAAAAATTCTTTCTAGAACTGAAAGCATATCCCACAAAACTTTAAAAAATATGATAAATGCAAATGCTGCTCAGGCATGGTTAATCTTTAAATACAACCCTCACACCACATAGTTATTTATGTAAGACTGGACCAGCCTGATTTAGAGAGTGATAGTATTAAGAGTAAGAACAATGACTTGTAAAGAATGTTGAGGCTGCATCATGGAGTTGTTCTTCTGAAACATAAATTTTTATTAAAAAAATACAGTGCTTTCTTTGCAAGGAATTGTAGAGCGCTTTAAAAGGTTAATGATGTTATTGGTAGGTCATATATTTTGCAAATGGAAAACCAGGAAGAGAAAATACAATTTCCTCTAAATTTAGCATAAATTCTATTACCTCCCTTATTGTCCCATAGGCCAATGGCACATCCTAAAGTATCTGCTTCTTAGTTTATATGGTACAGTTAGTTCTTTCAGAGCCCTGTATCATTTCTAGGGAGATCAGTGCAAATGCTTAGCTCTTAATGCCTATATAGGAATCATAACTTAAAATGTATGTGTAAGTACATACTTAGGTACCAGGAACTTGGAATTTGCTGGTAGATTAAAGTGTGCTTCATGCTTAGATTCAGGGATGTGAGTGCTAGGCTCCTGTGTTTGAAGTCTTGTCTGAAGTCTGCAAGTTATTGTATTGATTAATTGTATCTTGTCTTGATTCCTGCCTTCTGTTTTCTTCTAGTTAAGAGAACTTTTGCAATTAATCACAGCAACAGTTTTAGACATCAGTGATGAGGATTTAGCGGTGCTGGATCCTTACTGTAAAAAGTGTTTCCCGTATCACCACACTGATACTGTAAAAAGCAAGTTAGGATTAGGAAGTAGCGATGTTCTCACGTTGTAGAGAGGAGGCAGAGGTACGAATAGAGTATCTGGCATTTTGCCAGAGCCTCTGGCAGAGCTGGAAAGTGAACTCAGAACCTATTTTCTTGTTTGAATGTCTGTAACCCCAGAACTGCTCTTCCACCTTCCTCTGTCACAGATTTTATTACCATGCAGCTGGACCTTGTTGTCCCAGTCCCTCATGATAATTATTCAACAGCATCTTGAAGGACTTGGGTGCTGGAATTATTAGATCTATTCTACATTATCTGTATCATTTACTCTTGAAAGTCAGACGGGAAAAGGAACCCCTAAGTTTTGATTAGACACTAACTTCATTATTTCACATTAGAGTTGCCTCCACCAGAGGACCAAGAATACTTATTTGATTCAGTAACGAGAGCTCCAAAGGGTACTAATTTAGTAAGACTATTGACTGTTCATTACTCTGATGTTGCTCAAATAGCTGAGAGCATGTGTGGTGTTTAATGTGATCTTAAACATTACTATCTACGGTAAATCAGAAACAGGGCACAAGTGCTATAGCTGCTGTTTAATGATGTATGAAAAAGCTGCCTGGTAAAGTGCACCATTAAGAAAAGCTAAAACCAGTGCTGAACAAAGACCCGATGAAATATTGATACCTTTGCAGCCAGTACGATTTCTTCTTACTTGGAAAGTGACTGAAGTCTGGTTTTCTGAAAAATCTTACTTAACTTAAGCAAAGTAATGCAATCAGATGGATGGGAGCAAACGATCAGGGGCAAAATGCCAACCAAAAAAAACCCCATGGAAAATTATTAGTTAGTCTTCAATACATCAGTGTTTAGTTTATAAACTTTCAGTTCATTATTCCCTTTCAATGAAATACTGAACCTCCCCCACCTCAACTCTTTCCTCTTTTGTGGAGAAAGAATCTAATTAAAATTAATAAAATTAATAAGACAGTTCATTTTAAAGGATGAGCTAAAGGATGTAAGTGTCATCCCACCTTTAAAAAGTGTAAAAGGACTGTTGCTCAGGGAAACTCCCAGCTCAGATGCAATCACTGCCAGACCTACTCTCAGAGACTCTTGGGGAAAGCATCTCTCCCTCTGCAGGAGACTTGCGTGTTCTTAGCAGGGAGGATTCTTCTCTGTACATGTATATCTTAGCAAATGGCTTTGTTTAGCACTGCCACGAACACTTAACTCCAAACCAGCAATGTGCATGCATATTTGCCAGTATTTTCATATAAAGTTGGTGTTTGTGCTTGCGAATCTGAACCCAGGAATGGTGGCTTCATTTCTTTTAAGCTTGGAAAACACTTCTTCAACTCTTTGTGAACCAGGGCTCAGACATCTATGCAATTTAGGCTATTTTTACTTTAATTTTCACTTTTCTGTTTCATTCTTGTAAAATTTCAGTCTTGTTCCCAAGGAACAAGTGATGAGACAATAGGAAACAGCCTCAAGTTGTGCCAGAGGGGGTTTAGATTGGACTTTGGGAACAATTTCTTCCTGGAAAGGGTTGTCAGGCCCTGGCCCAGGTCCCATCCCTGGTTGGGATTTCAAAACTACGGAGGTGTGGTGCTGAGGGACGTGGGTTAGTGGTGGCCTTGGCAGTGATGGTGTAATGGTTGGACTTAATTATTTTAGAGGTCTTTTCCAACTATAATGACTCTGTGATTTCCTCCCCCACTTCCACAAAGCTTATGCTTGTGTGTAACTGAGGTTGTGATAGGTCAGTACTGTTGCCCTCTTTGGCTGCTGTGAGGGTCTTGTGCACAGGGTTGTGCTGGAAGTTTTTACAAGTCAGGGTCCTACCTAATTGCAGAAGCTGGCAGGGGTTGCAGTGCCTCTGCTTAGTGGTTAGAGCATCTCTCTCCCATCAGTACCTTCAGTGGTTTGTGTGGAAGAAAACCTGAGTTTTCTCCATTTTGACTGCTTTGTGTGTGGGCTTTGCTGGTCCCATAGCATACCTATGGCTCCTTCAGCCTAAAAAGAAATACAAAACTGGGAGGGCACACAGGTCAAAGCGGGGAGCTTAAAAAAACGAGACCTAAAGGAAGTACTTTTTCACACAGCACATAACGAAATTGTCATGGACACAGGATGCTGAGGAGACCTGAAGAATAAATTGATTAAAAATAAAATAATGGTATTAGGCAACTTTATTAGAAGAGGTCCACTGATGGTTATTAATGAAGTAGGTGGAACCTCCAAGTCAGGAAATCCTGGAGGCATACATCTTAGGAAGCAGGAAAGTGTATCAAGGAAAAGATCCTACATCCCTGGCTCCATTTTTAATCTGGGTTTCTATTACTGGGGCATGCCAGGGTCAGCTGCCAGGCAGAGGGACCTCAAGTGAAGCAGAGCAAAGTCTCAGCATTCACTCCAGACTTCTTATATTGGGAGAGCAGAGGCTGAACACATGGCTATTAATGTGCAGCATGGGCTTTATCCACTCTGTTGCTGCAAGAAGTCTTGTATAGATCTTCCTACTTTAATATACAAAATATGTACTCCTGCACATATATATGCTGACTCTGGGACATGAGTAAAAAGAAAAATCAAAAATCATATTCTCATTCTGTGCTCCAGCAGCATTTCAAGCTATTTGGGGCTGCAGGATAATTTTTTTACAAGTGGGTATTTTAAAATTAAGTAATAAAAGAGATTTTGGAGATAATAGATATAGATCTGTGGTATTGTGCAAGTGCCCTGAGGAAAGACCTTGAGACAGGCGGCTCATTCAGATTGTAATTAACTTACAAAGAGCAGGTGAGGGGAGGGACAAGCCTCCAGCCTTTTCACTCTTCTCCTTAAACAAAGAAGACCTTTACAAATAAATGTGTATTAGAGCCTTTGGTCTGCAAATTTCTCTCTTGCTCACACCATCATAAAAGATTTAGAGGGCTGTATCTTTTTGATTACTAATTTATGCTGTTTACAGACTGGGTAAGGGGAAAAGAATAAAAAGCCCTGAAAACTCCAGGAGCTCTGCTTGGCTATGGGAGGGAAACCAGCGTTTGTCAGACAACATTGTTCAGCCTGATGCTGGATTCTGTTTAGCTGTAGAGGAAGGTCTAGCCTGGGAGCAGGATATTCTCTGTTGTGGTGGGGCCCAGTTCAGCACAAAGGGTTCTCAGGAAAGAAGGGGGGGAAGAGTAGAAGCAGTGCTGTTTTTGAGAAATACACACTGAATAAGGCACAGCATGAGGGTGAGTCTATGGCCAGAGCTCATACAGATGTTGGTTTCTCCCCAAATTTGGGCAAGCTTTGTATTCATATCACTGGCCACTCTCTTCCCCTGTCCTTTATTGGACCAACCTGAGGTTAACTAGGCACAGAATACCCCCCTTTCCCCAAATACACCAGGGCTATGATGTACCACTTGTATTTCACAGATGTCAGGAAGTGTTTTGACTACTTCGGGTGGGTGCCTATCAGTGCCTGGAAGCAGGATCATGTTTCCTTTTTGCCCCCCTGTGAGGCTGCAGCTACAGTACCACTCTTGTCATCTGCTTGGTGCTGCTGTAATTCCTGATTTTCTTCAGTGGGAGTCAAGGTATGGAAGGAACATAGGGCTAAGCCCTTTGTGAGACCTGTCTGGGACCTCTGCAACTTCATTTTTTAATTCATTGCTCTTTTTCCATTCCGTTGGCCATGCAGAAACCTGAATTTCTCTCTCCACAGCAATGCAGTTGGCATGTTGAAGGTCTACATGTTATAATCCCTTTACACCTTTTCCCTGGATTTCTTAAACTCATTTATTGGTCTAAGTATGTGAGCAAAGCTTTTCCTCCCTTGCCTTAGATGTATCCAGACAGCCTTAAATTAAAATAAAAAATGGCATTGGGGTACTGTCACTACTTGAGAAAAGCCAGAAGAATCAAATTAAGGCTATCACCATCCCTAATTCACACATTTGTGAGAAGGAAAGTTGAAAGTTCAACACCATGACTGAAAGACGGAGTCCCAGTTCGTCATCTTCTCTTCTTAAAAAATACATCTTAGTGATGTGACAGCCCACAGGGATACCTGTGTCTGAAACAAAGAAGTAGGAGGTGCTCATTTTCAGGTGATGTAAAATAGAAGCCACAGCAAGACAGTGAGGATATATTCTGTGTTCAGCACATAGTTTCACTGAGATCACTTGCTTAAGGTTGAGCATGAATGCTGCCTGAACTGGGTCTCAGACAATGCATTACAGGGAAGGGGTTTCCCTGAGAACACGAAAGGATCAATAAAATCAGGGTCATTATTGGTGCCCAAGTGACAAAAATAACTTAGGGTACAGAATACAGGTTTCTGTTAGGATGTAAGAGGTCTTATCTGTCTTTGTGTTTGTAGTTTTATATGCAGTCTGCAGATGCTTTGCTCTTAAAATGTATCTGCAGATCTGTTCTCTTTGACCTGAAAGGAGTTTTGTCTCATGACTACTGAGCTTCATCAAAAATTCACTTCTCTTTATAAAAATCAAAGTGCTTCAAGAAACATTTTAATAAAAGGAAGGGCTGGCGTTGACATCTGTAGAAGGAGAGGGGAAAGTAGAAGTCGTAAAGAGATCTTTTATTTGCTTTTCCAAAAGTTTAACAGAATTCAATGGTCCTTTTTGCAACGTACCTCGAAGACGTGCAAATGCCCGGACACCCGCACGCACACATGCATGCACAAAAATTCACCCATAATGCCAACACATGCTTCTCTGGTTCAGAATTAACCTTCTTCCCTGAAGGGCCACGTGCATAAAGTGCCAGTACATAACGGCTCATGTAACTGAATTTTAAACTCCTGAAAATAGCAGCTTAGATTGGAAGTGCTGACACAGGCTTAGTGACTTAGTTGACAGCAGTGCCAATTTAACAGTTGTATGCACTATGGAGTGTTCTTGCAGCATTCCTCATTTGAAAGACAATCTGTGCGTGGTATAGACTAGTATGGTTAAAAAAAAAAAAAAAAAAAAAAAAGAAGAAGAAATAAGGAGGGGGAAAAAAAAGCCCAACTGTGGTCTTGGCTGACATACTCTGTCAACCAATGCAATCTGTGCTCCTGATGTTTACTGCTTGAAGCTACATAGCATATTTAGCCAAATTTCAATTCCTGCTACAAATAAAGCTCAATTTGTGTATGTATATGTGTGTGTGTGAGAGAGATGATTGCTCATTTAAATGACAACGTTATGTATGATAATTACAGTCATTAATGAAGACACACTTACTTTACCATAGATTATGAGGATAAAAGAGGATTGCCCAAGAATCACATTCTGGTATAGACTAGAGTCAATAAGAAAATTAGTCCAAATACTATCCGGAAAATTGTTCTTAAATAATGCCCTAAAGGTTAAAGAACAATGGGTGTAAATGCAACGGAAGAAATTTAAAAACCACACTAGAGGTCACTGTTGCTACTCGAGCAAAACCTTTTTCTGCTTTCTTCTAGTTTAAGACACTGAAGATCAAACATTTCGTCAGGAAAAAAGTGATTCTGCTTTTATATATTTCAAATCCTGTATGCTTTGATATCCTGAAAAAATAAGCAATATATTGATACGTAATATGGAATGCATGGTTGTATAATTGTGGAAATGGTATGTACTGAAAATGTATGTATGAAGACCTTGGAGTCATAGGACAACAGAGTTCTATTTTGTGAAACATCTTTCATACAAATGGCATCCCCAAACACTTTAGAGCTTGTAGCATTAAATAATACAGCTTTAAATTACAGAGATAAATAATCAGTGGGAGAGGAGTTAAATGTTATGGGCAAGAGACAAAAGAAATGTTAGATATCTGAAAGCTGTGTGAAGACATACATTGCAAAACAGAGCCAAAGATAAATGAGGAAGCCAAACAATTAAGTCTTGAAATGCAGGAGAAAATACCTCAGTGTTCCCAAATTATTCATGAGCTGGGTATTAAAAGGGAAGCAGTTGTTTTATATCAGAAATACAGTCTGTGCCTAAATGTATTTATAAATATGTGCGTTTTTAATGTGTGTGCCTGTGTGTATATATATATTTATATATGAAGAAAAAATCCCTTTGAATGCCCAATAGTGTTGATACTAACTGTAAATGCAGAATAAGAATGATTGGTGTGTTGCACTTGCTACTGCTTTCTGCAATTAAAAAGGGGTGGATTTAGAGGAATATTTTAACTCATTGATTTGGAGAATAAAATCATACACTTCATATACTGCCAATATTACCTCCATGGATTTCAAAAGCAGTAGGTGAAACCTCGCTGCAGAATGAGGTTCTCTGAGATCTTTGCTGCCTCTTGAGTGCCATTAAATTTCATCATGCAACCAGTTTCTGTAACAGCTCAAAGAATTAAGCTAGCCGTGTAAATAATAGTAAGTGGTGTAAGTGAGTGAGAAGGTAAATGGAATATTTTTGAAGAACATTGTTTTATGTTCAGTCATCAAGCTCTAATTATTACCTCATCTTTCAGGGCAGTCATTGTACTGTTTGTAAGTTTAGGGGGTTGTCCAGACATGGTTGCTGTATCTGATGAGTCCCTTATCTTCTGATGTCCTTGGGATCAGAATTTCCACCTCCATGGGAACAGTATACAGTCTTGAGAAAGAACCGTAGAATCATTTTGGTTGGAAAAGACATTTCAGATCATAAAGTCTAACCATCAGCTTAGTACACTGTCAAGTCCACCACTAAATTTTGTCCCTAAGCGCCCTTCACCAGGATACTTTTAGACCCTACACCAAGATATGTTTCCAGCTTTCCTTCAGGTAAGGTTTCCTTCAGTCTTTTTGAAACCATGTGGATTTTACATCTGTAGCTTCTTTACCTCTGCAAGCATGGAAAGCAAGGATTATTATCTCATACCTGCAAATTTTATAATTTTTTGCATTAAGGCATATTTTTGCAAGTTATCTGTCTTCCTATTGTCCCTTTTGTCTGTGTGCCTGGGATTTGCAGTTACCTGGCAGCTCACTCTGTTGGCTGCAGGCTGTCTGGACAGTTGGCCACTGCCACAGGCACACAGATCGGCTCTGTATCTCCTGCCTGTTGGTGGCCTGGCATCATGCAGTTCTAGGCTCTTCAACTGTTGGCAACTCCGGATTATCCCCAAAATACTGAATTACAGAACTGAGAGAGTAGCAGCAAGAATTTATAGGCATGTACTCTATATGTATACAATATCAATTTATAAATATAATACAAGCCAGGGCTATGTTAAGGCCTTAGGCTGGTGGGTTTTTTGTTTTTGTTTTGTTTTGGTTTGGTTTGTTTGGGGTTTTTTTTTTTTCCCCTAGAGTTGTAATACTATTTTTTCTCTGAGTTAGTATAGCATTAGGCACGGTTCCATCTTTTCATGAGACTCCACCCAGACCTGGAGTGTTATATTTAGACACCTAAAGCATTCCCTGGTACCAAAGCAGCTTTATTATTATGAAATGGAAGTTTCTTTGGACAAGGATACATTAGCAGCTGCTGAGGGACACTGTGGGCCAGTGCAGTCAGTTTTCTAAAATGGTATTTTTATGTTTGCAATTTTCCCTTTGTCCATCTTTGGACTAGGAAATACTCTTCATTCTAGACAAAAAAATGCTAATGAGCAAAGCTAGGCTAGAAAACTGGGGAAGTCACCTAAAACAGAATGTATGAGCTGGGATATTCAATTTTGGATGCCCAATCTGAGGCACTTTTGAGAGATCATACTTTGAGAGAACTGTCTAAGCATTTTTGGGTTTTTGTTGGGTTGTTTGTTTTTGTTTTTTAAATCCATCTGCTGTAGCTTCTTGTGGCTGTGTGGGTGAAAGAGAGAATAAATAACTTTAAAAGACTGGCAGAAAAGTTCAGTTGTCTGCCCCTGATTTACCTGTTCATATTGGTTTTGCATTGGTCTTGGACTATGTAACACACAGTCTTCGATCCTTTTTTAGTTGGTCTTTACTCAAAGAAGAGAGGATCACTAAGGGTGTTGAAACATGTTGCCAGAAGGGTCCTTGCCAGTTTAGGGTAAAAGTAAGGAATTCTATGGAGTAAGCAAGGCTCAGTGGAATGTCCTGCCCTTTCTCTCTAAGGGAAATACAAACCAGAGGATAAGATGTTTTGCTGTTAGCTCTCATGCCAAGTATATCTTTTCCAAGTTTAGCAGCAAAATCCTGTCCCTTCTTCTTTTAAAGCTCCCATTCAAATTCCATTCCTTCCATGCAGCCCTTAGCCAATCTTATAACCACAGACAGAAAATTCTATATGCTCCTTCCCTTCTGTCATTCATATTCCATCTCTGTATATTGGCTGTGGACATTTGCTGGGCATAAGGTATCTCTTACATGTCTAAGCAAGACCAAGATATTGTAATTGCCAGTGAATTACACTGTGTGGTCCAGCAGCTTGGCTTGGGAATGAGCTTGTGAGAGACCTGGTGAATTCCCAGCCCTGCCACCAAGCTGGACAGGCAATTTCCTCTTTCTGTTTTCTTTCTTATTTTTGTACCATAAATTCTTTGGAACAGGGAATATGTTACTCTATGGATACACAGCACCTAGCATAATAGCTGCTAGACATTATTGCAATGGATATTATAAACAACTGGAAAAAGATTTTGCCTTTTTAAGGACTACAATATTTATTTCCTCGCCAGACTTTTTTTCCCCTTTGTCTAATCAGTGATTGCTTTCTCTGAATAATAGAAGAATCTTACTTTCTTCATGAAGCACAAAATGAAAATGTGTAGGTACTGCCTCAATAATACTAAAAACGATAAAAACATGTCTTAGTATCAAACAATCACTTCATGGAAGAGAGAGAGGCAGGAAATAAAAGAATCATGTTGCATGCCCTTACTGAACCAACTATTAGCTCTTCAGGGGTACTGTGTTATCACAAAGCACTTAAGAAATCCAGACTTATAACAGTTTGAAGCAAATTCAGTTCCTGTCCTGTCACATAATCTCAGCTGCTAATGTTCTTTTAATCAAAAGTTTGATCAACAATATCAGGCAGATAGTTAGCAGTGAATATTAACACATGTGACTCGTTAGGGAGGAGTATACTATTTTATAATTTAGTTTCCCACTACCTGGAGTCATTTCTGTGGAAATAAGCAAAGCAACCAAAATGTAATGTACAGTTTCTTGGAGCCAGTAGAAGTAGTCCCAGCAGCAACAAACTTGCCTGAGAGTAGAAATTTGAGGTTTCTGAAAGAAGACAATTCATACTGGTTTTAGTGTAAGGGGTCGAAGGGGCTTTTCATGTCTTCAGGTATTGTGTGAATACTGCTGGACAAAGCCTTTTTCTTGTGCAGTTGGATTCTTAGGGTAAAACTTATTAGCCCTTTAGTTAAACCTAGGTGATGGAAAATAAGAACAGTCACTACCTGAGACAGTCCTCCTTTCCTGCCTGTTATTCCTCCTTACCCAGCTGGCTTGGGCAGACAGTGTAGCCGGACTGGGAAGTGAGTTGCCTGTCCCTTTTGGGAAGAGCTTTAACCCCCCTGTGCCACTGCCTTGGCCTAGCGAGTGAGCTCTGGGGCAGCAGTATGGGATTTCAGTTCCTCTGGATTTCCAGGGGAGAAGCCTTAAATCAGTGCATTGTATTCACATCCAAGTAGGTAGCAAGGTCCAGGATCCACATAACAGAGCTGAAACATGATGGCACAAGACATTTAGCTGATGTCAAATTTAAATCCCTATTAAAAAAAAGTGTTCTCTAGTCTGCACCAGGCCATCCATTCTGGTAATCTCATTCCATATTTCTTTTAATGTTGAAAGAAGACGTAGATTAATGACAGAAGGAATCCCAGTAGAAGGAACACACTCCTTATAAGGCAGGGTTGGGGGAGAGATGGTGGAAATCATAACATAGGAAGACTTTGTTGCCAGAGAAAGTTGCATTTGTACCATTTATATTTGAAAATCCTTCACCCAGGTCAGCACAGTTCAGCCAAATTAACTCCATCTGGATAGATGGAGCTGAGGATTACCTGTCAGAAAAGGACCTAGAATGGCATATTGTAACTTAGTGCTGTGTTTAAAAGCCTCTCAGTGGCTGTGGCAGGTTTGTTCAGACTGCAGGGGGTGGATGGAGGAGGTACAACAGGCAATTCTGGCACTGAATCCACACCAGCAGCAGGATGAAAAGGTCTGAACAACGCCTGTGCAGTCCTTTCTCCCAACTATTCCGCCCTGACTTGTTGTTGCCTTTTAGAGAAATATGGTCGTGGTTCTTGATGGTCTTGAATTAATACACAATCTCACTAGACAAGTGAATGCTCGCTATTTGCACTGCTGTCAACACATGATGTTTAGTGAGATTCCTGTGATGATTTCTAAAGCCTCAGGCTCTGGAGTCACATGAACATAGACTCATCCCTAGCTTCTTGTTAAAAAAAAACCCACACCAAACCCCAACCATAAGCAAAAGCTTTGATCTTCACCAGAAAAAA
This sequence comes from Phaethornis superciliosus, assembly GCA_023637945.1. Taxonomy (NCBI): domain Eukaryota; kingdom Metazoa; phylum Chordata; class Aves; order Apodiformes; family Trochilidae; genus Phaethornis; species Phaethornis superciliosus. Next base: position 36,560,658 of record JAJQWJ010000003.1, on the reverse strand, counting down.
GGGACAAAAGAACAGTGCCAATTTGCCTCTTAAAAACAATGCATAGCAAATGAAAACAATGTATTTGTAACAACCCCGCAGTCTTAAAACTTGTCTGGTGGTGGAGGGAAGAGGCTGGTGTGGTCATTCAAGCAGTTCAAAGCACCATAAAGCCACAGTGTTCTGTAGGGAGCTTTGTGGTATCTAAGTATCGTGTGGTCCAGTCACCTGTGGGTGTTTAAGCTCTGCGTTATTGTGTAGGACCACGGATGTCCACACAACCTGACAGATGTCACAAAATGAGGATCCCCCCTGACACTCAATGGCAAAGCCTGGGCTTGTTTAAAGCCACCCCGAACATCAGCAGAGAAAGGAGGGAGTACTTCATGCTTCTTGTTACCCCACAGTTACAGCAGTTACCTGGGAGGTGAGAGATCCTCCTCCCTCCACATGGGGATCTCTCCACTCCCATCTCCCTTCTGTCTTACAGTCGCTTTCATGTGTGGATAAACATACAAGAATGTATTGTCAAAGCTGGTGGAGATGAAATATTTTGACAAATATCCATTAGTTTGTGGAAAGAGCCAATATAAACATAATCCAGAGTGTAGGAAGGGCATGTACTCTGATCCATCTCCAGATCTCGAGAGCCAATTCAAAAGTCAATTTTTAAAGTCAAGACCTCTTTAGCTAATTAAGTTCTACTGGTCATAAGAAATGACTGAGTGACTGTGAATGGACCACGTTCTCCTAAGGTATCTGACAGCCTAGTTTTAAAGGCATTCCCAAGCTAAGATATGTTTATGGTTTTTAAAGGAAGAGGGACTTAAACTGTAGTGTATATGTTCTCAGAGTGTGATGTGACGGGTGGACAGAAATGGGAAGGACGTGATGATGTCATTACCTTTGTTTTTTTTTGTACAGGGTGGTTAATGTAGGGGCTTTTTATCTATTATTTTTTTCTCACTGTTTTATTTTACCCCCAAATGGTGGTGTTATGTTATTTTCATTCAGAAAGAACCTTCTGTTACCCCTATAAGAAAATATTTTGGATTTTAATGGAGAAAGAAGAGAAAGTAAAAACGTTCAATGATCACCCAAACTGATTTTACTTTTCTATTTCTGCCACTAAGGTGAGAAAAAAAAAAAAAATTAAAAATCAGTGATTAGTACAGCCCTAATCTGGAGATTATTATTTCTGGAGCCTCATTATGCTGACTATGTGCATTACATACGCAAAGTAAAAATCCACGCTGTTAGGTGCCTGTTTAGTAGCCACTTTTCAAATTGAAATATCTCAGCCATTTTAAATGACGTTTTTATTTTTGCAAAGATGCTAAAAGCAATTTGAGGGCAATATTGACTGTTCACTTGCCAAATTCTACTCTTTCAGTGAAAGCTGCTTTTGAGTTACTGTACACAAGTGCAAAAAGCATCCAAATCATTTTACATACATTACAAGCAAACCCAAAAAGAAATCACCATTTAAAAGAAAAGAAAAAATGTTTATAAAAAGAAATGCTTGCTCCCAAGTTGGAACCATGTGTCAGTGTAGAGCAATCTGTTAAGCTTGAATTATGAACCTCTGGAAAAAAATAGTTGTTTGCAGTCCAGATGCTGAGACTCACAATTAAAGCGGAGGCATGGTGAGGAGAGGTCTCATGCTGATGTTTTGCATAGTGAAAGTTCTCTACATGCCATCAGAGGGACAGGTAATAAATTTTGTGTCTCTGTCATTAGTATTTGTTAGTTACCTGTTTAAGCTGTTTCTTTCTCAATAAAAAAAGTAAAACCATGAAACTCCAGGATATTACTGTATACAAATAAAAAGGGTAGACTGTAATTTAAAGAAATTATGATCAACCCATCTTTCCAGAATTTCAGGCTACCTCCAGTTCACCTGAAGACCTACTGATTGCTTCTCAGTGTGAATTTATGCATCAGGGTCATTGTTTGAGTGTTGAATAAAGGCATAGATAACTCATCTCAAAAGTTTTTTTAAGAGCTAAAACACATGATGTGTTCCAGAGGAAACTGTCAGGATCCTATTGCAAGGATGTTTTTGACTAGAGTGAATGGTAGGTTATCCATGCTGACTTGGTAGGAGATTAGAGCAGATACTATTATCTCTTGGGGATTTTCTCTCAACCCACATTTAGTCCATGCAGTGTAAAGGGCTGCTGCTTTGGGATCAAATTCTTGTACTATATGGTTTTGTTAAAGTCAGTTGAGTCACATATAGTGGTAAATCTCTATATGCAGCTCTGCACTGTAACTTGCCATTAATTTCTGTGGGCTGTGAGCCAACATCTGTCTTCTCTGTCTCAGGCTTGATTCTCATTAATACTGAAGCCTCTTTACACCTTCTTGTCAGGGAAGAATGCTCTTGCAGGAGAACTTTATTTACACCTATTTGGTGGCTTCTTTTTTCAGTTCTGACACACTTTTTCACCTTTTCAACATGTTACTCTGAAGAGATCATGAGTGTTTTGCTCTTGAACCTGTGTTTTCATTACTGTGTTGTCTACCCTCATGCATGGAAAAAAGATTTTTATCTTCCAAAAATGAATGAGGTTTTATCATAATGTTCCAAGCAAATGTCACGATTCAGAGTGTAAGAGGATCAACAGCATGGATAAGTTGCGCAGTAAGTCTGTATAAACAGAATCTGGTACCTGCAGAGGCAGAATGGCTTCCTTTCTTTTCAAGAAAAATGTTATCTGAAAAGCAAACTGAGGTTAAGTTTTCTGAATTTAGGAAGATTCCCCTTAATTTATGAGTCTGAATAGTGTAAATACAAATTTCTTCACTCTTGTCTTTTTTACCCACCTCCGGGGAACAGAGTTTTTTACCAGGACATCCCTAATGGAGTTGATACATCTCTGATATTTTCTGGTGTCGGTGAAAAAAAATTTCTCCTTCATTTCAACATAAGAATTGAGTACCACATCATTTGCTTTTGAGATGTGAGATAGGGTAACCCTGTTAAGAATTCAGCATTGACCATGCAGAAAAGGAAAATGGGTTATATGAGTGGAGAAACATAAGGGCCACAGTTAGTAGGCTGTACTGAGGCATTGTTCATGGGAACATAGTCTATATTTATAAATTATAAGTAAAGGTCTGCTAACTGCCCAACTGAGGACACTTACTCGTCTGTGCACTTTAGTCCAAGTGCAATAAATACATATCAAGTGTTCATCATCCATACAATAACAAGTATCTGATCCAAAGCACGTTTTTATTTCTAGAGGGTTACCTTGTGTTGCACTGTTTTGTTATGTTATATATGGATGTGTTGTTATTTAAAGGAAAATAAGGAATAGAGCTGAAAACAGTTTTAATTGCCAGTTGGCACTCTTGAGGCAACTGGAGACACTGTCTGAAAAGTAGCACCTTAGCCAGTATCTGTTACTACACTTTTTTGCACAATTTACAGTGCCATTATTTTACATTGGCTTATACTGTTTTCAGTTAGCTCTCAAAGTATTGGAACAATTAAGATGGAAAATTTAAAGAAAGCCTACTACTAGGGATTCAAAGTAATATGCAAAGTTCTACTGACTTCAGTGGAAATCATGGGTACTCATTGGGTCTGGTAATGCAGCATTTCTATTTTGCTAGGTAATCATAAAGGAATGTATTTTGTAGCACTTTGTGCCAGATTCCCCATTTTGCTGCACAAATGTACTGATTGCAAAATGAAGAGCTCAGAAACTGAGAAGTGATGCAGTGAGCCTGACCTTTACATGTCTCCCTCCCACGTACACATTTTGATTTTGTCTTTTATTGCCTAACCATACACCAAATCCCTGTCTAATTGAGAGCACCAGATGGAGGATATGTAGCCAAAATATATAATTTTGTTTCGCATGCTTGACATTGAGTACAGCTTTAATTTATTATATATCATTCGTCTCGGTATAAAATAAATTTTTTAGGCTTTTTTCTTTCTGTCTTTTTTTTAATAGACTTCTCCATGGTGCACATTTGTACAGGATCTGAGTGTACCAAAATCATTGACTGTCTGCATAAAAAAGAGTGTGGCCAGTAGGTCAAGGGAGGTCATTCTGCTCCTTTACTCTGCCTTGGAGAGGCCACAGCTGGAATACTGCATCCAGTTCTGGGCTCCCCAGTTCAAGAGAGACAGGGAACTACTGGAGAGAGTCCAGTGGAGGGCAACAAAGTTGAGTGGGGGTTTGGAGCATCACTTTGATGAGGAAAGGCTGAGAGAGCTGGGGCTCTTTAGCCTGGAGAAGAGAAGGCTGAGGCAAAACCTTTTTGATGTTTACAAGTGTCTAAGATGTGGGTGCAAGGAAGATGGAGTCAGATTCTTCTCAGCAATTCTCAGTGACAGTATGAGGGGCAATGGGCACAAGCGTTAGGAACAATGGGAAGTTGCATTTAAACATAAGAAAAAGACTTCTTTACTATGAGGGTTGCGAGGCACTGGAACAGGCTGCCCATGGAGGTTGTGGAGTCCCCTTCTCTGGAGATATTAAAAACACACCTGGATGCAGTCCTGTGTAATGTGTTCTAGGTGATCCTGCTTTAGTGGGAGAGTCGGACTAGATGATCTCTAAGAGGTCCCTTCCAACCCTAATAATTCTGTGAATTTTGTAATTCTGTGTTACCTTCAGCTGTAGCCTTGGCACTGTGTTTGTCCTAAATTCACATGCATGGATTTGGGCACTTAATTTTAAGCACAGAAATCTCCTCTGGCTAGCATATATTCACTACAGGAAAGTTGATGCCTCTGGAAAGCAAGTCCAAGAAAGCAATAATTAGGTTTTCAGTGGAGTCCTTGGCATGTGATGATGAAGGCATCTTTCTCTTCTGTTATCCTAGGTTTTGGGTGGACATTTGGGGACAATGATACACCAGAGTCACAAAGAACCAAAATATCTATGAGTCTGCTAAGACATTTTCTCAGGGAACTAGCTAGGCTAGTAGCAAATATTGCTACCCCAAGCTATTCTTGATACTTATGTCCTGGAGGTTGTTGTACTCAAGACCTCCATCAGCAGCAGAGAGGCAGCGTGTGCTCCCCACTCTACCAGGGTGCCAAGCCAGCAGTTTGGCTCTTACTTCATTGCTGCTCTGATGTAAAGCTTTGGACCACATCAGAGGTGTAACCCATGTCCTGTTGAATGGCAAATCTCTGGGACAGTACTTCACGGCACCCACAGGCTGAACCTTGTCTTGCTGGACATACCTTTCTGTCTTTACAAGGCTCATTGGAGCATCCCCAGGCTACATGTTACTACAAGGCAGAAACAGAGATCTTCCCAATACTATTTAATGTATTGACTTTCCTGTTCCATCTCTTTCCTGACTGAAAACTGATGAAGCATGATGCTGAAGGAGTTAAGAAACCCAGGAAGATCTGTAGACTTGTAACTTCTCCTCTTCTGGGGCATGAATAAAGTGAGATCCTAGAGATTTTGCTTTATTATGGATGGGATGTATCTTGTGCCATTTTAGGTGTCAGTGAAGTAGATGCCTGTGTCTAAGATACTTGGAGGTCATGACAGATTTGACCTGTTTTAGATGCCTACCATAACAGGAGATGATTCACAATCTGGGAGTATTTATTTTTGTCCACTTACTGTAGAGAGAGACCCGATAACTAGCTGAGAGCTGGATGCCTTCACTTCAATGTTTAAAATTGGAGTGGACTCCTGTTATTCTTGACTTTGGGGTGCATCTGTCATATTTTTCAGCCCCTCCTCAACAGAGCACCATGCTTTACTTAAGAGCCACTTCCAGGCTTTGCTGCAGGGAGGTGGCAGTGACCACCCACTTGAGTGCCAGGCTGAAGTAGGTCCTTAGTGTTCTTTCTATGGAAAATTTACAAAGAATAGCAAAAACCACTACCTCCAGCTGTGTGCTAGACAGCAGAAAATTCATAAAATCAGATCCAGATCCATTTGGCTGTATCGAAACTGCAAAAGCAGAAATTAAAAAACGAGTGTCCAAAGCTAGATTTTAAAAGCCCTGTTTAAACCTGTGACGAAGAGGGAGTAGCTGTTTTCTGTTAGAGTTACTGCAGTTTTCATGTATCTTTGACAAGTTTTAAAAATCCTTTTTGTGTTGTTGCATTTAACCATATTACAGAAAAGTACTTCTTGCAATTTAAGGAAATATCTTGGAAAACCTCTGTACTGTCATCTGTTACCATCAGCAATAGCACACATGAGAAGGTACATGGAAAAGAAGGGTGTATTCTTTACAAAAAGCATCACAGTGGTGTGTTGGTTTGTTTTTTTTTTTTAATGAGGTAGAATAAAAGCCTTTTTATGCTGTCTTTAGTTAAACTGGACAATGTATTTGTTTTTTCTGGAATGAATCTTCCATAGTGCACCTAGAGAGGGGAAACAGACTTAGCTTTAGCTTCTGTATACATATTTGCACAATGGTAATCCTGGAGTTTTTTGTGTGATCATCTTTAATTGCTTTAAATAATCGTAGTAAAGAAAAGAACCACCTAATTTTTTAAACAAAAAGACTGCATGCAATTACGTAGGGAGACTGAAGTAGTGGCTTAAGTGTACAAAGTTGGTTAAAATATGGAAGGAATGGATTTGGCTCAGCAAGTCTGACACAAAACAGAGCTGTTTCTGGAAAGCCATTACAAGTGTCAGTCTGGAAGCTGGCTATCTCTGCACCTGCCACAGGACCAGACCATATTAACACCAATTTCCACTGTACAATCTTTTGGCTATAAGAATAGAAGTAACAAATCTGATTTTCAGAAGACACTACCAACAGCAGTGTAGGAGAGTATGGAGCTGTACAAGACTCCAAAAGGTTAAAAAGGGGTGGAGCAGCTGCAAAAGGGCCCACTGCATGATTTTGAAAGATTGTTGCAGGTCTTGTGCTGATATGAAAATTAAGAATGTCTCCTTGAAGCTGCTGGCAGCTGCCCTGAGAGCTCTGGTTGCCAGCTTGCTTACAGACTTTGCTGCAGCACCTGCCCAAAAGAGGTGAATTCTCAGAGAGAGTTCCATGAGAAGGCCTGAAAACTTCACAAACTGAGCTGGACGAGCAAAAGCAAGATTGAATCGTTGTGGGAAAAAACACTTTTCAGTAGCTGAGCTGTGCAGAGCAATTGCATCAACCCATTTACTGTCACCCTTGCTCACTTGGTTGAAATGCTTTACCTCATTTTTCCCCTGCTTAGTTCTTTGAGATTTAGTTATGATTGCTTGCATGGAATAGGTGGCTATAAGTATTTAAGTTGTGATTGTTTACTTTTACAGAATAGTATTTTGATTCAGGCTTGTCCCTTCGGCTTTCTTGATACTCTTTAAAAAGTCAAGACTTCCTTGACCAGTTTCTGCTGCTCCTATACTGATGTCCACACAAATTACCAAAGGAAACTTGTGTGAGCCTAAGTGCTCAGCCTGAAGGTGAATCTAAATTTTAGAAGTGTCCCCCACCCTAAGGGTGAGCCAACTTGAAATCCTGTGTCTGAGCAGCTCCAGACTTTCTGGGATTTGAAAACTAACTTCAGATCTGATATTTGGCCTAGCTTCTTAATGAAAATGGAAAATTGCATTTTGAGCCTCAGCCTTCCTGAAGCACAGCCTGTGCCAAACCTGATGAGCTTGAGATAAAAACAAGTGTTTGCAGGACACTGTGTCCCATCTCAGGCAAAGGTCAGCAGGAGTTTTGAGCGAAGCAGGAGTGGGCCCCTGAGCTGGAAACTTCCTTATTTGTCTCTGAGCTCCACGACCACTGAGGTTTGAGACCTCTGCAGGTGTGCGTTGGGGAGCGAGCCATTTGTTTTGCTCAGAAGAGGATATTTGTAATGAGGGAAATAACTGATTTTATGCGTTCACATTTTCTGTTTCCTTCTTAAGCAAAAAGAGAACCTTTAGAATGCCAAAATCTTAATATTTCACGGGAGTAACTATTTTATAAACGCACGTTGCAAATGGCACTATAAATTCTCCACTATGGAAAATTGCTATCTGGTTTGAAACTAGGCAGGATAAATAGAACTATAAAAGGTTACCTGGAGTAAACAGATAGGGTTTCCAAAATGTACCACATGAGATAGATTGGAGCTCATAGTAATCTGTTTTCCATACTTAACATATACTCAGCATCATCTGAACTCTCGAGCTGCCATCTGTATCAATCCTGTTCCTAGATGTCATGGCTCTGTTAATGAAATCTGGAAGTGAAATTGTAAATGGATTCAGTGAATGGTAGATGTCAACCATTGTGTGATGGGCAATCATCAATCATCCACTGTCAGTTATTTCTGTCTCAGTGAGTAAGCCTTTATTTAAAGCATAAAGTAAGAATGTTGCCAGACCACAGGAACAAGCCCTGAGCTGTTTGCAGGTGCTGCTATTCACAGCTGCCAATTAAACCCCTGACATTTCCATAATAGCCAAGAGGCAAAGCATATACACTCAATATAAACATTTTTGTAAAAATTAATCTCAGTTTATCAAGACTTCACTTTTTTTTTCATTTTTTCCAGGGCGACATACAACATCCTACTTGGTCTATTGTTTGTTTGCTGTAGAAAGAGAGAAATACAAGTTGGAAAGCAGCCAGGGCATTCATTTCCCCAGGACATACAGTAGATTCCAGTGGCTTGTTTCAACCCTTAATTGGGGAGGGAAAGCAAAGTAGTGAGGAATCCCACCTTTGGAAAATGTTTTGTGTGCCTCTGGCAAGCCACATGCACATGCTCAGCTCCATCACTTCACATTGCATGCTGCCCCTTATCTTGGTAAAAATGTAAAGTTTGGTCTGGCAAATGCTCTTCCTGCAGTTCCCTGGCCCATTCTGGTTCTTTGCTGCTGTACCAAAATTTTGCCTCAGTTGGATTTTTTTAAAGATCTCTGAGTACATTACTTCTGGCTGGTCCTTTTTATTACCCCTCTACTATCTCAAAAAAACCCCCAAACCACTGAAAACTAAAAATGCAAGCCCTTTCTAATATACATATTATTTTATTTTGGGTAAGAGAAAAAATTATTGTCAACTCAACTTATTAAAGGCATTCATCAGTACCACTGCAAATTTACATATGTAGTTCATAAAATAGCCAGTGACAGACAGATTTTTTTTTCATTATGTATTGCCACCTGAAATTTTAGTTCATAGGACATAAAACTTTTCAGAGGTCCCTTTATTTTTTTCTCTCAGCTGTTTATAGTTCTTCAGGGGTACACTGATCTGTAAGTAAATACAGAAAAAGAAAGGGCTGCATTCACATTTTCAAGGGGATTTCATCACATGCTGATTGCTCTACCCAATTTTGCTGCAAAGTTTAGACAAGGCAGAACACTGCACGGGAGCTGAGTAATACTGGGGCATTTTAAAGTTGTCTTTAAAGGAAGATCACAGAAGTCAACTAGCAATTTGAAGTGTATTTGCATGTGTCATCCTAAATGGTTATAAAATTATGCACTATTGGATGAATTTGATTTCTGAAACCTATAGAACTCTGTTAACATGATATATTTGGAGTTGGTAGAGGGCTTGCTGGCATGTGTTGATTAAATTAGATGTGATTTTTTGCCAGATAGCTGTGCTGGTGTAAGTGCTAATTGTCAGGTGCAGATCTACTGGTGCAGCTTTTATTAGCATATTTACTTCACCTGTCTGAAATAAGCCATCCTGCCTGGCACTGGAAGTTTATCTATATTGAGCAGTTTCCTGCCTATCAATGTATCTGAAAGTTTTAAGTATAAATTGATCTTTGCTCATTTTTCTTTTGTCCATGTAGGTGTCTTGTGGAGATTCACATCCCTTCAGATTTCATGGACAGATGTTGCTTCAGATAACCAGGACCCATTTTCACATCAGCTACTTCAGGTAATTCTCTGACATGTTTGTTAAATTTTTAATGCATTTTTTTTCATTCAAAACCATGCAAAGTGTTTATGATACACAAAATGTAGTCTTTTGGTAGTAAAAAAGAATGTTAAAATGCAAATATAAAGCAAAAGCAAAAAGCTGTAAAGCAAGTCTCAGCACCAAATGTTTCTCTGCAGCATATCTTCAGGGCCATAAAGTAATTTTTTGACATGTTATTCATTATCATGCAAGGTGATGATATAATTTGTGTATATTCATGTAAGCAGAAATAATTGCTGAATTCAGTGAAGTGATGATGCAGTTCTATCACCTCTGACTAGGCAGCTCTGCACTGAGCTAAAAGGCAAAGGTAAAAGGTAACTAACTCCATCGGGCTTAGTTCCTGTGCTCTTGTAGGTATTGCAGCAATAATAAGAATATTGCTCCAAGTATGTCCACATGATAATGTAGAAATGCCCAAGCTAGCTGTAAATGAACCATTGTGGATACTGGACACAGTATCCACAGCAGAGGACACCAAGAGGACTAATTTACCCAGCTTTTTGGCAGTGTTAGCTCCATATGGGCTAATTTATCCTGCCAGAAGCAGGCTCATTTATGGCTAGCTCATTTATAGCCAGTCTGGGTACCTCTTTGCTATACTGGAATTTGCAATGTAGACATACTTTCTATTAAGGTGACAAGTGTGTGATTGTATTAAGTAAAAATATGCAGGTTGAGATTTTGAAGGCACTGAAGGACTTCTTTTGAAGGGGGTTTAAGAGGTTACCACCTCCAGTGATTGGCTTTTCAGCTTCTGTTGGAGATAACTTTCTCTGGGAATCAGCATGTAGAATCACATGTCCACTCAAGAGCCTCTTGAGTTTTTGGCACAACATTTAGCTTAAATGACTGAAAAAGATGTGCTTGCATTATGACAGCCATGAACTGAATCAGAGCAGATGTATCTATTGGTATGGCTGAAGAAGGTAGACAGCTTGGGTGATAATGCTCCGCATTGCTTTTTACAGAGCCCAAAGAGAACTGTGTGCCAGGTTCCATGGAAATGTCTTTCTGCTTTAGAATGCAAGAGGAGCAATTTGCTCCTCAAATCCTTTCAAAAAAGCTGTCAGCAATATTTGTCTTTTTAGGGTTTTTTTAGATGTAAATTCTGCTATCTAGTCACCTACTGTAAAATCTGATCAAGCTAAAGAAGCTGAAGCACAACCCTAGCTTTCCAGCAGGACACTAGTGAGATTTCTCAGGTTCTTAAAGCTAAACATATTTTTAAAATAAGATTTGATTGTTCAAGCTTTACCCCCCATTTACTAGGGGTGGTTAATACAAGGTAACATTTCTGGTGCAAGGGGAAACTAGTGTGTACAGAAGGATCTGACATTCAGGAAAGAAAATGAGCACTGGGAGCCATTCTGACTTCTACTGCTGCAGCCACATACCATGAGCTCCAGGCTTGTCTCTTGCTTCCCCGCTTCTGGGGCTGCCCGGCTATGATCTAGTGTGCTGACCTTACTAGCCAAGTAATGACTTTCATGCTGCTGAATCCCATCAGGAACTTCATGTCTCTTGTGGTCGTCTTCACCCATGGCTAACTTGTATTATCATTGGCACGCTTAAAATTGTGATGTTATGTTTCAAATGTTTTTAAAGCTGAAACACAAGCTCTTTTATTTCTCTTCTGCCTAGTAGGATTATTTCAGCTCCACACATGCAAAACCTCATATTATGCAAGAAATTAATCATATCAGGGTAAAGTAGCTACTGAAAAATTGCCAAGCACCATAAACATTGGTCAAAATGCAGGCCAACCATTTGCACAGCAAGTAATTGAAGCTAGAGGTTCATTGGAGCGACGCATAACTTTTCATTATGAATTAGAAAGCTTTTCAAACATAAAATGATATCTGAGAAGACTGCACTACCTAAAAGGTTTCAATAAACACTGAAAAAAAAGTGTTAAAATATGCTGGAGACATCAATCATGCTTTATGGTTACTTGCTTCACGTAGTTTCACACACATTCTCTGATAAACAATGCCCCACATACTCTGCCCAGACCCATTATTTTCTTCAGCACCAAAGCATCAGGGGCCAGATCCTCATTTGGTTTAAGTCAGCAGAGCTCTGCTGAGGTTGAGTGCTTGCCATTGATTTATGCCAGCTGAAGGTCTGGCCTGAAGAGTGACAAAAATGTAATTTTATGTTTTATTTATGGGTGTAAAACAATAGTCCTAAAGGGAGCAGATGTTCCATGTCAAGGGAGGAGGTTTATGAAATGCAATTCCAGACACAAAAGCTAATCTCTGTGGTCAGGGAAGGCATGAGGCCTGTTTTACATGATGAACTTTAATTGAAATCTTGCTCTTTTGTGTTCACTTATTTCTTCTATCTGGGAGCTGACAAGCATCATTTAAATTACATGCCAGCTGCCAGACACCTTAAAAAGCACTAGATAGTTGTCTTAGACACCTGGAGAAGGTTGGACAATCTTTACTTGTCTTCCTGGTACCTCCTGAAATGATATTAATTTGGTATCATATTTTTAATGAAGTGGTCACTTCACTAAAGAAAGTGCCATCTGTTTCAGATGGAGCTGCGGGGAGAATGCTCATTCAGTTTTATGGAGGGTTTTGCAATTGTAAAATGTCTGTTTTTTTCCAATTCGGGATGGAAACCAAACCATTTTGAAATTTTCTCAAGAAGAGAAGGGAGTGTCTGCCTCTAAGTCTCAGGCCCCAGACCTCTTATTGTCCCCAGTGCTGAAACTATTCACTTTGTGGACCATATTCCCTCTGTAGATCCTAGAGCAGGAGTTCTGTGGTGCTCTAAAGCAGCTGCCAAAAATTGAAGTTAGGGAGCTGAAAGAAAATAAGCAGTAACAGCTTGTAGGAATGTCACAGTTTTTGAAGCACTCTTCATTATGTTTTCTCTCAACAAGCAAACATTTTTGACTTCCATGCCACTGCACCCACCCTAAAAAGAGTGATATGCCTTTTCCTTGGCTTTATATGACACAGGCACATACCCTGGTAAGATCTGAGCTCGTCAGAGCAACACAGCAATGGTCAGTGGAGCAGTGCTGATTCACATCAGATGAATTTTGGACCAAGAAATCAAAAAGGATGAGTTTTTCTCCCTGACCATCTATATTCCTCCCCATGCCCTTGTGGTCAAGTACAGTACATGAAGAGCTGGAGAACAAGCTGTGCTTATCAGGGTCCCCCAGTGACATCTACACTGCAGCTTTAGGAAAAGAGGACAAGTAGCACAAAATTGAAAGTAAGTAGTCCTGTATTGTATTAAGAGTAAAACAGAGAAAAAAAAATACAGATTTGATGAAGGCTGTGCATGAAGAATAGAAAGGAGCAGAGTTACCTCTCTTATCTCCATTTAGCTGGAAACCACAAATTTCAAGTATGATTTTGTTCTAAAGCAGGCTGAGCATAAGAAGCTTGAAGCTCTCTCAAGCAAAATCAGGAAAGGAAACCTAAAACCAAACTGAAAATATGATGCAGGCAATGCTGAAACATTCTATCCATGTGTCAGCATAATTTTTTGTTACTTCATTTTAGAAATCTTGTGCATCTTCGTTGTAACACTTTTCAACACAACCGGCAGCAACAACCACATCTTTCCATTCTAAAACATCAAAGCAGGAGCTTCCAAGGTTATAAAAATGCTTATTTTTTTTTGCCTCCCTGAACAAGATATTAGGGGAACATGTTTTTCAGAACAGCTTTATTTTGTTAGACATGGCATTTGTTCCTCTTCAAAGCCACTCTGAATGTTTCCAGTTGCACATTTCCATGGTCTTGACTCATCATGTGCTGAGAAATGTCTCCCCAGCCCCACCAGTCCTTCTCCCAGTAGAGAAACAGGCACTTGAGGTCACAGCCTGACCTGTTTGAAATCTCTTTTTTAGGATGATATAGCTAAGGCCCTGGAGCTGTCTTTTTTACTCCTCTATCAGCTCAAAGGTGGTCTAGACTGACTAATTTCAAGGATCAAATTGATCCCTCCTCAATATTCTTGTCCATGGAGATAGCTTCTGTAGTATACTGTGATAAAGCAGTCTGCATTTCTAGACACCACATGCAGGCATGGGAGAGAAAGAAGATTTATGTATTGAAGTCACAGAAGAATAATAAATGTTTAAAAAATGGGAAAAACTTAAAAGGAAGTAGGAAAGCACCTAAATACATACAAATGCAAAGTATGGGAGGAATATGTTACATGCTTAATTACTCCATGAAATGTGAAAACAACACTAGGGAAGAATAAAAGTTAAGGCTTTCTAGGGGAACAAAATAAAGAGGGTGGGCTGCAATAAAGGGGAGAGATAATTTTCTTATCAGATGATCTATTTGGTCTGGGGAGTAGTTTTCAAGAGAAGTGTTAGCCTTGAATTTTGAGTCATTTCATACCAGAGTTTGGAAATGCACAATAGAGATCACTCCTGTCTAGGCAGGGAATAAAAAAATAGGGTCTACTGATCTTATCCAGCCCTCACTTCATGCAGCAGGAATCTTTTCCACTGACTTAAGTGGGATTTGGATCAGACCCTTTTTTACCTCCTATGTTGATGGCTGTCTGAAAAGACTTAGGAAAAGACACAAACTAGAGCCCAACTATGACACCAAGAATGGCTTTTTTGGGCTTCTAGAAGGAAAAATGCAAGTCTAAGAAAATTATGAAGCAGGCAGCTGGCAAATCAGAGAGACTGTTTTACAACTGGGAGCTGAGTCAAGCTCTAAAATGTCTTTATGGAATTAAATGACATTGAGCTTGGGTGTCGCTAATTCCCTTAAAACCGTAAGGAAACAGTTCTCCAACAGCAGCTATAAGGGCAGTGTCATTGCTTGGCAAGTTTTGCTTTTGCCACAGCAGGGGGATAGCTCTGTGTATGGAGCTTATTTTATTTATGTGCCCAGTATTTGGGAGAGGTTTTTGTGTGGGTAACAAAACGTAGCTACATTTTATATCTGATTCAAAAGAAAACAATAATAATAGAAATGAGGTAACATTTTGTATGTGCCTGAGTGATTCCCTTTGCCTGTTTTCAACCTACCTAACGACAAACCTCTCTTCATTCTACACTGCTCTAATTAATTTGACAGGACTGGAAACTTGCTCTTCCTGTTCACACTTATTATTCATCTCTTCAGAATGCCCTATAGGGAGTACAAAACACAATAAAGCAGTATTTACCAAATCCCTCAATACTAAATACACCTTTTAAGCTGACTCTGCACAGTGCCAGCAGTGAGAAGATCTGACTAAAGGGCAGCCAAAGAAAAACAACATTTTCCAGAGCATCGTTTCTTTACACATGGGTAGCAAATCTCAGGCAAGGAAACTATGTCTTTTTGCTCCCCTTCAAACTCTACAGTAGGCTCTGGGGATCCAAACTTATTCCTACTGTATCTGACAGCTTTCCTGTAGCCAAAGCAAATGACAGAGAGATCATACTCAATAAGATAGGAGGTTAGTTCACAAGAGCCACTGGGTAATTTCATACAGGCGTATCTTTCAACCTTTCATCACCCAAATTGGAAACATCATAACACAACATAAAACACATCTGAAAAATCCATCGGAGACAGGAACTCAGAAACATGCAAGTCAAAATAAGCGTTTGGAGAATTAGAAAGTGTTTTGAGAAAACACTGAAATTGAATGTTAGGTTTCCTTTTTAAAAATTCTCCTTGCTGAAAGGGATCTTTTACAAACACAAGAGGTGATTAAGGAATTTAAAAAGTGAAACACGCTTATTTGCACACACTAGGGAAGTAACTCAGACATTTCATATTTTAAAAGTGAAGGATCAATGAAAAAGATTTTCAGCAGCAAGTTACCAGTTGGGTCCTCAACTCTAATCACCAGCTCCCTTTGCACCTTTATGCCTCTGTAAATCTCACCTTACATGAAGCTAAAGGTTAAGTTTCCAAAGTACCCAAGAAAATTTCCTCACAGCAACAGGCAGCACTGTGCAAACATGCCCACATCAGCCCTAAATAAATGGACTAACTCAAATACTGATAGGGATGGAATGACAGCAGTAGAGCAGTTTTTCCAGCTTTTTGCTTTTAACCTGCAAATGTTACTTTGCGTGGCATTCTGCCAGAGTTGGATGCTGCTGTATGCGAGTCAGTTTTAAAAATGGGGACTGAAAGCCCATTTTTGAGTATGTGTAAAGAAAGGGGTGGACATTCAGTGGGGTTTTTCAAGGCACCTGTGAAAATGGAAACCAAGCAACTGCACAGAGGTGGTTTGGGAAATTAAGGACTGTAAACTTTTGAAAAATCTGAGAATCAGATCTGAAAAATTTATGTTGACTAATTTTTCCTAGATCTTGAACCTCCTTGCTCATGTTGGCGAGTAGTAAATCTCAACATGTTTCATAGACAAGCATGCACATACACACACAGAGGTTTCCTTATTCCCTTGAGTCTTAGCTTTTCTCCATTTATCCCCTTGTTGACCTATGGAAAATTTAATCCAGATTCCTTTTGCAGTCACAGAGATCTTACATGGATGTTACATTGTTCACCTCTCTAGAGGTATTTGGGTTTTACAGTAACTCACTTTTCTGGCCTTGATGCAAAGCCTAATGAAGACAAACAGGAGACTTATGCCAGTTCAGCTTGGTTTTGGATCAGACCCTAATAAAGAGAGGAATTTAGTTTGTTGAAATGCAGATAGAATAGCAATTCCTTCAGGCATAGGTCCAGTCTGAATTGCTGTACCCAGTCTAGGCAGATTGAATCTTGAATAAAACGTGGGATAATTGGGAGCAGAATAGGTCCATTGACTTCAAGGGGAACTACTGCATGAAAAGAAGGTGTGCTGGCATTGGCCTTTGCTGTGTTACATAAGAAAGATGGTTCTTGAAACTAATCCTTGAAAAGATCAGCTGACCCATCTCATTGTTAGCTATACATTTTTAATTATTCATTTTAGTCAAGCATCATTTGAACACAAGTCAATTTGCAATTTCATTAGAGTACAGAAAAGGCCTGGGGTCTATTCCTGGTAAAAAGGAGAAAATCTCTGGCAAAATTTCATAAAGGATGTTAATCCTCTAATTAATTTCATGTATCAAGCAAGAATTAATGTGTCCTGATATTTAAGCTCTTCATCTTGCCAAGAAGTGCATTTTGTCATACCTTCCCCTCCAGGAAAACCTCTTTACAAGCTTTGTGGCAAAATACCCTGGCAACTAATGACTAGCTTTGAAGCAACATTCACAGACCATTTACTTTGATGACATTTGGAGCTTTTTTCTAACCCCCCAACACTCATTCCAAAGTCTATTGTAAGTGCAGTGTTCTCACTGCACTGCCTTTGAAAACTAATCAATATAGTAAGATTTGTCAGGTTGCATCTGAGAAGTATCACATCTTCTAATTCCTTTCTTGGTTGAGTTGCAGTACACATTTTTAAACTAAACCTTATGAACAGATTTGAGTATATTATACTTACCATATTCACAGGCACACAAGTGTGACGCCTCTCTTTTTCTCCCTTATATTCACTTCAAAGGCTCCAAATCTATGCCAGTTAACCTTCCATAAAACTAACATTATATGGTCATCATACATAATCAAATGATGGATTGGATGTCAAAAAGTCACAAATAGCAAATGTTTACCCTTGTTACAACGGTGAGAATTACCACATTGCAAACATGGAAAAAAAGTGACCTCACCCCATGCCAAAGAAGAAAACACATAAGTTAGTAAATACTGAAACAAATTTTGTGCAGCTCACTAGCACCCATGTAAATCCTAGAGCAAGGCAATCTCTACTCACAGCGATGGATGGAGATCTGAATATGGGCCACAGAGTTTCTTTAGGTCTGATTTCTCATTTCAATGGCTTTGTGTAATGTGTCTCAACTGTACCTCATCTAATTTAATAAGATGCAAGCTAAGGAAGTACTTAAGTTACTTATCAAGGGTTTCAGATGACACTTTATTATTGTACTCAAAAGTCAATATTTGCTAATTATGTTAGTACAGGAACTGATCCAGGGCTACAATTCTTGAATTGCAAAGGCGTTTAAGATTAATTAAACCTATCTCCTCCTCACTCGACACATACACATATAGCACCCCCAATTGCACCCCTCTTTTGGGATGGTCAAGTTGGTGTCTCTGTAAGGAAAACCTGTCTAGTCCACAGCTTTAGGATGAAAAATTACTAAGTTTCTCAGCTTTCTGCCTCCAGCGTTGGTACAGCTGTTCACAGCCTGACTTCAGGAGCTGGCATAGCTCCTGTTCAGCATTTTGGGATGGGGCCCCTTGATACCAGTATGAGCTACCACCCCTGGAAACATTCAAAAAACATGTAGATGTGGCAATTCAGGACACGGTCATGTTGGCATCTTAACATTGGCAAGGTCACGTTGGGTTGACAATTGGACATGATGATCTTAGAGATCTTCTCCAGCCTTAGCGATTCCATGATTCTATACAGTATCAAAACAATCAGTTGTATTCTACCAGTGATCTTTGCACAAGACTGCAGTTGAAATCAGGGGTGCAGCAAGGGGATCAAAAGCAGAGGAAATCTGGGCAGGGTGATACAGGCTGAGAAAGCCTGATTGCTCATTTCGTTTCTGTTGAGACTGATAATTCAACAGGCTTGCACAGTAAAGGTACTGAGGTGTTGAGCAAGCTTTGTTCCACACAGTGGCAGAAGAGCAGTGAGTTTACACTAATTCAGTCTGATTTTTATTTTATCATACATAATAGCAACAATTAAAAACAATATCTATGTCTTTCTCTCTCTTAAAGCTGTTGATAAATTTGGCATGTATAACATTAAAAGATTTAGTGCATTTCTGAGGGCTAGGTACAACATGAGCGGGTGATGTGCAGGCTTCTACATGCAGAGCTGCCAGTCTGCTTTCAGGCTGGATTTGCAACCCTTCTGCTGTGGCAGCCTCAGTCTCCTCTGAGCAGACTCAGCTGCTCAAAGGTGATGTCTGCCTCTGTACATGCGCATATGATAAGTGATGTGGTAATTTCCTGATGTGGTCATATATTTATTCAGAACCTGGCCTAGAATGAGATACAGATTGGCTTTGAAGCAGGAATCTCTTAGGGAATGAAATGTGGCTTACCTGCTACCCAGTAGATATTATTGTAGTTTGTAAATTATTGTGGTTTTGCCTTGCTGCTTTAAGACATTATTATATTGGTCTAAAAAGTGTAGATTAAATGTTTATATGAAAATAGTAGAGCAGAGCAAAGAATTGGAATCCAGCACATTAGGAGACATTCTTCTCTACCTAAAACTTGGCCAAAACACAACATTGAAATTTTCTGCACTGTATTAGCCCAGATTCACACTCATAAATGTGACAGTTGTATCGGAAACTACAGGTCTGATTCATCAGAGGGCTACTTGTAAAATTGGTGTGTCAGAGAGGCTTGCAAAGTTCCAGGGGTTCACTGTT
This sequence comes from Phaethornis superciliosus, assembly GCA_023637945.1. Lineage (NCBI taxonomy): Eukaryota > Metazoa > Chordata > Aves > Apodiformes > Trochilidae > Phaethornis > Phaethornis superciliosus. Next base: position 36,541,373 of record JAJQWJ010000003.1, on the reverse strand, counting down.
ATCAGGGGTTTGAATTGGTATTGTGTATTAAATAATACAGCAACTGCATACATTTTGATATGGGCACGTAGAATTCAACAATTAAAAAAAAAGTAACTGTTTTGAGTACTGTGGTGTCTGGTTCGCATATATGTCAGATCCAACCAGTATTAAGTAAAATACTCGGATGTGTGTTTTACAAAATCAAAATGACACATTCTCTTTAATATTCCAGTGACTGTTGAACTATTAATCTTAATGTGCTAATAGTTGCAGTTGCCCAAGTCTAGCATCTGAAGGCCTCTACACAGTAATCCACTTTTATTTAATTATATTTCTGCAAATCAATAATGATGCCATCTTTATTGTGCTTTGGAAGTATTCAAAATCTCAGCTATTTCTGTGTATGTGTATCTACTTGCCTCAGTCAATTGTTAGGAAAGAGAATGTCACACTTACCTTTACTGGTCTATGCAAACTCAATTTGATAATCTTAGCTCATCTCATATCTGTGTCACAAATGTCACCTTTAAAACTGGCACTAATTGCCATTCATGTTGGAAATCTCAGTGGAATGGCCATAGACACAAGGTGAAATTTTGGCTCTGTTGAAAGCAACAGAAGTATTGTCATTGACTTTAATAGGGTCACGACTTCTTGCAGAGACTGAACTGCCTCTCATACAGATGTTCATACTGGGCTGGGAGCTTCAAACCCTTTGTGTTTACTCATGACTAATAAAATGTGGTTTTCTGCTAACCCTCATCCTTCCTCTGCCAGAATCTAGTCTTTTTTTTAAAAGGCAGTGAATAAGCCCAGATAAGACCTCACCTCCAGCTTCCACTTGTACTGTCCTCCCCAAACTCCAGCTCCCTTTCTTCTCTTTGTTCTTGATCATAATGTCTTTACAGGCTGAGTGCAATTTCTCTGTCCTCTGTTCTCTCTCAATTCTTCTATTCTTGTGTATTGTAGCCACTCACTGTTTTCTATACCCTCTGCCTTAGAGCCTGCTCTTGATACTTTGTCTTGAAAAAAAAGCAATTCCTTTCATTATCTGCCTCTTTAACAACCCACAGATTCCCTCCTGTCTCTGTCTTCTCAGAAGTTGCAGTTCATTTACACTTCTAAGTGGTTTCTCTGTCTCTGATTTTTAGTAGACAGGCTTCTCCAGCTCCTGCACTTGGCTCCATCTGAGGACAATCTTTGCCCTTCTCTTTCCTGATCTCTCCCTCCCAACACTAGGCTTCTGTAATTCTCTCTGTTTCTTATTCACAATTTCAATTCACAATATTCATAAGATGAGTCTATGAGGTGCTACAGTGGATGGTTAAGTGATTAAGGGTTCTAGGGTGGGTGTTTGGACTTGATGGCCTGAGAGGTCCTTTCTAACCTTGATGATTCCATGATTCTATGATTTCTTTTGGCGATGCACCCTCAATGACAGCTCCTTTTATTTTTTTTGCACCACCCTGTGATACTTGGTGTCCCCCATTGCCTTGCAGAGGTATCCATGTGAGAATCCTCAGTGCACTTGCCCTCCTCTGGCAGTCACTCCCATAATGCTCATGTCTGGACTTTCATAACCAACTGCTTCTGCACATCCAGATGCACTTCAGAATTGACTTGGCTTCTTAAGGTCAATTATCTCCCACTTCTTCCTGGTTTTCCAGTTCTCATCTCCTCTATCAAGCCTGTTAAACCTGCTGTCTTGTGGGCTGGCTCCTGGACCATATTATCCCCTGCCACTGGTTGTCTTCCCTGTCATGATTGTGATCATTTTTTTGTTAATCAACACAAGCTAAAAATATTATGATCATCTGTGTTATTGATGAATGATGTCTGCAAGATATCCCTGCTTCCCCTCTTCCATCTAAAATGCTCCTGGCTGAAGCCACCTTGTCTCCACCAGCCAGCAGCTTCCTTGATTTTCTACTACCTGCTATAAGAAATTCAAGCCATTAAAAAAGCCTGTATAATCTATTGCTTGAAGGTCTTGCCATTTATCTTCCACTTCATTTAGCCAACTGCTTCTCTCATTCTTCTCTTTCATACATCTCTGCCACCTCGTTCTGCCTCTCCTTGCACTTTCTGCTGTGCTGCTCAGTAGACATGGAAGCATTTTTTTGTTGTCATCCATGAGCAACTTTTTCTTTTGCTTTCTGAAATCTTTCATTAAAACTCACATCTACACTTTCAACTCTCCCTTTCTGTCAGTCAAGTAGAGGCTCTGAGGCTCTGGAAGACAAGAACTGTGATCGTGGTCAGAGCCCTTTTAATGCAATGCAATTCCAGGCACAGCCCTAGTGAAGTCATTTAATGTCTACCATGTAATCTGGAGGTGCAGACTGTAGAATCTTAGAATGGGTGTGGTTGGAAGGGACCTTAAAGATTGTATAGTTCCATGAACAGGGACACCTCCCACTGGACCAGGTTGCTCAAAGCCCCATCCAACCTGGCCTCGAGCACTTACAGGGATGAGGCATCCACAACCTCGCTGGGAGATGGTAGAGATCAGTGTCTGGGACTTGTATTTGTAATACAGGTTAGTTGCTCGATGCACCACAATATATTGTTGTTAAGAATGTAGAATAATTTCTATACTGAGAAATTAAATTATTGTATTTAGGGGAAAAAATATGTAAGAAAGCAATAAACACCTTGAAGCCTGGAGCATGGCTGAAAGCAGGAGCTGCTAACTGTACAACTTCCATTGCCTTGCACTGAAACACACTGGCTACTCTTTTAAAACATTTCCATTAAAAGTTAGGTAGGGAGTTCTTGATACACACAGTTACTTGTTGTGACTTGGAAAGCAACTTGCTACATAGAACTCCAGGTCTTACAGGGTGAGTCTTTGTGGCTAAGGCTACGTAGGAGTTAGAATTGAGGTTATCTCAGTGAGCTTTACAGAGCAGGGGGAATTTTTCATGTAGATTTTTATTTTACTCTATGAAGTCCTCCCAGCCAAGCTAAAAGGAGTGCTGGAAAACTGTGACAGCTAAATTCCATAGGACAGAAATAATGAAATACTTCTGTGGGTGGATCATTAAGTGAGATGATTAGAAATATTCCCTCTGATACAGAGAGGGTATATAAAGCCACACAGCGCTCCTATCTTTCTTCTTTAGTATCATGATCTAGAGACTGTCTAGGTCTTGACTCAAGAGTCCGGATGTGCTGTAGACAAGTGAGTCATTTTCCAGTCCATGCAGGACTGCCCTTGATTTTATGAACTTCAGGTCAGACCAATGTTTCCTGTGTTCTACAAATTACTCTCTTTCTGTGTAGTCTGTGTATGTCGGGACCGTAATATACTTTGGACAAGGTCTAGAGCTGTAGGCTTTAAGTGGTGAGAGCTACAGAAAAATGAATGGAAAGTTCCAGATCTAGATTTACAGCCTGCTTTTATGTGTCCACATGCCACAACCTTTATAGTAACCAAAACTCCCCCAAAACAGGAAGCAAGATAAGATTAAATGCCTGAGGTCACTGCAAGGCCTCCTCATCTTACCTGTATTGTCTTGTAACCTGTGTATTTTGTAGATCCATTCTTATCACAGAGTGTGATAGGAAATTTTTCCTTTGAAAAACCTTCAGTTCTGAGCCACCTTTGAACTCTCAATCAGTTCAAGAGTTCTCTGCAGGCTAGAAAATCTGAAAATGACCACCAACTCTTGACTGTGGTTTTAGCCACAGTGTCACAAAGTCTTGTCTTCTTTCCCACAGCTGTCTGTGTGCTGTCAGACAGCCCAGCTGGCTGTCACTTGGCAGCCAAGGCCTAGTCCTGCCCTCTCCATCACAAAATTGATTTGGATGTGTTTATATGATTTTGCTTAAGTGCAAGATAATTACTGCAAATTCCTGTCCTCCCAGTCCATCAGGGCTAATCAAGCCTTATGACCCTTTCAGCACAGGAGTGGATGGCTGTGCAGTACTGCACTTAGAGCACCAAAAAGTCCGTGTGGCTTACTGAGTGCAACTCCAGCTGCAAGTAAATTTTTCCAGATACAGTTAGATTATATCTTAGAAAGGAACTTAAAAAGGCATCTTTCTGTTACCCAGTGGACCATTGCAAATGCCCACCCTGACCAATAAAAAGGGGAAGCACACCTTTGGGGCTGGAGTGAGAAATCACTCCAGTTTCCCACTGTAATCAAGTTTCCCATTGAGCTCAAAAGAAAGTTTGCACATTCCTGCTGTGCAAGGATGTTTTATATATTGGAGGCTGACATTCTGTGCATTCAAAGGAACAAATCCTCTGGTTGCATAAAATGTCCCCAGCTCCACAGAGAAGCTGCAACAATTTACACCAACAGAGGTGCTGCTCAGCGTTTTTGGTTATGGGCCTTATTTACTTATGGCTAGTTAGAGCTCCTGTGGTGCTGTTATGGCACTATATGGATATATATCTTTTTTTATATGCCTTTGGAGCAGTTAGGAGATAGCATGCTTGTCTATAAAGTAGAAACATCCTTGAGCATATGCCTGCCATAACCTTACAATAGAATGGTGCCATAGCAATCTGCAATATAGCTATTTTTACCTAAATAAAGACCTGAAAGTAATGTCCACTAGAATGTTGCCACACGAGGTAATTAGGTAATGAAAGTGGAATTTGTGTTTTGGTATAGTGCACCTCATTCGGGTCTGCATCTTTAAGAAGTTACATCCTGGAATAAACCTAGCTCCTCATCTACCCAAGAGTGCTGTGCTGACTGACTGACTTTTTCTTCTAGAAATTGTTTAGTCAGGGAATGGTGTCAGCCACTCTTTTATTGAAATAAGTTTGTTAAAAATCTGGAAAGCAGCCTTGTTTAGGCAAGGCCTAAAGTATTTTCACAGAGCGACAGTTCTTACTCATTGCACTGAAATAAAATCAGTGTAAATAAGAATTTAATTGTATGGCTAGACTATTAAACACAGCTTGTTTCTGTGTATTCACAGAGGTAGTTCATGTCTCCCTGTGGTGGGATGCAGCTGTGCTGCAAACATTGTGTGGCATTTTCATGGCAAGGCCCTGAAATTCAGGTATTTCAGGGCACCTCCCTCTCCCCATAACACCATGAATGGTGCTGGCAAAGAGAAGGGTATTGATGAACAAGGAAACCATCACTGGCCTTTATAAACGTCTTGAGAGCAGCCTGCAGAAAGCTGGCAGTGAGAAGGAGGGAGGAAAACTTCAGGCTCTGGAGTCCTTTTCTGTTGTACGTCCCTCAGGGTACATTGGTTCTGCAAAGCACAGCATGGCATTTCATGGTTTTTCTGGATGTGGTATGTGAATTGCAAGAGATACAAAACTGTCCTCCAAAAAGATGTATTTCTAGGTAAAAAGTAGATCCCCATGAAAAAAATGTTTCCCTTGCAGTTTTTAGGTTTAAAGATACTAATTTACAGTGCAACTTCCCAAGAATGTTCTTGCAAGTCATTTATACCATAACACATAAAATTAAAGTAAGCCTTCATTAGTATGGTGGCTACTTTTGTAATCAGTTTTGAAGAATGTGCTTCACCAGTGGAAATGTTTTGATTTAAGTTCATATTGAGGAGCAGTCTAAAAGTTACACTCTAAATTACACTTTAAAATAAGTCCCATGGTATATCCCCACAATATATATGGTATGCTGACTCTGTGTAATTAAATTCTTGTCTAAAGTTGTCATTAAGTTGCAGTAAATACTAAAGCTGTCTTCATTTAAAAATAGATTTACTTCTTGATTTTAACTGATAAATATTCCTGTGTAGAAAATTAATCAAAATATTAATACTTACGTGTATATATATCAGGGCAGGACTGTTGGTTTCAGCAGGAAACGGAGCAAGCAGAGTGGCATTGCTTCCAGCAGCAGCAAGGTGGCTGACTGACAACAACATGGAGAAAAGCACAGGGTCTCACACAAGGCTTGACAAGGAATAAAAGCTCCAGGCCCTCTCCTATCTTTTCTCTTTCTAAGGTATAAAAATAACATCATATTACTTCTTACTTAGTGACTTTTCCTGTGAATACCAAAAATTATGCAGGTTTGGAGAGTGGAAGTAATCTTTTCATGTATGTGTTCAAGCCATCATGAGTACAACACTACCATTAAGTGAAAAGGATGAGGAAATTCCACTGACTAGTCTGGGGGAGAAAAGGGTCAGCTCTTTAGAGAGTCTAAAAAATAATGATATTTTTCAGAAGTATGATGAAACTGAGGGGGATGATGGAGGAGAAAGTCTAAAAAACCCCTTGTGTCTGCAGAAGAGCTCAGGTGTACATTCATTTTTATTGGTCCCTAGAGAATCCACACTGGATTCTCGTGCTATGGAACTCAACCAAAAAAGCCTCAACTGGAACTTGCATCGTTTAAAAACTCCATTAATTAGTCTGTAGGAAATCAGGCTTGATTACTTTCAGTGCTCACAAAACTACTTGTGTTTTTTCTGGAACACAGACAGGCAAATTTCTGAGATGACAAATATATCCGACATGTCTTCCAAGAATCTCTCTTGCCCTTTCATGAATGTTTGGATCCTTCCATTTCCCAAATGTATGCTTGCTTGACATTTTTATAACTAGCAGGTGTTTTATGTAGTTTCGTTGGTGCCTCAAACTTTTTTGAGAAAATGAAAAAGGGTCTGTCTTTTATCTGGTCTACACTGATTGACATTATCTTAAACCATCGTCAAATTTCTTTCCATTCACCTTCATAACTCTTTCTACAGGTTGTCCTCCAACTTTTCTTCCTATGTCTGTGGTTATCTACAGGAAAACTGTCACTTAGTCGGGCTCTTTTTAATGTGTTACATTGTCAAGATTTGTGTATTCAGAATTTTTTGACCTCTAGAAATTTTTCATCAGTGATGAAGCAATTTCACATACATAGGTTGCTACATAGCATATATGAACTTGCTGTTCTTGCTCACCCTGCATGCCTCCTTTAGAAGCAGTCCAAGTATTCCCCACCTCTTATCCACAGATCACAGATTGTACAGCTTTAAAACATCAAAATTGGGATCCTTAAATGTCAGGAGTGAATGACTTATGCATTAGAATATATCTGAGTTAAAGATCTCACTAAAAGTAAATGTGAATTTGAAACTTGGTAGATAGCTCCAGTCTTCCATAAAGGAGCTGGAGTCTGGTTGTTGTGAAAACATTAATAGGACATGGTTTCTAGTTTGATCTGCAGAGCATGTTTAACAGCCACATCAGAGAGTGAGGGATTACAGTTACAGATGGAGAGAAAAAAAGCCTCCAGGAGTTTCAAAAAAAGCCGTTTGAGATTTGGACAGAAAGAAACATAAAGTCTTCTGGTGTCTTCTGATGTTTTATACTAGAAATTGAGGTATTGCTGGTCTCACTGCCACTTCTGATGAGTACCTTATGTTGAAGACATGCAAGTCAGCATGCTGAAAATTGAGCAAAAGATATGGAAAACATAGCCTTTCTATAAAATTCAGTTTCATTTATTAATTGCTAACACCTATTCAAGTTCAATAACAAAGTAGTTACTGAAATTAATATCATCTTTATCTACAGCATTAGAGCTTATAAAAACATCTGGCCTTATTCAAGTGCAGTGTAGCCTATGAGAAGCAACTAGGAAGAAAGGAATTAAGATCTGTGATACTTCTAAGCATGTATTTCAGGCTTTTGCTGTAGAACAGGAGAGCTAATTATTTAAAAAAAAAAAAAAAAAAAAAAGTCTTTTGCAAATCATTACTGATGTTTCCACATGTTTCGAAACTGTCCCGCAGGCCTTGGAGAACCATTTCCTTTCTCTCACTATGTTGGCTTTTTGTCAGAGGTTCAGCTTTCTGCAGGTCTCTTAACACCCAAAGGTGCAGCTAGATGTTCGTGGGATATTCAAAAACAACCATTCATCAAGCTCGTTTTCCTGTCATTGAGAATCACCGATCTGACTTGCCATGAATAACTTCCCCAGGTGCTTAAATTGCCTTCCACACTTGGCCCTACAGCCACCATTCTGCAAACGGTGCCAAGCAGGTGCTCAGGTTTAGGCATGTAAAAAATCCCACCATGCTCAGAGAGAAAAAAATAATAACCAAAACCTAAATTGCTCTAGTTAGTTAGACTATGATATTTTATTTGGAATGGTCAGTCTTCTGTTCACACAAGCTGTGGCAAAGCTTCATTCCTGTGTCTACATAGGACCTAATTTTCCAGGGTTAAAACCTAAATGAAGTTTTTCCTTCAATTGAGGAAAATCTGCAAAGAGCAGACAGCCTCATTAAAAAGGAAATCTATAAATCCTCTAGTCCTTTCCTCACCTCTGTTAATTACATTGTTCAAGGTCAAAGCTGTTAACTGTGGCTTTTAAAAGTTGTGTATAAATGCAACCTTTTTCCCAAAAAAACCCTTTTAAATTTTGCATAAAAAATAAAAATTTCTGATAAATGCTGTTTTATTAGATTATTGTGTTAAAGACAAAAACTACTTAAATAATGAAATGCCTGGGCTCAATTCTTTATTTGCCTGAGTTATGCCATTACCTCCAGTGCTCTAAGGAAATTTCTGCAAGAGTAGAATTGGGCCCTTAATGATTTGCCAGCTACCATACTGAAATTATGCCCAGACAGTAGTCACAGAAAATTATATTTAGGTCCACAAGAACACTACATTATCCATAAGTGTTTTATGAGGTAGGACTTTTCTGACTGCTCTGACAAAACCATCAGTACGCGTAGTAACCAAAGCTTTGAACAAATATTGTAGTTATGATTCACAGCACAATTGCCAGAGTCTTCCAAGCTTCATTTTTGATGGCTACTTACTCAGGCTGTCATTTTTAGTTCCACGGATTATATCTGCCTTGGCCTCTTCCACAAGCACTGGATTCACTGGAGTGTGTTGCAGACAATGCAGTTCTCAAACAAGAAGGCATTTGTGTTCATTTTCTTCTTTTTTATCTTTGGAATTCTACTATTTAGGTCACTATCTGTTGCTTCCAGCTATTCTTCCCTGACAAATTGTAGCTCTTTTTAGGCTTAAAAAGATATAATCAATGAATTCATCTATGTTATTCCTCTGGGTATAAAGCTCTAGATGTAATAAGTGGTACATGTAGTATAAGATTACATTGCTATTCCTGAACTATAGCCTTAAGATTAATTTTAGCCCTATAGGCTAAAATTTGAAGAGCTGCTGGATGCTGGCCTCTCTGAAAATCTGATACAACTAACACAATAAAACCCCAATGTTACTAAATTTCTCAAATGCTTTAAACATAATCCATCACCATTGTAAACTGGAAGGGTGTGAATGTATCTATGTATATTCCAGAACACATAATTTTAGATAGATAAGGAGAATAATGTTGAATGGATCCTTTACCTGATCGTATCAGCCTTTTCTAAAAGGAAAAAGAAACAAAACACCACAGGTTTTACTTGAAACAGAGAATCCTTGGATTTTAGTGAGTAACGTCACTCATTCTGAAATGCTTCAATGTCTGTAGAATAAAAATTATATTCAGATATAGGGATGTACAGGAGTTGCATTTACATTCCAGCTTAAGCTTACTGATTGCTCTGCTCATGGAAAAATTACTATGCTCTGAATGAAAGGAAGATGAGTGCTTAAGCAAACAGTAATCAATTAATTTATAATGAAACATGACAGTCATAATTTAATTTAGAAAGTATTTAAGATTGCTGTTACTATTTGTATAGGTCTTTTTTTGCCTGGAGGAAGATGTGACTTCATAGTGAAATGTCAGCTACTGAAGTACCAAACTTCTTAAGCATACATGTGTAGTAATTCATTAGAATTATGTAGATACTTTCCTAATGAAGATCTGTTGTCTACTGCAAGACTGGATGAGTAAGGCACATACAGTATCAGCGGGTCACCAAGAGCTTACCAGGAAGCATGAGAGATGCTGAGCATAACCTGTAAAATCTGTGGGGTCACATGGCTGGTGCTCAACTTCTTTCCTCAGTGGTGAGGAGAGGGAATGTGACAAGGGAACAAGGAGTAGGGCAGCAGCTCTTGCACTTCTCATCTGCTCTCTGAAGCTGCTGGCTGCCCACTGACTGCAGAGCAGCTGTCGGCCCTCTACCTCATCCCTAAAATATCTCCTAGGCAGATGGCTGCTTTTGTTGATGTGGAGCCAAGCACATCTGCAACCTAGTGCAGGCACCTAAGGTCTGAACTCCCCTCTCTGCATCACCGACTGCCATAAGAGCACCTGAAATGACCCCTCAGGTTCTGAGGCACAGATCCATCTGTAGCCACACCCCGGCTGTGTTGCTGGCTTTAATATACAGATGTTTGAAAATCTGGCAAATGTTGAAGTCTTTATGTTAGGAACCCCTGTCAATGTCAGTATGCCACCCTGTCTGCTGGGCTGGGTCCACATCCAGCACTCCGCTGATAGCAGTGTAGTAGGGAGAGGTGAAGGGCAAGACTGGCCCTTGGAACAAAGGCACTCACAAGAAAGAAGTTTGGTGTGTACCCTTCCAGTACATACATAGGTAGACAGTTTATTTCTCATGAGATTTATTCTAAGTCTTTTGGCTGTTTCTGACCAATCAATATGAGTCTATTGATTTTTTTAAAGACAAAAATTTCTTGCTAATGGAATTTCATTTTGATAGTGTGGAGTTTCTTCTTTGTAACTATTTCTGATCCCCAATGAATCTTTTCCCTGCACTGACTCCACCAATGAAACGGTATGGAGTTAAAGTGTTCTCAAGTTTTTCACTTTTGTCAAACTTACCCAGTAAAAATTATATAGTTTCATTTTAATGCAAGAATTAGTTTTCTGTTTCCAATAGTGTCAAGTCAACACGAAGTGACTCTCCAATTTGTTGACTGAGAGATTGTATGGTAGGGCATTTGGGGATGCTTGAGGTGTGACCAAAAAAATCTTTGCAGTTTGTCTCAACATCAGTTAAGCAACAATGATACCAAGAACTTGTGATTTATGTTTGGAAAGTAACGTTGAAGAAAAAACAAGTTATAGGCTTTGAAGTATAATATTTTTTAGATAACTAAAACTCAAATCCCCACTGTTATGAATAGTTTACTAGGGGAGCGTGATGCAAGCATTTGCTGCAAACTATTAAAATTAACGTGTTTCACACTGGTTTTTTAGGAAGCATTTGCTGCAAACTATTAAAATTAATGTGTTTCACACACAGGTTCTTTAAATATGGTTAAGCAGCACAAAGTAAGTACTTGGCTAAGTAAGTGACAGTAATTGGTCAAAAAGTACCTTGTGTCTTTCCCCGACTGGGAAGTTTTCAAAGGGTCCTTTGCACACCTCTTGGGGCAACAGAATTCCCCTTACCACCCCTAATCATATACAGAACTCTTATTTTACAGCTCAGGAGAGAAGAGGGTTGTTTAGATGCTTGTTTTGAAGGATGTGCAAGTATATTCTTACCCTTCTCTCAAAGGGAGCCCAGTAGTGTCATTTTAGGCAGGCAGCTCCAGGGCCTTTCTGTCCTGGGCACTGGCAAAGTCAGCATCACCTGGAAGGGCAGGCAGCTGGTTTTAAACTTGGAGTGTGCTCAAGGATAAAGAGGCAAGCATTCAGGATGTATAATTCTGGATGCTGAGCATGTGAAGCCATGATGTGCTTAGTCTGTATTTCACATTATGTATCTACTATTTATCCCAGTATCAAACTTTCAGCATCAGAGAAGGAAACCTTCCTAAAAAAATACTCTTCAGCTCCCAGAACAGCTCCTCCCTTTCCAGTTATCTCATCTTCTCAAATAACTATAATTAACTATATTAGCCTTGAAAACAAGTATTATCCTGGTTCCTTTACCAAATTATTTCTACAGAAATATCCTGGGGAGGGAAGGGCTGATAAGCTGAACAGCCCTAGCAAATGCCTAACTTTTATCTTTCTCAGTAAGATTTGATGTTCTTGTGTATCAGTACATCAAAAGCCAGTTTTATAACTCATATTTAATACTGATAGTAGAAGACTTTTTTCAGTGTCACTTTCTTGGCTAATAGTGCATCTGGCAAGTTACCCAATAGTTTAGATTTTCCTAGAGCACAAAAGACAAGCATAGCCCTCAGATACACAGATCAAACTACATCCTCAATATAAATACTACTTTTGCAGCAGCCATGATTTAGGGTTTGCTTTTATTTGTTAGATGAACATACTGCATCTTCTGTCCGTGAACTGTTTGAACACTGCTAGCAAAGGCTTGCTAACACAATGAAGAGTCTTGCAGTCTCATAGTACCTGTTAAATGTATTATTATGATGCAGTTATTTGAAAAGCTGAAAACCTTCTTTCTGTATTCATTTTCAGTCAGATCAGTAAGCCAGATCAGTCATTGCACAACGACTGGAGCTGGCAGGACAGGGAGCTGCAGCCACAGACTGCAGAATGTGCACCAGCAGAATCTTTGGTGAGCCTGAGTATTTGATTTCATCATCAACTACAAGCACCCAGAATAGTGGTTAATTAAAAAGCAAATGCACTCATTTGAAAAGCAGTATAGTGAAGTATTTCAAGACTCTCCTGCAGATGACTGTGTAGAACCAGTCCATCCGACAAGGATTTCTAGTTTAAATGGATCAAAGGAAGTCCTTTGTCACCACTATTGGTAAAATATTGAGGCACAGAGTAACTGGGAAAATTACCCAGAGAGAACAATCAGGTAAAGACCATACAGAAGTCCCATTCCAATCCCTTTTACGAGTTTCTGTAGTATTTTCCAGAACAGACCAGAAAAATGTAAAAAAATTTAATGGTTATTTACAAATATACAATACATACATTTTTAAGCATTACAAAAATGGTGCATACTACAGAAACCAAAGCTTCCTCTAACCTTTGGTACATTTCAAAGTTATATATTTACAAAGAAAAATTACAGTCACTTTTCATATTGTCATGTTTACATATTAGCATTTCTCAGCTGAAAAATATCTTGCAGCTTACCCACAGGCAGTTTTTGCAGTTTGAGCTCTGCACCCATCTATCACATCAAAAATTCTATCAGCCTCCGTTACGCTGACATGACATTGCATTTTTATGTTTTAACAGTCTTTAGTCTGAAAAATATGTACAAACCATAAGGCTAAACTGATTCATAGTTGAGATTTCACCTGGCGTATTGTATATTGCTCATGGTTCAGTAAAAAATCACATAAGCTCCCTTTAATTAGATTGGTAATGCATGTTTAGAAAAAAGTGGTCCAATTTTTTCAGCTAGGGTATCTTGAACTCTTTAAGGAGGGAATTTAAAAAATAATAAAATAATCAAATCAAATATCCTTCCCAGGATGCTTTTTTACATTATGAAATTTTATATTAAATTCTTCATTCATTATGTATAATTCTTACCTAAGGTAATAGTGACAAACTGAACACACTTTTGAAATCCTGTTCATTTCCATTAGTTTTCTGATGTTGAATGTTTTCTAGGTTGTACTTTCTTTAAAAGAAAGCTTAAGAACTTCTTCTACCTGAGAGCAGACGTTAGTATTTCTCAGTTTGGATGTACTTCAGGGTCTTCTTATAGATTACAATATTTGCAATAAAAGAAATACAGCCAAAACAAATGCAGTCTGGTTTTGGCATCTTACACTTATGTGTGTTTACAAACACTTTAGACTAGATACCATTAATTATGATTCAGGTCAAGATTTTTTCCAATTAAGAAACAGAAAAAGCTTGCTGTCAATAGCTGTTAATAGAATTTTTAAAGTGTCTTCCAGCATAACAGTATTCCCTTCCAAAAAATTTACTCCATAGACAAAAACTCCAAATTCAAGCATCTTTAAAGAATGCCTGCATCCTGGATTTCCTTCGTGCAAGAGCTTCTTGTTTCTTTCTTTCAATCTCTTCTTGAGAACATTTTCTATTTTTTTGTTCCACCATAGACACTGTAAATAAAAAACATGTATTAGGAGCCTTCAGGTTTTTTCAATATGCATTTTAAGTTATCATTTTTCAGTGTTTGAAGATCTATGGCAAGAGCACACTATTCTGACATGCCAGGCACCCAAGTTAAAAATGGCTCATCTATCCTGTCCCCAAGGCAGGAAGGGGGATAAGATGCATGACCTTTGTAGTGCTACTGATTACTACCTCCCAATGAAAATACTGGGATGCAGACATTTGCTTCAAGGAAATTTTACTTGGCTGCCCTTCAAGTGAACTTTGTGACATTGGGAGTCAACATAGGAGATGGTGATGGTTTAAGAAAATTAAGGCTATCAGACTGAAAAGGGCTCCACGATTTAGGGAGTTAGGCAGAAATATGGGCATGGAGATGGTACAGACACAGGGGTCAGACACAGTACAGGTGTCACACAAATAAAACCAGAAAGGTTGAAAAAAGGTCAAAAGTAGCAATAAAAATTGACAGAGGAGACAAGAACATGATAGCTAAGCATAATATTTTATATGTTGTGCTACAGAACTATAAATTCCCATACAATAAAATCTTGACCTCACTGGGACCAACAGAAAAACTATGTCAAGATTTTTACCGTTTTCTTACACCACATTGCAATTACTGTATTTTTAATAAGTAGTCTTTCAAAGTGAATAGATAAAACAAAGGGTCTTTTTGCTTCTTAAAAAAAGAAATAGTGTCCATGAAAAATTACTTATCAGTTTTTGAAAGAACCACTTAACATTCACCTTTTGTTACAGTAATGTCCTTTCACCAAAAATTTAAGATGAGGACAGTTGTGGATCATCTGTAAAGAAAACCTATGCTATTCTTTTTCATTCCTTTTCTCTATAATATTCCATAGAACAACTAGTTATCTCTCTTCTCCCCTCCCCATTAACATCTGAAATTGCTACTTTCCATTTATCTGCTGCTTTGCTGAGGAAGAAACACAGGTGAAATACTGATTCTTCAAATAATGCTGGCTGATGATTTGCAGGAATTCTTGTTGTTGCTGAGCAGTGCTTCCTGAAAATTGAGGCTCGTATAGTACTCCTTGAGAGCACACTTTATCAAAATTAGTATTGATTAAAACTTTACCAAGCCATGAGATCAAGTAAAAACAAGACTGATTGGCACTTGACTGGTTCTACATTCTCTTAGCAAGTAACACCAATGAATGGAAAATTACAGAGTACTGCTGGAAAAGTGACTGACCCTCCCTCTATTTGAAAGGAAATGTTAGTGTTTAGACTGATAACACAAGAATATTCATTGACAATTTCAGCCAGAACAATACAGGCCGAAGTTTCAGAAGTGTCTAGTTTCTAGCTGTTCCATAATAAACAAAAATAATAAACAAATTTCGGTATCATTTGCTGCCTTCTCTCCCTGCCCTACCATTAAGTTGGGTTTTATGAATCAGGTCTAAGAGAAGTAATTTTTAATGTTTTTTGAGATGAAGAGTAAATTAAAGCACTGATTCACACTATGAACACTTACTGCATATCAAATATATCATATTTGAATATATAATATATCATATATATAATAAATATATAAGTATTTTTATGAATGTAAAATAATCATATATCATATAGTAGTACTTTTAGATACCAGTTTAAGTATATGTTATGCTGACTGCTGCAGTCAGCCTATCCCTGATCCTAGTGATAGTGTGTATGGAGAAAGAGTGTGAAGTACTCAGAGAAGTGGAAGGAAAATGTGAAACAGAAGAAACTGTTTCTGAATTCAAAAGATGTATCACAACCATTTTGTTTCAGACAAAAACCCCTCCAAATTCTCATCAGATAATTTACTTAAACTTAATGGATAAGTATTGAAGCCCATTGTAAGTCTGAGTACAGTATACATTTCTCTGACATTCTGCTTACAGTAAGAAAACCAGCAAAAACAGTCTACCAGTTATTCAATAAAGACAAATACCTGATGCAGGTAATGCAAAAGACTCTGAAAGATGCCTCTTGAAAGGTGGTTTCTTATTGTCAAGCTTGCTGTGTAAAGTCACATTCACCTGATTCTTGCTTTCTTCCAAACCCTGAAGAGTAATTCCAATGCCAGAATGAATCCCTGGATTTTCAGACTCTAAATGAAGAGCACTTTGAGAACTGTTAGTCTTTCGGAACTTAAACTTTGAAGGCATAAGTGATGTTTTGTTTCCAGAACTGTTGTTTGGCATCTTTCCCATATTATACAAAAGATCTGGACTGTCTAATGTTTTGCTGCTAACAAGGTTTACTGCATTAACAGGACTTTTTTCAGAACCAGTCTGTCGTGCTGGCACAGAATTTGACCTGTACCATTTTCCTGAAACAGTCTTTGTCGAATCTTCAGAAGCAGCTTGATGACAGTTTGTAGACAGTGTGTATTTACACTCCATAGGAGGACCTGAGATCACAGTTACAGAATTTGAGACATTTTTACAGTTCACTACATGACCTGTTGTGGCCAGCCCGCGTGTAACCTTTGATGAAGTCCTACAGGAATCACTTAGTGAGACAATATCCTGTTTTGCATTTGCTTTTTGTGCCAAGAGGCAATCAGGTAGTCCTTGTTTAGGTGATGGGAAGCTGTTATCAGCATTTGATCTGGAATTAATACTGGCTCCTTGAGAAGTTTTAGCTCTTTCATTTCCTTGTTTAACCTCCTGACTCCGAGTCTGCTTTTCTATATCATCACACACCTGATACAACAATTCATCATCTTCACAGTTTGTATCCCAAAGACTATCAGATTCACAAAACATATCTAATACTTCATCAGAGAATTTTGGTTCCTTCCAGTCATCAAATGACAGAGGACATTTCTTTGGTATTTCAGTATGATTTAAGTGACCTGCATGGGCTTGTTTAACCACTTTAGTTAGATCATTAGGTTTCACACTGGTAGAAACACTGGATGATTGACAGATAATGTGTAAGTTATTGCCAGTTTTCTCAGTCCATTGTTTATGAGGACTAAATCTTGAAGGAAAAAGAGGAAGAGGATCACCTTTAGGCTGAATAGTTTCATTTCCATTCTTAATTTGAGATTGCGCTGAAACAGGAATATATTTCAAATCACTGTTTTGAGCACTTTTCCAAATAGAATTTATTTTATCTGGCTTAACATCACCTTTGCAGTGAAAGGTTACAGTCTCTGTGTTTGAGTTTTCTGTATTAGTATACGGCTTTTGTAAAGTTAGAGATTTTGCAACATTTTGTGTGATTTTACTAGAATGTTTCAAAGGTGAAAACTGTAAACTGTTAGATCTGTGTACACTCCCCAAGTAAGTTACTGAATTGCAACTACTTCTTTCCTTTGTTCTGCTACTATCACTGAAATCCTGCACAGATGGATTTGTAGGAGTAGGTGGTGCTTCTTCAGTACTTAGCAATTCAGGATTTTGGGTTATTTGCATCACAAAAGAGTCATCTGTCAAAAAATCTGTATCCCAGTCATCAAAATCATCATTAACTACTCCAGCAAGCTTACTGGAGACAACAACTTGTGTCTTCAAAGAACTAGGATTTTTTCTTGTTACCATGTGAGTATCAGGTTTTGGAAAAGTCTGGTTCCTGCTTCCCAGTGCACATGGAGTATCTTTTTTATTTGCCTCTGAACTACCATGTTGCTTATCTTCAGTTTGCTCAGGAAGCTGTTCCTCTTCCAAGGTGCTTTTATTTTCATGAAAACTGTTATTTAAAGAAATACTTGATACTTCTGGGCTCAACCGTCCACTACACTTCTGTGTAGAGCAGTCAAAAAGAGCATGAAGGGCTATTTCAGCCTCAAGGTCTATAGACTTTTGACTGCTAGAGTGACAGGGCTCTGCAGCAGGGATGCCAGTGCTCTGTCCAACTGGTTTCAGGGACAGAGCAGTATCTATTTCAGAAATGTCACCATAGAGTGATTTCAGGTTCTTCATATTTCCTTCATCTTTAGAAGTATTTAAAGACTCTGAGGCCGTCTGGATGAAGTCATGACCAAGCTTGTCCTGTTCCTGAACAGCATCTAGCTCTACTAGATTTTTATCAAATTCCTTAGCCAATTTCATTAGTTCCTCTTCAGGATTTTTTTTAATATCTCTAGATTAGAAAAAAAAATACAAAAAAGAAAGTAAGACCTACTGAGAAAGTTTAGACAAGCTCAATAACATGACCATATGAACTGGTGATTCTCTTAAGCAGCTAGAGAGAAAATGACAGAAGCCAACCGCTTTCAGTGTGCAGTCAGCATGCAACCATTTTGATAATTCCCAATAAACACCCCATTACGAAGAGATAAGCCCAAAGTTAAAAGCATTCTGTATCCTTATATACAATTACATGGCTCACTGTACATAAAGGAACACCACAAACCCTTGTTCATGAAAGCCCAGCTGTTATGGGCAAGGCAAAACTGTTCCTTACCTTGTACAGCTTAATTTTGTCCTTGGTCTCACTTTTACTGCTCCAGGTGTACAGGGAATAGCATCCTCACCAATCCATGTCCCTAAAAGGGAGCCTTCATTACAGGCTGCTTTTTCATCCTGAATGATTAGATTTGTAATGCTTAGTAATTTGACTTCAGGTAAAGATTGGGCTAGATGCACACTTCGCATTAAAGTTGCTAAGCCAATCAAACTGGATCAAATATGTTGACAGCTATGAGCTAAACCAGTGCAAGCTAAATGAGATTACTGCAACATTGTCTGCTGATAGTTATACTTAGAGTGTAGCACACTTCAATTATATCAATTTAAAACACAAACTTTATTAAATTAACTGATTTTTCCTTTGGTGCTCAAATCTCATTCTCTGTTTACTTCAGGTTTACACATATCCTGCAATACAAGTAACAAACCGTAATCTAGTTCTGTATACTACTAAGAAGATAGCTGAATTCAACTGCCTCTGTCTGCTTCAAGCAGCATTAAGAGCTTAGAGAACTTGAAATAAACTATTTTCTATATGCTTCCCGGAAAAAATTCTGACTTCCTCCAATAAAACTCATTTATACAAGGAGCCTTTAAACAGAAACAGGGGAAGTTTAGAAATTCAATGAACTGTGTTTTAAAACTTCAAAGTTTAGGACTGGATTTGAATTCTGGAATCTAAAAGGTAAAACACTGTAGCAGTAAGCTGTGTAGAGGGCTAGAGCCATGTGTTAGATGTGAGAAATTACTGCAATCTGAACTTTAAAAGTAGAGTAATTTGAGGAAGGTTCTCTCCCCCTCACTCCCCCCTCTCCCCACCTTCAAAGAAAAAGGAACATGAGTAACAGATAGTTGCAAATCCAATCTATTACTTACATTTATAACAGAGCTGTAATAATTTAAAAGAGAGAAAGTGGCATTCCTTATCAGTTATTTTCCAATTCTTATGTATATTTTTTCACAAAAATGCCAAATAGTGAATACATTTTACATGGCCCTGTCAAATAAGCACACATATTTTGCAAGCTAAGTACTACAGGAGTGGTTTACCAATAACAGATTCTTTTCTTGCAATTAGTAAAAGACAAATGATAAGCCAACACTGTATTATGTTCCAGGCTATGGACATCAAGTTTACAGTGAAAGAGAGAGACAGTTTTTAGGGTAAAACAGCAAATTATTTAGAATAAGGAAGCAAAGTTATTATCTTTATAGTATCGTAGAGTATCTCTCTCATCTGAGTCTTGTTCTTGTGCTTCAGCAGTCATTCATGATCATTCAAAATGCTTAAAAACAACTGCAAAGTAAATCTAGTGTGTGAAGAAACTCTTTACCTTTTAACAGAGGAGTGGATTAAGGATAAACAAACACAACAGACCCCTAAGACCAAGGGCAGTAATTTGAATTCTGAAAGCAAAACTTTCTAAAATGGAGCTGTTGTGAGTCCACTTTCTTAATACATCGTTTTTACAGCATCCTTGACTCATAAGAGCAACCATCAAATATCATGCTTTTAATTTTAATTCAGTCTAGTTTTATGAACAGGCTACTAGTCTTCTGCACACCCAATTCTTGCTGTGTTCAAGAGATCAGTGCAACTAAAATTAAGCCTTCACTAAAACTGAATGCTGTATTGCTATTCTGTTTGGTTACAGCATATACAGAGCATAGGAAGTTATAATTACCTGTGGAGCAATACGATTAACAATTTCCGAAATTTCTACTGCACATCTCCTGGTAGATTGTTTTGGTTTTCCATTGTCTATGAAAGCAAAGCAAAATAACCTTTTTTAAAAATGGCAAAACAATTCAATTTCAGAAGTGCATTATAGCTCAAATTAATCAAATACATGTGTTAAAATCAGAACTTGATTCAGCAGCACATTGAAAAATTAATGGGTTTTTAATAATAAAAAAACCCAATCAACCCCGATAATAGAAAGGAACCTTTTAAAAATAAATTTTGTAACTTTTAGTACATTCCCACCTCAAACAGATGCCCTGAAGACTGGACTTTTTTAAGTATTACCTAGTCTATGTGCAATCGGTGAATGAGGGTCCCAAAAGATTTCTTGCTGTATATCAGTGTCATTAACAGGAGAGCTGAAAGTAGGTATTCGGGATTTCCTACTCAATGATCTCTTTGGTGTTTTATGTAAAGATGACTCTGTGTAAACAGAAAGATGATCCTTTTTAAAAACCAACAAATACAAGGCCAAAATACTTCAGAACATGGAACAGGGAAAGTCTTGAAGAAGGTGCTTTAGGTATCTTTTAAGAGTAAAAATCAAGTTAATACTCATCAGCATTCTTTTAATTACAACAGGAATATTGTCTGCACCTGTACATTTAATGCAGAATGTCAGTGACAGCATTACATGATATTGACACCTATATGCTAAGAATCTGATGGTAAGGATGAGAACTGTCAAGTCTCCTACTTGAGACAATATTGATTACAGCTTATATGAGGAGAAAAATTATGTATACCTATAAGGGAGAATATTTTGTATTCTAGCTTTTTCCACCCAGACTCGTATTTGGATCACACCTTTAATGGGCTCCCAAAGTGTTCTGGGTCACAACCTACCCGAGTCTCCACTGGACCTTGTTTAGCTAGGCCTGTTAAAAGCAGGTATACAGCTATTCACGTCCAGCTTGCAGCTGTCTCCTATCAGGAAAGCTGAACCGAACACCCTATGCAAGGCTCAACCTCTGCCCTTTAGAAAATGACGTTACAGGTGTGGAAGCCTACACAAATAATTTCAAAAGATGCAGTGAGTACGTGAGGAGCAAATCTGGGGAGACGCTTGGCATTTGAGGGCTCAGCAGGGCCAGGCTTTCTCCTCTGCCCGAGAGGATCAGCGTTCTCAGTCAGTTCTCGCTATCAGCCGCGGGAAGATGCTCTCCAGCCCTCCCTGACAAGAGGACCCTTCCCCACTCACACGGCGGGACACGGGGGGGTTTACACCGCACCGGCCCCTCCTCACGGGCGGGCCGCGCTTCCCCCCGCTCTCCGGGGAGGGGCGGGGAGGCCAGGAGCCCCGGGGCCGCTCCCGCCGTACCTGCAGCGCCGCGCACCGCCACCTCCCCCGCGGGCAGGCCTCGGCCTGCACCACCGGCCGCCTTCTCCTTCTCCTCCTTCTCCTCCTCCTCCTCCTCCTCCGCGGGGAGTTCCGGGGGCCGCCGCCGGGTGAGCTGCTGCTGCCGCTGCTCCTCGCCGCCGCCGCTACGCCTCTTCAGGGCGGCGGGCCTGAGGCTGGGCCCCTTCCGCCGGCTACCGGGCATAGCGTGCGTAGCGGCAGCGCCGCATCCACCCCGCCGCTGCCGGCGCCGCCATGTTGCTGGGGAGCCCGCCGTGCAGCCGCCCATTGGCCGCCGCCGCGACGCCTCGGGCGGACATTGGGCCGGGACGGCGGGGGCGGGGCGGAGGGGAGAGGCGGACGCAGAGGCGGACGCAGAGAACGGCGGCGGCTTCCGCCTCACCGACACTGGTGGCTCGTCTTTCTCCCTCTTTCCTTTCCCCCCTCTTTCCTTTCCTCCCTCTTTCCTTTCCCTCCTCTTTCCTTCTTTCCCCCCTCTTTCCTTCTTTCCCCCCTCTTTCCTTCTTTCCCCCCTCTTTCCTTCTTTCCCCCCTCTTTCCTTCTTTCCCCCCTCTTTCCTTCTTTCCCCCCTCTTTCCTTCTTTCCCCCCTCTTTCCTTCTTTCCTTTCCCCCCTCTTTCCTTTCCCCCCTCTTTCCTTTCCCCCCTCTTTCCTTTCCCCCCTCTTTCCTTTCCCCCCTCTTTCCTTTCCTCCTCTTTCCCCCTCTTTCCTTTCCCCCTCTTTCCTTTCCCCCTCTTTCCTTTTCCCCTCTTTTCCTTTTCCCCTCTTTTCCTTTCCCCCTCTTTTCCTTTCCCCCTCTTTTCCTTTCCCCCTCTTTTCCTTTCCCCCTCTTTCCTTTCCCCCCCTCTTTCTTTCCCCCCTTTTTCCTTCGCCCCTCTTTCCTTTCCCCCCTCTTTCGTTGCCCCCTCTTTCGTTGCCCCCTCTTTCGTTGCCCCCTCTTTCGTTGCCCCCTCTTTCGTTGCCCCCTCTTTCGTTGCCCCCTCTTTCTTTCCCCCCTCTTTCTTTCCCCCCTCTTTCTTTCCCCCCTCTTTCTTTCCCCCCTCTTTCTTTCCCCCCTCTTTCTTTCCCCCCTCTTTCTTTCCCCCCTCTTTCTTTCCCCCCTCTTTCTTTCCCCCCTCTTTCTTTCCCCCCTCTTTCTTTCCTCCCTCTTTCTTTCCTCCCTCTTTCTTTCCCCCCTCTTTCTTTCCCCCATCTTTCCTTTCCCTCCTTTTTCCTTCCTTTTTCCTTCGCCCGCCTGCCCAGGGGTGCTTTCCCGAATGTCCGTGTATTCCTCCGCATCCCGACCCGTCACTAATGCGATCAAAACCTCTCCTCGAGTATTTCAGGGAGAAAAGAGCGAAGGCCGCTGCCGGCAGCGGGGTGGGGGTGATAATGCCGGCCTGGCCTGAAGGGGCTTTGCGGTCCTCTGAGGTTTCTGAGGCGGCCTGGCACCTTGGGCTCACTCGCCAGCTCAGTGGCATTCCAGGTCTCTGCTGAGGTCCTGGGGACTCAGAAGGGTCTGCTGGGAATGTCCTTAAAGAGAAAACCCAGACAGGCAGAAACCATTTCAGCCCAGCACGGGAA
This sequence comes from Phaethornis superciliosus, assembly GCA_023637945.1. Lineage (NCBI taxonomy): Eukaryota > Metazoa > Chordata > Aves > Apodiformes > Trochilidae > Phaethornis > Phaethornis superciliosus. The sequence goes on along the minus strand of JAJQWJ010000003.1, from coordinate 36,518,433 downwards.
CTGGGGCTGGCAAGAGAGGCACTTACAGAAACCAAATCTGGTGGGTAAGAAATTAACATGAGGTTCCTGAGGGACTGTGATATTACATCATTATTAAAAAAAAAATAAAATAAATGTGAACACATGTATGTATTACATCATAAGGTGGATATTTCCTCCCCTAGCCACTAAATGTCAGAGTATATATGTATCTACCAAGCATATAGGGTCAAGGAGTGAGCCACTTGTATGTAGGTTGGCTGCCTGGTTTTCATTTAATCAATTTGGAGTACTTTGGGATCACACTTCATTTATAAGACTTGAGCAGTGGATTTCGGCCTAGGATCAGGAGTATGAGAAGTTTCAAAGTCACCAAAGAGTGATTCTCTGAGCTGTGAAACCTTTCATTTCCACCTGAGGCCTCAGGCAAGCAATATGTTTTTTCACTTGTTCATTCTCCTGAGTGTAATCAAAGTCAGGATAAGACTTTTTAACAAGGAAAAAAAAAAAGTACTATGTATTAAACAGAGATACAGTGTTGGGTACGTGGTTAAAGTATCACAGTTAATCCCAGAAAGGTTTGAATAATCAATTTGTTTGTGTCATACCAGTCATATAAATTGGAGGCAAGACTGAAAAAAAAACCCGTCAAGAATTAGGCTTCAGAATCCATAAAGGACATCTGAACATGGTTACTGCCTTGCAATCATGCTGACATGGATAGATCTGTGCATCAGTCACCCATTAAAGCATGGGTGAGATTTTTGACTGCTGGTTTGCAATATAGTAATTAAAGGCTATAGTGCATCAAACAGGTGCAAAAAATGGCTTACCTGGTCTCTTTATGCTGTAGGTGCAATGCAGATTACTTGCTCCATATTTCCAGTTAAAAAGAGTACAGAGAAGAAACAGTATTTTTACAGAAGTGGTAGATAGAAAGTGAGGGATAACAAAACATTGAAATAAACACGCTAGAAAGTACTACTAAGGTCTTGAAGTCTCCTACCACTGTTTAGTGACTTCTTAGCAGCTGGGCACTGTAGAGTGGCCTGCTTCATACTGTTTTATATTAACAAGCATAGTCTGAAACACTGTCATCAATAATTAAAGTTAAGTGACATCTGTCATACCCACTTGATGTTGCAGGGCTGGCCACCTTTTGATTTCTTACTTTCTCCAAGATCATTGTTCACTAACCCGATTTATAAAATGTGAATATTTGCCACAGGTCTTTCACACATTATTAAGATTTTACTCATGGATTAAAAGCATTTTGAAACAAACCCGACATATTTGATGTGTATCTAATTCTACAGGAGAGACCTTGTTACATGAATTTAAGTGTATGCAAAGTAGCGTTACCAAAAGTTGGCAAAAAAAAAAAATTATATATCTGCATGTGGAGAAAAACTTGACACTAGACACACATTTTCTTAATGGATAAAAGTGTGTGTGTATCATTGCACCTTATGAGCTTATCTCTGAGCCAGTGCTGTTTATCTAGTGGTAGAAGTGTGATGTTGAAAGGTTTCTCTGTGGAGCTGTAGCCTCAAGGAGGAGGGAGTTTGTGTTCCCTTGTCATGGCATGAGCAGCTGGATCAATGGCTAATTGTGGTGAGGCTGTGTTCCAGGGAATTGCAGGAAACTCCAAGTGCTACAGTTGTGAGTCCTACTTTCAAATCAAGGGGCATAAATAATGGAGGAGACTGAATGAATAATAAAGTTAGCTTAGTTTTAATACTACTATAAACTACCTGAGAACTTTTCACTGTATTTTATGAGACAAGGATCTAAAATGAAATTAAATACATGTGGAAGATTTGAGAAGTTTCCTAAGAATTTCCTGTCTGTATAGAGAGAACATAAAAAATAAGAGCGGAAAAAGGTTCCTTTTATAAAGTCTTTTGAGCACAGCACTTTCAAGTGATAATTTTTATCTTAGAAAAAGTATGTATGTATCATTAGTGAGGCTTTTCAAAATATCTAACATCACATCAGTGTAACTAAGGAGAAGTGACTTCATGTGGTAGTTCATCTTTCAGTTTTGTTAGGTCTGGAAAAAAGGGAAAATCAATAATGGTGATTTCAGTGAAAATATGAAGATTTGTGAGAGCATGGAAATTAATAATAAATTAATAATAAAATTAATTTGAAAAATACTGCCCTTTTCCAGAATGTTTGTAAATGCTCTTATGTTTTCCAAGTAAGCTATCTTTTTTTGTTCCCAGACTATATTCTCATTTCAGAGCTATTTAAGCACTGCAAAAAAGAACAAAACAAAATGCACACATGTGCTCATAGTCTCTCTCTAATGAAAACATGATTGCGTGCATTTGGATCACCTGAGACCAGTTCAGAAGGCAAATTCTCCAAGTCATGTGTTCCTTAAATAATTTGTTTTTTAAAATGGAGTGGTTACAAACTCTACAACTCAGAACAACGATGTATGGTACTTTAAACATAAACTTCCCTTTCTGATAGGGAAGGAACAATTAAAAAGAGTGTCTGTAGCTGGGGAGCCACCTGCATTTTGTATCTAAGGGAATACAATAAACAGATCACACTCTTTTTGCTTCTACAGGTAGATTTCTGGTAAGACAGGTATCAAGAAAATAGGAGAGGTGCTCTTTGTGGCCCTCCTCTGGTTTCAGTCCAGCAGGTCCATGTCCTGTTTCTGGAGAACCCAACAGAAGGGGAGAGAGCACCTCTCCTATGAAGAGGTCCTGAGATGGTTGGAGTTCTTCATCCTGGAGAAGAGAAGGCCCTGGGGAGATCTTACAGAAGCCTTCTAGTACCTGAATTGGGCTACAGGAAAGGTGGGCTTTTTTCACTCTATTTTCTGAGACAAGGTTCTAACATGAAATGAATGTGGAAGATTTGAGAAGTCTCCTGCAAAGTTTTACAAGGGACTTTTAGAAGGGCATATAGCAATAGGACTAGGGAGAATGGTTTTAAACTGGAAGAGGGGAGATTTAGGTTAGACATTAGGAAGAAATTCTTCACTTTGAGGGTACTAAGTCACTGGCACATGTTGCCCAGGGAAGTTGTGGCTGCCTCCTCCCTGGAAAAAGTTGAAGGCCAGGTTGGATGGGGCTTTGAGCAATGTGGTCTAATGTGAGGTGTCCCTGTTCATGCCAAAGGGGTTGGAACTAAGGTGATCTTTAAGGTCCCTTCTGACTCAAATCACTCTATTATTCTATGAAAAGCTATAGGCTTTCTAAACATGTGAGAACCTGTCTGTTTCTTTGGCTGTGTACAAAAGCAAAATGCAAAAGCAAATGTTAACAAAAGCAAATATATCTAAGGTTATAGCACTACTGCATTCAATCTAGAGTTCTGCGGAAGTCTTCAGGATATTTCAGTGGTTCTGAGAACAGAGTTTCTGACTTTAATTCCTTGCATGGTGCAGACTGCCCTCAACCTTGTAATGTATTTCATCAGTGTGGCTCAGCAATCTCTCCACCAAGTGAGGTAACTTGTGCACTCAGGGACAGCTTGGATATTTGTGTGCAGTGCTGCCTCGTGCCACAGAGGCCTTCCCTTGGTATGGCTGGCTTCACATCTGTCAAAATGAGGTGATAGTACTTACTGCAGCATGGGTTGTCCTGGGGATAACCATGGAGTTGTTGGAAATGGCAGTCAGGGGAGCTATATAAACAGAGTAGTGAATTTAGGTGTCTAATGTAAGATGCATTTATAAATACAACCCTGTGAACCGAAACAAAAATAAACTAAGACACAAGTCTAAAACTTACATGTGAAAGCAGAAGTTTTACTAGCCACAGTTTTCTGCCTTTTGGCCCCCCAGACATCCTACTCATCCATATATTTTCTTAAGAAGCCTTGGGGTGTTTACTAAAACAGAGCACTACATGATAGCAGATAGTTTATACAAGTTAACTGCAAGAGATATGTGTTTTGTTGCGTCCTTTGGGACCTTAGGAGAAACTGAGAGGGTATCTGAAATTTCAGTTAACAAAATGGACAATAATTTTTTCCGTCCTTAGGGGAACACAGGCATCGTGTGTGTATTTTTGCTTTTATTAATAGCATTTTGATAGTAGTTTTGAAGATCGTCCTTGGCTTGCCTTGAAATATCATTCTGACTTCGCTTACTACAGAATGTTACTTTAATTTTCCCAGGTGAAATGTTCACAGAGCAGAAACTGGTGAGAAAAATATTGCCAAATGAGTTACATATACCTTTATTTTTAAGTGCTCTCCAGAAGAGTTTGCTGCAATTTTTGCTGATATATAAATTGACCTACGCAGTCAATGATACATGACCTTAAACATTTCTGAAGTAGCCTTGCTTGGGAGTTTTTAGTAGAGAGTTATTAAATGTCAGAGTAATTTACAGAAGCACAGACTAGTTTATGTTTTTGCATTCTCTTTCTTCTTCCTCTCCACCATGCCATTTGAGAACCATAGAAGCTTTAAAAACATTTTACATACATCTTTTTTTTTTTTTTTTTTTTTCTTATGGTGGAGGTTCATCTTATTTTATTTATCACACTGAGAAAATCTCATCAAATATGAGACTATAATGTAGCTCACAAAGGCCTCATCCAGCAGAGTACTTAAGTACCTGCATAACTTCATCGTGATGACATTTTCCATTCCTCGTTAACTGGCATTTGAAGGAAATTTTCCATTGCTTGGTGTCTGGGCATTTAGAGGAAATTGTCAGCCAAAATGGGTGAGCCATTTAGAAGAATTAGGTCAGGGAGTGAACAGGCTACGGGTTCCAGAGGTCTGTAGGGAACCCTGGATGCTCAGGCCCCTTATAGAAAGCTGGAGATAGCCACCGGGAGGGCTTTCTATTAGGTTTTTATTATAATGGAGGCTCAGTTCTCCAGTGCCCAGGGCAAACTGCATTGAGGAGATGAATCATGGTTGTGCAAGACTGTGGAGACTGCAGTTTGTAGAACTTCTGCCTTAAATACTAGCAGCTAGCTTCAGTGCACTGCTGCCCAGGGGTAGCCCAACAGCTACTTCTCAACAGGTACAATAATCTGGGCATCTCTGCATTGTGCTGGCTCACACCAGGTAGGTTTGCACCAAGGAATCACTAGGAGTCACCAGGCAGTTATTCTCTATCCACTCACTTATTTGCTGCAACTGGCCTTGCTGCCAAGGAGCTTTCAGAGCTTTTCACTATTTTTCACTCATGTCCATGAGTGTCCATGTTCACTCATGTTTGCCATACCAAGGAGGACATGCACCTTGGGTGATTGTCCCAGCTGAGATGCCCCCCTCAGCTACCTTATTCTTTGTACATGAAGAGAAGATATAAATAAAGGCAAGAGCAAAAACTGTTCATAGAAATGACAGCAGCAACGGGGGGGTGTGTGTGTGTGTGTGTTTGTTTGTTTGTGGGGGTTTTGCTTGTTTGTGTTTTGTTTTTTGTTTTAATAATCTGTTGATCCTACAGTATTACAGCTCCAGGATATCAAGGAGTAAGAAATGTTTTCTGTTCTGCTCTCACTTTTTGTTTGTTTGTTTTGGTTTTTGTTTATTTTGGTTTTTTTTCTTCTTTGTTTTTGTTCTTTGGTTTTTGTTTGTTTGTTTGTTTAATAATCTGTTGATCCTACGGTATTATAGAGTAAGGTTGATTAAGGTATCAAAGAGTAAGAAATAGGTTTTCTGTTCTGCTCTGTCTCTTTTTTTTTTTTTTTTTTTTTTTTGGTTTGGTTTGGGGTTTTTTTTGTGTGTGTGTGTATGTGTTTTTAATAATCTGTTGATCCTACAGTATTACAGCTCCAGGCTATCAAGGACTGAGAAATAGGTTTTCTGTTCTGCTCTCTTACTATCTGGAATTTTTTTTTTGTTCCTTATAAGAAAACAAGTTAGAGGGTTTTTAAGGAACAGGAACGAATAGGTTTCCATCTTGTTTGGAAAGCCTGACAAATATTAATTTACTATGTACCCTGTAGATTATTTCTTTCATCAGTGACAAAAAGTGGCCTGTATCTGAGACCTTGGCTTGCTAAAACTCTCACATGTGCAGTGTAAATCAGTGAAGTGTTCTGTCAGCTACCAAACACAAAGCAGTGTATGGCCAGCGAAGACAGCTTTTTGATCAGACATTCTAGAGAATAAAACAGGCACTGTTTATTTATTTAAAGTAGGCTTAGCTTTTGATTGATACATCTGTTCCAGGAGAATGTTTAGCCTGCAGCCCTAAATAGCTTACTGAAGAATCAGTGATCAAACTGGTATGAAATCCTCCAAGTGCAGTCATTCTCCATTTTTCTCCAACATACTCAGCGATTTCTGGTTAGACTTATTTTTATGTGAAGTGTTCATAGCTTGCAGTTGAAAAAACAATTTCTGTTAACAAAGTGCTTTCCTTTGAGGCTTTTGCTTTATAAATTCTATACATTATCCTTTGAGTCTGTATCCCATTAAATATAAGCCACAGTTTACATGGAAGTGCATAACAATGAAGTCCCTCTGTTCTGTGTGCGTGTATGACTCTCATTCTGCAGCATATATGGCTGTTGGTTTTAATGTTTGGGTGACTGGAAGTTACTCTCTCCTAACAGCAGTTCTGTCATCTCTCCACAAGGATGTAAAGTCTCTGACCAGCACCTGATGCTCACATTGTAGGACTGCTGCCCTCTGTGATCCAAGTGGCATTACTGGTCATTTCAGTGACAAGACCAAGCTTGGAGTTGATATGCTGGTTTAGCCCCAGGTCATGGAACGCTGGTTTCAGGAATGAAGCCTGAGAAAAATTACATTTCTGATGCCTCACTTGTCTTCTAGTGGCACTGTTCCTTTCCCCAGAACTGTTGGTTCTGGCACCTTCCTCAAGAAGGACTCAGTTCTAGGTGCAGGGTCCCTTCCAGCTTTCTATGCCATGGTGTGATGGTCCTAATTCAGAGAATGAGCATACAAGCACCCAGATAAGAATTAGACACCCTTTTGATTATTAATTTTTTCATTTATTTTCAGATGGCTTTTCCTTTTGTCGTATTGTTCACACATAATGCGTCTGACTCTTCCTATGTCACACTACATCTTTGCAGTAATTTTCTGTGCTGTTCTGTCCCTCTGGATTTTACAGCAGTGGATCAGAACAGAAGTGCAAACCCTGGCAGAAATAATAAATCCACTGCAGGTCTTGAAGGTACTAATTTCTGCAAAACAAAATAGTGCCGAGATTCTGTTATGGGCTAGAAGGAGTGATCAAAGTGAAACACATTCATTGTGTGATTGGTTTCGAAAGTCTGCTTCTAAACCATTACATATCCTTTCTAGATTGCTTGCTTTCTGTGCAAAAGTAAATAAGGTGTCCAGCCTGTCCTGTAGCAGAGTCCCATGCAGCTCTCAGGAAGTTCAAGGACTACTCCCGCCAAGAGGTTGGGGTGGTTGATCATTGCAGAAGTAATCTGACATTTGAAAAAGTATTTTAGGAACTCTCCTCTAATTACAAATATTTCTAATCTATGCAGTCTATCTAATTAAGTTCAGCCATGCCCAATTCCTTGTCTGATTGCCTGAGCCTTTCCGCTTAACCAGTCAGGTTTATTCAATAAGGTGTGCTATAATGTTATTTCCTTCCTTGAGAGTATATGTTATCATCCCTGACACAGTCTTAAGAATCCCCCCACTTTTTTCTTATTTTAACATCTCTACAGTAAAGCCCTCTTCTTTAGTTAGGAATCGCCTAACTGAGGAGAAACCCAGGTGTGACTTTGCGTCTCATTAGTTTTATTTTTTAAGTAGCTGGAAGGTTCTGAAGAAGCACAGCAAGTATAGAGTAGGCACAATATAGGTAGCATCCCCATAAATTTAATATGAATTAGTTTAAATTGTGCATTCAAATAGTTAACAAGATTAGAAATAATAAGAAATTAATACAGTTGCACAGGCAGTTGACTCACTGTTACTGTAATTTCCTTTTGGCTTTGGTCATGGGGGTAACAAGGTAAGAAATAACTTTGTTTCCCTCTATTGATTAGCTTGATATTTGAAATAAAGATGATTTATTTTTGTCTGATCGAGTCCTTTGTAAGTTAGTATTATGTTAATTAGAATGGATGTCTTCCTGAGCCTTATTTTCTCTTTCATTTGATCTAATTAGCTGATAAATTTTTAATTGCCTACTGAGAGATCTTTGCCATACTGTGATTTGTGTTTTTCCTTTACATTTGGAAAACAATGGTGCACCTAAAATTATGCTGAAGTATTGTACTGAGGTATTTCTGCGAGAGATAATTGCAAATTATGATTTCTTCCTGCTTCATAATTTTAGTGCAATCTACTTTAAGTTAGTGCTCATTAATCAAAAAGGTTTGTGGAGTAATAAGGTGTTTCAGTTAAGCAAGGTTCACAGTAGAGTGTCTGTGATTTACTGATCAAATGGAAATGAATTGTCTTGGCTGTATATGAATACTGTAGTGAATGCTTACCAACTCACAACATTTATTCTATTTCTCCACAATAACATTCTAAGTATGCAGGTGTTAATAAGCTTAGAAATAGAAGTGTAAAGTTCTAACAAGTCTGAGTGTTGTTTAAAACTCATTTTCTGGTGGTGGAAAATAAATCACAATTCTTGGCAAGATATTTCAAGTTATTCCCCGAGTGTTTAAATGTTGTACCTTCTCTTTAGACTGAAGTAGTCTTTCTGTAACTTCTAGCCCTTGGATCTTGTTCTGCTTTTGCCTGCTAGATTGAAGAGCCCTCTGTTACCAAATTTTTGTTCCCTTTGGCAAGCACTTGTAGTCTGTGCTCAAATAATTCTTGAACTTTCTCTTTGATAAGTTAATTGATTGAGTGCCTTGGGTCTCTTGCAGTACGACTTGTTTCCTAACACTTTAATTGTTCCCCTGGCTTCTTCATAATCCATGGAATTTTTCATAGTCTTTTTAAAACAAGATCATGAACTCAGTAAAACTACTTGCTGTTTCACTGATGCCAAATAAGAGAACATAACCTCCCTACTCCTATTTGTTATTGCTTGTACATCTGGCAAGCACAGTGGCTTTTTGTTACTGCTCTACTCTAGAAATTCATAGTAATTTGGTCACCTACCCCAACTGTCATCTTCATTATTTTCCATTTTCTAGTCATCTGCCAATGTTGTGAAAATGATACTTTTTTGACAAAAATGATAGTCCAGAAGGCAATAACCAATTCCAATACCAGTGCCCCAGTCACATAAAAATGGCTTAGAAGTATTGGCTATATAGTTTTTAAGTAGTTTAAGATGCCATTCTGATTCATTATTTCTAATTCTAGCCATCCAAAAATTGGCATCTAATGATTTGTAGTTTTAATAGACAATGGAGAGAGATGGAGACCTTCACAGGTGGACTTAATCTGAAAAGCTGTAAGTTGCTTTTTGACAGAACTTTTTGTTGACTGTAATGGGAATATAAAGGAGTTAAGACAAAATGTCAAACTTTTAGACAGCTGTAATTACTGTGGATGAATCTCATCTCTTACTCTTTTTAGCTTTTTGGTCAGACTGGTGAGGTACAAAGCCATTTCTTTTACAGGTGTCCATCAAGATCATTGCCTTCTGCAGTCCCATTTTTAATCACATCAGAAAATGATATCAAGTTAGCTTGACAAGATCTGTTTTCCAGAAATGCACGTGGGTCAGCTTTAATTAGATTATACCTTTTAGTTCTTTATCAAGTTAGTTATCACTTATATGCCTCTTTTGCTTTTCTATCAGATCTTTTTATCAAATTCCTATTTTTTCCACTTTAATATTGACACACTTCCAAATTGGGAAAAATCTGAGGCTCTGATGTCTTAGATTTTTCTGTTTCCACTCCCATCTATATCAGGTAGACTTACAAGTGGTGTGTTCCTGTCCTTGTCAGTGAGCACTGGGTCTCAGGATGACTTAGATCCTTCTCTTACAAGAAGACCTTCAGAAGTCTTTACCATGCGATCCTGCCCATATGGTAAAGTCCTGCAGTCTTCACTGTAGAGGGTGAGGTAGTGGTGGTTTTTTTATTTGGTTGGTTGCTTGCTTTTTTAAGACTTAAATGTAGAAGGTTCCACAAATATGTTAGAATATGTGTTTCTCTTTCCAAACTCAAATGTTTTAAAATATTTGTTTAATATCTGAGGAAAAATTGCAACATTTTTGGTTCTTCTTATTCCTTTTTCTCTGTAAAATGGAGACATCCAGAAGCAAAGAGACCATAATTTGCTGTTGTCCTCTGCAAAGACACTTGTGGGTCTGAAGATAAAATTATGATCATGTAATGCCTATGTGGTAAGAGATGAAATCTTTTTTTTTTTTTTTTCTATATAATATTACTGCATTAGGAGAATGCTCTGGAATAAGAATTTCTGCCTCCAGCTTACAAGGGTGCTTGCAGAACGAAGGTGACAAGAGAAAATGTACACAATGGTGTTTTCTTGGACAAGGAGACTCCCCAAAAGCTTGAAACTCTACCTAACAGACAAGAGAGCCTTTCAAGAGTGTTCATTCAAGTTAACATTTAACTTAAAAACTACTTGTGACAGGCTAAGCTACCTGGTACCAAACTGATGATCTGTAAGGGCAAGTCATTGCTATGCTGTCCAGCTTAATCCTTCTGCTGGATTTTGAGTAGCACCCTGAAGGACAGAAGGTCTCATGCTTCATTTCAGCCATGCCTGTATGTCTGTAGGAGAGATGTGTTGCCATTGTAGAAGTGGATCCTTTCACAAGATGCATAAGGATTTTTTGTACCTAACCAAGATGGACTGCAGTGCCACCAATTATAAGAATCATTTATTTTCTGTAAAGATGGATTAGAGAAATAATTTAATGACACGTCCTTCTTCCTGGGTAATCCAAGGACAGATTTTGCTGGGAAGGCAAGATGGTGTTACCTGACAGTGATATTTTACACTGACTAATTCTGTGTGTCCTAATAAATATCAGGAAGCAGTTAATGTCGTGTGTGACTACCCATTGTTGGAGGTTAGTTTGCCTAAGCTGGAGACATCTGGAATTTTCTTTCTTTTTTCTTAGCTTTATCACTTCCTTAATTTTTTTGCTATTCTCTGCTATTTCTGCCTCTGCATCAGAAATAAAGGTAGTAGTTTTTCAGTGGCCAGATCACCAGAGGCACCAGTTGGAGACTTTCATACATTAAAGGACTGGGGATGGTTTTTTTTTTTTTAATTCTTCACTTACTAGAGTAGTGTCATATGGAATGTTTTGAGAGAATATTTTCAAAAATACAGTTTAATTGTCCAGAACCTAAACTTTGTAACATAGCAAGTGCTTCACAGGCACTCTGCATAGTTACCACTCCGACATCTCCATGAGTTTAAGAGAATATTTGCACTGAAGCCATTTTCAGATCCTTGGGGTAGATCACACCTATACTCATTATAGGAGTTGTCTAACCAGCAATGAGTTACATCTCAACGTGAAGGTATTTATGTGATTACTTCTTGGGAGGTGTTCATCCAAGTGTAAATTACTCTGCCTCAGAACAGATTTTAGCTGGTGCCGACAGCTTGGATGACTGGCACATTGTCATTTTCATAACACACCTAAAAAGAAAGTGCCAAAAGTACAAAAGTGGCATTGGTACTACAAAAAATTCCAGTAAAAATCTTTCTCAAGGTATATAGGTAAAAATAGGTCACCTTTAGTTAATACCTGGGATAAAACAGGATTAAGAGCTATTGTTTTTGTTTCCCTCTGTTTCTGGGGGTGGTGGGCGTGCCATGTCAAAGCAATGCACTGTGATACTGAATAGGTAACACAAAATTTTGTGGTTTATGCTCATAGTACATACTCTTTTCAACTGTCCCTGAACTACCCTTCCCTACCTGTGCTGGATTCATGTAGACAGCTTATTTTCAGTTCTAACCATTCTGTCAGAGGTTGCATAGGGCAAAACTTCTGTGATGTTGTGAATATTTTTCCCTGGTTTCCCCAAGATTACAAGGGATATGCAGTTACTCAGTATGCTAGCTAGTCAGTTGTGTTCTCTTTCTGTTGTCCAGTTTCAACAAAATATCTAAAAAAAAAATTCTTTCTGAAATTGAATTCCTACTAGTATTATGAAATGTAGTGGTTAAAAAGATCAGACAGACCCAATTTATCACCCCCATTCCTCTGGACAAGAGTATCACCACACTAGACTGATGCTACATATGCTCCAAAGTTCACACATTACTAAACATATCTCACATGTGCTTTATTAGGCAGAGTATAATTCAGCCATGGGATGCAAAATCGAAGTGAGCCACACTTTGTAAGTTTACAGCTCAGGAAATGGAGAGGAGCTGCTTTCCTTCTGCTCACTAAAACAGAAATCTTTTTGAAAAGTGAGTTCATTCCAGCCTCTGTTTTGGAAGTGTGCTGAATGTGATTTCATCCTATTAGCTGTGATGGTCACCATTCATACCTCTTAAGTGATGATGTGATATACTGAGGTAAAGGGTTTTCTCCAGGGTTATCAGGATAAATCTTCTGATGAACATTTGATCAAGAACACACATGTTTTACAATTATGTCTGTTTAAAGAAAGAAGCTATTTAGCTATTTCCCTGCAGTGCTTTTTTTTCTTTTTCTTTTTTTTTTTTTTTTCTGTTTTTGGCAAGAGATGTGAAGAATTTACCATTTCTGTATGTTATAATAGGTTTTAATGCAGAAAGGGTTCGTTGTCCAGGTTTGTAAAAGAGAAGGCATGTAGCTCACAGTTTTGTTTGTTTCATTTATTTAGCATGGCATGGCTAGGTCTTGGAACAAGCTTGTATGAGGTCATTACCCTATTGATTAAATGGTGTGATGAAAAGGGCATGATAATACACTGCTGGGAGATTATTGCCAGACACTTTACAAACAAAGCTGCTGAAAGGAGAGCAGTTGTGAGACCTTCAGTATGGTGAGTAATTAGCATGCAAGTAGGAATTAAAATAAAGGATACATGGTGTGATATAGTGATTATGAGCCGATAAGTAATGTTTTGAATACTCCCTTTTGGTAACTCTAATGAGAAGACAGCTTAGTACAGGAAATGTCTGCTGGGACTACACTATCCAGAATCCTTAAACAAGCTGTGCAGTATGTTATTCCCAACAGTGAAAAGAGAGAAAGGAAGTTGTACTGCAGATCTGACTCTTTTTCTTCAAACCTTTCTCTCTGAATCTTTTTTAATTCTAAAAACCTCATACTGGTATAATGAATCTTGGAGAAAAACAGCAAATGTGTGCTATTTTTTCAGGGTGGAGCATAATTTCTTTTAAAAAAACCCAAGCAATCTTTTTGGGTCCAGATATTGGATCTGTACAAACCACTGTGGTGAGCAGGAAGGATCATCTCTTACAAGAAAGAGAGATCTAAACTTGGGATGTACAGGCAATAGCAAATGTGGGATTCTTGCATTCAGCCTAGCCTCTTGCATCCTCCTGAAGAAAACAAATACTTACCTGTAACTGAAATGAATGAGAGCAGATGAGTTATGCCCTGTTTCACCTCAGCAAACCTATCAGGACTGAAAAAAGCAATGGATTAGAGGCCTTTCAGGCAGCACCTCAGTTGCCTGAATGAAAATTTTCCAAACTTGGCACGGGCCAGCTGCAGAGAGATAGATGGGTAGCCTGTGAAACGAAATTTTAGACATGAAAATCTTGCTGGCCATGCGTTATTTATTTGCCCAGTTTCAAGCTTCTTTCAGTCCCGAGATCCCTGACAAGATGCAGAAAATTCCATAAATTTTACTGTTAGTACAGTTTTCTAGGGCCCTTACCCATGGTGTTACAGACCATAGAGAGAGCTCCTGTCTTGGTGTCTTCTTTCAGAAATCCCAAACTGCATATTGAATAGCCAAAGTTAAAGAGCCACAACAGCAGTGACAATGGGGAGGGGCAAGGGCATGAGGGAAAGAAAAATAGGTGGGAAGGGAGAAGAGAGGACAAGAGAAGAATGGTGCTGTTGTAGGGGGAGGCATCTACTCAAGGCAGAAAGGGGAAGCAGCTATGGTGAGGGCAAGGTAACTGGGGAATACTCTGTCCAGCTCTATTAACCTTAATTTTAGTTCCTCTTTTCCATTTTTCAGCTTAAGTAAGCAAGCATATAGCCATGTTTATATAATAGCTGGAGTAATGAAGATGGAATATACCAATTTGGGGCTAATTCTTGCCCCCGGGAGAGCACAGGGACTGCAGCTGTGGCCAGCCCCTACTGAAAAGGAGTGGTGAGGAGAACAGCTCCTTGTATCCAACTTCCCATTACATCCTCACCAGGGACCACCATAGTCTAGCCCTGAAAATAAATAGATGAGGTTAATTTTTCCAGCAGTAGAGCTGGTTTAGCAGCTCTCAGCACTGGTTCAGTTGTACTCCCACTCAAGCTAATGAAATGGTTTCCTTCAGAACAGTTGGGCCCACTGCGAACTTTTCAAAAAGCCCATGTGGAGCCATTTGCAGTCATTGGGTTTTGCATCTTGGGACCATCTTCTGTTCTCTTCCTATTTGATATCTTCACCTTCCAGACTATAACAGGCAGGGCTTTCCTCAGCCCTTATCACAATGCCATTGTGTACTTACGGCCGTAATGTCCTTTGATTAGAGAGCACGGGAGACGCTCACGCTGTGGCACGTTTGACCACATCCTCTGAAACTGAGGTTGTGGCTGAGCAACTTATTTTCACGGCTGGAAGAGGACAGGCAACGCTGCCTAAAGAGTGGGCAGATACGCGTATGTGTGAGCATGTGTTTGTGTGGTTATACCATCTGGAAAGAGCAGAGCCAGATACACTTCCTCTTGGCATTTTTTCCATGCAAATTCTCGGTAAGGATGTAACGAGAGAAGTCTCATTTCTCTGCCTAAAGCCCTGCGTTGGCTTGAGGTTTGGCATGCTGGGAACTGCATCTCACTGCAGAAACCCTGCCCTCTTGAATTCCTGTCCTGCCATTCCCCAACTGAAGCCCTTTGCTTCTGTGGGCAGGGGGGAAGTTGCCCTTCCTCTGCATTGCTTGTTTTTGTTATACTAGCAGTATGAGGTACCCTTTATTTATAATCTGAACGTTAGGGATGTTGGGCCAATCTGGTGCTTCCAGCTGGCTGAACACTTCCTAGCGCTTTGGATGCCAGATATAACATAATTTATTGTGGAAAACAGTAGGGGTAATACACTTCTTGCTATCAAAGGTTAATGTAGAATATCAGCAGCTCTTCAGCAAGGGTACACGTATTGTTGAATGGTCTGTGATTATGTGTCTCTTATTAAAATAGGAAAACAAACTGCTTTCTTTTTTAATGCTGGTGTTCACCTCCTCTTTTCCCTCCACCCACTTGGTTATTTTAACTCCTTCATTGCATTATGCAGTTTTCACACATTTCCTCAGGGAGAAAAAAGCAATTGTACTTTGTTGCTTTGGCATTAAACTGAGCAAACTAAGGGCTTTTTTTTTTTTTTTTTTTTTTTTTTTTTTTTTTCTTGACAAAAACGTTCATTTCTGTGCCAAGACAGAGCAAAACTGCTGAGTTAGCCAAGGCTGTAAATGGAACTGGTCCTTTTACCTCTAGAAAATATAGAAGCATCTTCTGCCACTGAGCTGGCACCCGTTGCTGGATGGATCAAGTGCAACTATTAACGGGAAACCGGGAAAGTACATTATCACTCCAGTGCTGTCATTACCAGAGGGTTTCACTGAACTATAACATTCAGGAGAGTGAGACTTTAAAGATAGAGGAAAAATGGCAGGGGAAAGAAAGCTTCAGATGAGAAACTTGAAGAAACATTAAGAGTTTGTGAAGGTACCTAACATGGAAGGCAAGCAGATGCTTTGTTAAAAAGGGATAAGATAGGTAAAATCTCCCATTTTTCTTCAAATAAAATTTTAGAAAGAAACAGATGTAGACTTTCTAAGGGGCTTGCTAATAAATTCCAGAAGACCTGAAACTTGTCAAGGCAAGGTTGTCGCTGCCTGAAATCTAATGAGGTAGAATCTGCACTAAGGAAAACCCCATAGAAGTTTTTATTACCATGTTTATTTTCTATTTTTTTTTTTTTTTTTTTTTGTCTCCCAGTAGGGTATGCTCCATTTCAAGGATTCTTCTGTAAAGAAATATATTTTTATCATCAGAGATACACAGTAATATGTGTTGATAGTTCAGTTAAAGCATGTATTGGAGATGGATAGAGCAATCAGTTAGTACAGGCTGGGGGTGTTTAAGATGTTAACTTACCATTTAATATGTGTGTTTCCAGGTCACAGGTGAGGAAGTGGCCTTCTTCCCATAAAGCCATGCTGAATTAACTGACTCATTTGGCATCAGAACTGTAGGGAAGGCTGAGGTGATCATTTTCTTATAGTTCACAGTCTGGGCTGCATATAACGTCCATTTTATGGGATATGAAACGACAAATAATACATAAATTCAGTTTGTTTTGCTTCTCCTTTTCAAAGTTCTTCAGGGACTTGAAATAATCTTCCTGACACCCATGCAAGGTAAGCTTAGCTATCAAGCTTTACAGATGTGGAAACTGAGGCACAGAGAGGTTAAATAGCAAAATTTGAAAATGCGTGTGCCTAAACTGAGGCAACTCAAGCCCATGGTCCAAAGAGCAGAAATCCTGAGCTCCTGATTTCACCAGGAAACAAGGGAACTCAGCATATCCATGGGGCAGGCTCTGAATTGACATGCTGAAATCTGAGGGCTGCCGAGCAAGTGTGTCCCAAGCTTCTGGCCATGCCACTAGACCAGAGCACTGCTGAACTGTCAGGACCAGCATGTTGTTCCTACCTCTGTTTAGGATTTGGGAATCTCACATTTTTACTGATTTCCCTGCTTACCTGCTCTTAGTCAGGTCCCTTAGCTCTAACACCTGCTTTTTCTTTTGTGAAAGATCTTCCTACAGATATAATCAAATTCATAAGAAAAGCTCTATGGGAACATAAAATATACTTTTGGTTTTGTTTCCTGGGATAGGTTTCTCTCCCAGAATTGCACATCGAGCCACATACTTGCTTTGCTCAGCACTATTCTAGTAGAAATATTTCTTGTTTATTTAGTCTTGCACAGGGGTCTGACATTCCCTTGTTACTGCAACAAAGTTGACTGAAAGCATGGAGTGCCCAGGGGAATACAAGATTATGCCCTAGAAGTTAAAAAATGAGCACTCATCTTGACTGTATCTTTTGGGTCTCTGGTCAGGGCATGAGCACATTTAATTTTTCAGCACATCCTGAGCACAATGTGTAGCTGTGATTGTTCTGGGTGTCTGAAAGGCAGCAGCCCCTGCAGTTCACAACAAACCTTCCCAACCTAGAGCTCCCAAGGAGCAGTTGTACCTTTGAAAAGGTAATTATTTTGAATGGGCAGTTATGACTTTGACTAACACAATTTCTGTCAATTCAAAGTATCAGCAAGTTAAACAATATTGAGCTACTATTTCACAATTCTTAGAAAATAATCTATTTCCCAAGTTACAGCAGAAAGAAATATTCCCCTCCTCGTCCCAAAGTTGTTTTCAAAGAGGTTCAAAAAATCAGTCAGATATTAAGACTTTAGTGCTGCAAAATTTTATCAAAGAGCACTCTTTCCTAGGACTGGGATATGAACCTATTTTGCCAACCAGATAAAATGTCCCAAGCTTTTTCCTAGCAGCATCAGTGGTTAACTTGATCATATTGCACTTTAAAGGATTTTGCACTACAAATCATTTTTCAGAGAGTCTCTTTGTTATGTTGGGGAACTCTGGAACAGATTATTTCTAAGAATATTTCCAGGAACATTAACGGCACAGTCTCCAATGAAATGAAAATGACTTAAAAAGGTTTTCTTTTAGATTAATAAAAGAAAGGAGGTATAATGAAAAGAGCTGATAGTGAAGTGTTTTAAGTGTATTAATAGGCAGAAGAAATACCTATTAAGTAGAATAATGTCTGTACACCATCTCCCCTTCCATTTTAAATTGTATATATTATTTCAGCTTTTGGGACTCTTTCCTTCCACCTTGTGAAAGGTGAGAATTTTTACTTGCAGCCTGGAGCTAAATACTGCAGTGCCTCAAAATGGAAGATGAAACAGGCCAACAGGTTTTCTTTGTCTTTTTAAAAAAAATGGAGTGTCATTTCTTCTCCCTCCCCCTCGTGTGTTCCTCCCCCCAGTACACCCCTGCTAATATTAGCAGCTTTTCCTCCAAAAAAGCACTAGATGGTGCCCCTTTTCTTTGAGTGTGACAGAGCGGATTTCCCAGGAGACATGCTACTGCCCTGCCTTGAAGATCATCAGGCACAGAATCTTGTAGGGTCTTCTTGTCTGGTAATATAATTAAGACACCAGTAAAAGTCTCTTTTACTTCTTTCAAGTCTGAAAACCTGAACTAGATGCATCTTTAGGAGATTGTCTTGTTAAAGAGTGAGAATGAGTCATGACTTCAAAGATTCATGAGCAGTAAAATTATTTTTTTTAAAGTTATTTCAGACCTAAAAAGGAGAAAAAGCAGGGTATGTATCTCCCTCCCTCTTTCCAATAGCCGAATACTGCAGCATCAAAGAACATTTGCATTATTCTTTGCAAAAAACCCCAAACTTTTAAAGTCAAGGATGTTTAATTAGATTTAAACGGGCAATCTGATTGATATTAATTTGTCTAATGTATAATGACTCTTGACCGTATCAACCTTTTGTAAACAGAATCAACATGAAAGTTCAATATTTGTCTTTTAAAATAAAGTTCCAGACAAGGAATATGGACTAGCTTTGTATTCTGCATGTTCTGTCAACTTAGACTGTATCTTGATTTTTTAAAAATCATATTATTCATGGTTAGCAGATTGGTACCTAGCCTTTGAAATTGGAATGAATAATTGGTTAGAAAGATAGTATCTAACTGCATCTGAATTTCTTTCTGCATCAGAGTAACTATTTCACTGGTACATGTCATTTTTGTGTTTAGGAGGTTGATGTATTCTAGTCCCTTAACAGAAGAAACAGATAACATGACACTGAAAAAAAATTCAAAATCAGCAGTAAATAAAAGGTACGCTAGTTAGGAATGAAAGTTCAGGCAGATACCGAACCCCTTGTTGTGAAATCCCTAAAATTTTACTGAAAAATCCACTTCCTTTAATCTGCTTATTTATGCATTTGAAATGGCATAAAAATAAACATTCTTTGAAGTGATCCAAGATAAATTAGTCCAGGTTTGTAATTTCTTACTATTTTTGTAAATGGTCCTTAGAAAATTAGGTCTGTTGGCATCTGGGAACAAAAATTCAACTGGGAAAAGAAGCTTTAATATGAAACAGAAAGAATTATTCCCATGCTCTGGCTGCCCTGTCATATGTCATGACATGTGGCAGGTTGACTGCTCATTAATTCTATTTATATCAGTATGATAATACACCCCACTGAGTACACATGTGTTAAAATATTCATAAATTATGTTTAGTGCAAGCAGATATACATTACATGCCAAAAGAAGACTATTATTTAAAGACAAAACTGGTAAACAGTCAAACACGGAAAAGTCTTTTTAATGTTGTCCAGGACACTGTGTATCATCAAACTGCCATTTAATTGCCTTTACTTGCAGACTTGCTCTCCAGCAATGCAATATCCAACACACCTTTATATTTTTGAACAGCTTGCAAAAGAAGCAGGTTTTACTGAAAGTAATTGGAATTTCAGCAATTACTGTAAATGTCAAATTATCTCAAAGCAATAACTGTAACAATTTGAAATATTTAAAATGAAGGTTTACTTTGACCTTCACATATTTGAAAGGTACTTTTTACTCAGCTGAAAGTACTACTCTAAGTACTAAGAAATTCAAATGCAAACAGTTTTTGGAGGGAAATGTCAAAATTGTTAAGGTTAACAGAAAATTTTAAGAAAACATAGCAAAAAATAGTTAATCATATATTGCTCAGGATATTTTAAGTTGCACAAATGTATTTCTTAAACTTTTAAAATGCCTTTTAAAACAGTAAGATAATTTTTACAACTCATTAATTTTGTACAGAATGTGAACGTAACCTCAGAATATTAAAATAGCTATATCTGCCTCTTAAGATTTGTTTGTTCAGAATCAAAATGCTCTTCTGCATGCAACCAATTTTGGATTGCTCCTCGCATTGGGTTAGCATTATTAGAATATTTAGACATGTGTTTTTTATCGAACAGGAAGTCATTACCAATTGTGTTGAATTCCTTAATTTAAAAATACCTTTTAAAAGATGTTTCAAATTTAAAAATGCATTTCAGAACTTCAGAAATTATCACAAATTATTGTGGACTAATGGCACAGGTGTTAAAATAACTGCAAGCTTCAAAATTATTAACAGAAGGTATGATATGGTCCACATTTATTTGCAGTTATTGTGATAGCAGTTATCCTCCTTCCTAAGTAGAAACCAAGCTGGTTTTGATACCCTGTTAGAGCTTCACATTTGGAAAACAATTTCAAAATGTTTTAAAACATCAAATGTTGTAAAGGGGGCAGAGAGAGGGAAGGAGGGGGTTGCTTCACGATGAAATTTTAAAAAAGATATATGATGAGAGTCAGAGTTTATGTATGTCAGAAAGGGCAAATAGTTACCCTGTTTCTACTCAGTTTTAAGGGATCTGAACAGGGGCAGGATGAAGTGACTGACTGTAAAGCGTAAATAACCTTTCTAATCACAAAACCATACTAATGTTTCTAGCAGCAGTGAAGCACGTTGACTTCTGATAGAGGACAAAGAGGGGGCACGGGAGCACAGTGTTATAAAGCCACCTCTTCAGCACATTTTGCAGGAGTGATGCCTTGCCTGGGTGTTTGTGGACAAAAATGTTGCCCCTTGATTTTGGCTGCACTGTCAAATGTGCCAGCCGAGTTGACTGTCGCCCGAGTGTACAAGTGGCTCCATTTTACCCATCAGTGAAATGGTTAGAAGGGGTTGGGAATTTTCTCTTTCTTTGATTGAAATGGCTGGTTTGAGGAAACTGAAACTTTTTTTTTTTTTTTTTTTTTCAGGCAGGTATCAATTTCAAAGAAACTTTCATCAGAAGAGATTTGTCAGCCGTGGGATGGAATTTCTGGTTGAGACCAGAGAAGGAGATGGCAAGGTTGGAGAAGTATCAGGTAGCGCCGCATTTGGGGCACTCACCTGGAATGTGGAAAATCAAGGTTCAGGCCTGGGGACTTGAATGTGAGATTTGCAAAGTGAGTGCCCTGAACACTGGGCTTTCAAGTTGTTTGCTTGTGGTGCATTTAACTTCTTTTGCAAAGTGGAGCCATGGTAGCAGGAGATACTGAGACCTGATGTGTCCTCCTTGTGTTGAACAAAGCTGAAATCAGATGGTTAAGGTACTGCTGTAAAATGTGAGAGAGTGGCAAAGCAGGCACCACTGAGTGTTTTACCTACCCAGCTTTTAAAGACTGTCTGTCTGACTCTCATTCTCATGTGTAAAGTTCAAGAAGTCTTGGTCCCAGGGAGGAAGGGGAACACCTCTGACATTTCACAAAAGCTTTGCAAAATGTGAAACCTGCTTCACCTATCCCACCTCTATCCTCTTTGCCATAGAAACAAATTGCAAAAATCCACTGAATTCCTGGGAGAAAATTGTGACTCATGTAATACAGTTTGTCAATTGCTAGAGAATTTACTGGATGTAAGGTTCATTGTAAGTATAAAAAATATGGTCTCTTAATAAGACAGCTTTTAAATATAAAACATTCTCAATTTTAAGAAACTTTGTAATAATATAAACAAGGCTTTTAATCTTGGTAATGGTAGGAGAAAATTATATACACCGTCTAATTTTATCAGACTATAACAGTTGTAGTTTTTATCTTCAAAAACAGGTTGTGAATGCTAGAGGGGAATAACTTCATAGCAAAAGCTAAGTTAATTTTGTGTTGTCTTATGTTGCTGGCAAAGCAGCCTGTTTTTTTAGCACCTACTTTTTTTTTTTTTTTTTTTTTTTTTTTTTTTAAAAAAAAAGGAGTCATTTCACAAAGCAGTTTATTTAAATAAAAAAAATCATGTTAAATAGATCTCATTATAAGCTTTCTGAAAGTTTGCTATGCACTTTCATGTAAAACTTGGCCTCAGTACAGAACTGCTGTACAATCATTTTCATCTGAGATTTGAACATATTGGAAGAACTAGAGCAGTTCTTTCTTCTACCCTGTCATTTTTTTCCCTTGGAAATGATGAGCATATGGCAACCACCCTCACTGGATTCTCAAACAACAGGAGGGACCTTATTTCGATTCCTACATCCTGTCATCAGTGAATCCCATGATATTTTGTTCTTGCAAGGCTAAAGATGTGATTCGCATTTGCCATAAGGACAGAGCTTAATGTGATGCCATTTTACCACAGGAGCCCTCAATCAGTTAATTAAACATGATATAAATCACTGCATGTATTTGTAAAGTAAGATTAATATGGCAAAGTCAGAGTAATGAGGAATCCTCACCATTGTCTGAGTGTGAATCACTGATACAAAGATTACCCTTTCTGAAACTGGATATCTTTGAGTGGGTTTTGTTGGCTTAATCCCTCAGACTGCTTTGTGCAACTTGAAACCCAGAGCTGTCATCTTTAGCCAAAATTTCAGCCATAACTTCCTCAGCTTTCACCCAATCATTAAAATCAGCATTCATAATACTTAGAAAGATCAAGCCTTTCAGCATACCACAAGGCTTCTTCATACCACCTGGGACACTGGCAACATGTTTAATAAATATTTCATTTCATTTCATCATGGAGATTCTTCTTTTGGTTTTTTGGGTGGTGTTTTGTTTTGTTTTTTTTCCCGGGGGTTTTACAGTACATTCCGTCACTGCAGTCACTTGCGTTTACAGCCTTAATAAAAGGATGTTTTTTTTCCTTCTTTCTCGAAGTGTTATGGAGCCTTGTTAAACTAGAGCAATTACAGACACACAAGATAGGTGCTCTGGAAAGATCAAAGCCCCCCTAAAGATAGCTCTGTAGGATTCTGGAGCTCACTTTGAAAAGTGCTCAGTTTACAAAGTAGTGATGTATAAAACCCTGCACTAAACCCCCATGTTCAAATACTGCTAAAGGCCTGACATTAGTTAATATGGAATCTGCTTAGCCATTCTCTTTTCACATCAAACTTTGAACCACTCCAAAAGAAGTCTCCTGGTGCAACAGCATTCTGGGGCACTGCATGCATCCCATGATGTGGTATCTTGCATGGAAAACTATCCTTTTGTTACAGAGCACCAGATCTGTACATTGCTATTCTAAAACACCAGACAGTGGCTATGTATGGTATGCAGTCTTGACCCTTCATATTTCATTTAGAAGAAGGCTATGTATGAGAGGAAACGAAAAGGGATGAAATTCTGTCCTTGTTCTTAAGGTGAATCCTGTGCTCACTGGGGTAGTGGAGACAGAAATCAGGGTAGAGTCAGAGACAGTGAAAGGAAGAGGTGCTGCAGCATCCTCCTCCTCACACAGAACCCTATGCTTGAGACCCATTCAGTGGCTGAAGAATGCATTAGAAGCATTATGCCATCAAAGGAGCTAGCAAGAGGGTAAGATTTACTCTGAAGTCTTAAGTGCTTTCCAGAATCCACAGACTTTACTCAGAAGATGCCTTCATCAGCTTGGGTTAGGTATAGCCATCCTATGAAGGAACTGCACAAGGGTTGTTTTAAAGTGTTGCTGGGTGCCCCAGCTGGGACTGCAGTGTCTGGAGAGTGACTGAACATGAAAGCATTAAAATTTGCATTTGCCAACTCACAGGAGCCATCATCACACCACCTGCATCTTCATCAGAAAAAGGAGGAAAGGAAGAAAAGAGAGAGATGCTTTTTGCTTCTTCAGTGCAACTGTGCTTCTGGACATCAAAGATCACAAGCAAACAGTGCAGTACTGAGGGGAAAGGAATGTACTGAAGACTGGTCCCTTTCCCTCACATTACCTGCAGGCAGTTGTCTGGACAGACTAAACAGTGAATGCCACATGCTCAAAGACTGTCTGATGTGCTCTGATGGTGTTTGTGTACCTCCAGAAGTAAGTGATTTGTGTGTAGGGGCCTTTCAAATTGCTATTCTCTGTTCTGGTGGCTCTGCTTACTCTTAGTTGATACAGCACTTAAGGGCTTGACTCTGTGAGCCCCAAGTCAGCAGCTTAAGAGCATGCAGAGCCAAGCCCTGAAGTCAGGGACTTCTGTGGCTGTTAAAGGAGACATCCCTGATTGACCTTTTTGTCTGTCCTGATGGCCTTCAGAAAAGCAGTAGATCCTGTGCAGCTGGAAGCACTGTCATTGCTGTTGGAGTTTTGAAAGGTCTGTGTTTGCAGATGCATGAATGATGAAAGTAAAACGGGTAACAGGAGAATCCCTGTTGTATTCATAACTTTTCTAAGCAGCAGGTGCATAAACATAAACATTGGAGATGTGCTGAGCTCCTTTTTGAGCTCTGCAGACAGTTAAAACAGTCAAGATTGAAACTGAGTGAAAAACTCTTACAAAATTGAGACTCTTTCATCTGTGCTAGTTTTTCTCTCATTCATGTTTTTTTAGTTCACAAATTCAGAAGAGTTGCTTTTGATGCAGTAGTTAATAAACATCACAGTGATACTAATTTTTTGATAGCTATGGAAGCTTTAGCTTAACACTATGCATAAATTACAATACCTTGAAAAATGGCCTGTTTGAAAAACTTCACTTTTCTATGGTCACTGTCAATAACATTTTCATGATAAATATTGTCATTGTACCAAAATAGTGCAGTATTAAAAGCCTTCCTTGTAAGCCTTACATTAATTCCTAAGTCTGTTACAATGCATGATCTTTATCATAAATGGGTTTGTTAGAAAGAATGACTGAAATCAAAGTAACAGAAATAAATACTGTGGGCTAACCTTGGAAAGGAAGGTGTGCCATGTAGAGGAAAAGTCTCTGGATCTGGGTTAATATTTGCAAATATATGTGCTTGAGCATTTGCTATGATCATTTGTGAGTGTTGCCACTGTTAGAGACTGCAGTGTTTTAGCCATTTTTATATAAATATATATGCATCTCTATCTTTTTCCATCACCCTGAACTCTAATCAGCAGGACCTGGAAAGCAGTTGCCATTTTCTGTCCACTCAAATGTCCTATAGCAGGATTGAACTGTCCTGCTTTTTTTACAGTTTTCTGTTCAGAGTTGCTTCTTTTCTACTCTGGGAATCCATCACTCTCATAAAACTCCAGCTGCAGCTGCATTTACTTACTGTGTGGCTTGCTTTTACAGCTCTTCCAAACCTATATTACCTTTTACAAAACCTGCAACATATATCCCCAGGTTCATTCTTGTTCTTATTTTTGCCCTATGGGTCATATTGCTTACTTATCCCATGCTGTCAGACCCTGAATAGCTTTTCTTTATTTATTCCTTTCTTACATTGTTGTGTTTTGTGTTATCTCTAACCTAAAATTCCTTGTCATTTACGATGAAAACTTGCAAAATGCAAACAGTTTACTTAGAGGATTAGAGTTGATGTGAAGGATTAATGCAGAGCTAAGGAATCTCCCTGCAAGATATTTGGATCAAATCCAGCCTGCACAAGTTACCACAAGTTGTAGTGAGCAGAAGGAGTGTACATTTCAATTGGTTTGGGAGATTTTTGTGTATAATCACTCAAATATTGCAATAATTTTGTAGCAGTCAGGTTTGTAAGTTTTAGGCGGCAGTGCTACAGTCATTCTACTTCAGCATGTGCATCCAAGTGAATTTTATAATTGGTGCCTGAGCAATCAGGGAGAAGGCACTTGGAGCTGATAAGAAGTAGGAATACATATTCCTGCGTGTGAAGTAGGAATGTCTGTGTGCATGTCAAGCCAGGAAGGGAAATAGTGCCACAGGACGTTTTATTCTCATAATCGACACAGCTCAGCACACAAACAGAAAATTTGTTTCTGATCCACTTGTGGAATTGAACCACTTCATTCCCAGTGTTTTTGAATATTTTTGAAAGAAGGGTAGTTGAGGCATCACATCCTTTTTATAGGTTATCCACAGAAAACTTAACCAGAGTTAAAGTCATCAAAGACACATCTAAGATTGTTGCCTGTACACTGTCCTCTTCTATCCAGCAGTGCTGGCTTGTGAAGTGAAAAATCCTGTAGGTAGCTGGGAACAGACTAGCTCAGACTGCCTGAGAAACCTTCTCTTTGGGGATGAGAAGGCTGAATCATGTTGGAAGAGTGGTGTGGGTTCCTTGAAGGTGATTTGCAGGTGAAAAGGTAGTCTCAATTTCTTTGTGTTAAGCAGTTGCTTCCCTGAGCCGCTAGTGTTAAACAGTACATTTAATATTGAGTCTCATGTTGGGATAGTTTCAGATGGAATATTTTAAGGATTACAGCTCAAGGATTAAACCTCGCTGGGCGAGTTGTAGAGCAGCCTATGGTGCTAGTATCTTTTTCTGTTGATCCAGATCTTTGATACAAAAGTGTAAAAAAAGATGAGCTTGAAAGCAATCAGTATCTCTGCTCATATGCTTTACATTAAATGTGTTCTGATTTCCTGTCATGTTTTTTTGTAGCTTTGTAATCCACCTTATTGTAAGATTAAGGTAGGCTTATGGGGCTGTGTTACAGGGACTTGTACCTGAATTTGCTTTGAAAGGAGACAGGGAATGCAGTCAGGACTTCTCTATTACTCTGGCTGGAGTGTGTTGAGGATCTGACCCAACCTTGGTATTTGGTGTTAATGCTCAAGTAGGCTTTAGTGGCTTTTGCTCTGCCTTGTAATTTCTTTGCAGTATAATAAAAAGCTCTTTAGAACATTGCTACATAGATTAATATAGAAAGTGCTTGTGATACTTTTATACACAGGGAGTTTAATACTTGGATGCAAGAGCAAATTGATTGCTGGCAATCCTGTGCTTGAGTACCCAGGAGTGAAAGGAATGATTACAATAACCTCTGGGATTTCTCCTGAGAAGTGGTTCCTGAAAACACCCACACCCGCGAAGTATTGGGCACAACAGAGCATTGTTTCCTTCTGATGTGGAATCACAGAAACATATTTTACTTTGGGAGCTGGGAGGGGTTGCGGGGGAGAGGAAACTCAAGAGGCATTAATGTTTAATGTTTTTAATTTTGTAAAATGAACAACAAAAAAGGATATGGTTTGTGAGTGCCTCTGAGATTGTTTAAACTCTGGCAGCTTGCTGTCAGATGGGATGCTAAAAGCCAGGAAGGAAGAAACTGAGGGACATACTGGCTGAACTGCTGCTTTCTCACCTTTGGCACCCTGATCTGATGGAAAAGTGAAATAATGGCGAAACAAACTTGGCATGCATTGCTGTGGTCTTCATGAAATTACTTGTGCCACCTTGAATTGTATCAGATGAGACCTTGAACTGCAGACAGGCAGGTATATTTCTCTTATTTCTGGAGAGTTCTAGCTGTTGCAGAGCTCATTTTTTTTGGCCAGCCCTTGGGATAAAAACGACATTAATTGTGCCTTTGCGTCACTTACCCTTTCCAGATTGCCCTCTTCTGCCCTAGCAGAGAACATGTCAGTGGCTGAGGGCTTTCAGGCAGACAATTCAGCATCTCTCAGGGATGGGGAGTAATTCCTGGAGGATCTTAACACCTGCTCAGTTTACTAAGGCTGCATTAACCCCTGGTAAATGCTGAAGAGAGTAATTCAAGTTATACAGGTTAGAGCGGTGTCTGTATATACACTGCATAAAGGTGCTCAGGAAACACCACCGCTTTTCTGTGGCAGAATCTGAAACTTGGTAGTGGGGGAGAGTGGCAGGTAATTTCAAGGGTAAAATAAATTCAGAAAAACATTCAGTTGGGAATCTTACAATTAGTTTATTTCAACAAAATATTTAAAGGTAGGCCTTTGGTATTTTAAAATAGTATATAGATAATATCGATGGCCGTAGTTTAGCATGCCATAAAAACAAAGTAGGAAAACAGAAATGGGACTTACTGATCTTAACAGAATTAAACAACTTTGCATTTTGAAAGGTGTGGCATTGAAGCTTTTATTGTGAAGCTGAATTTTTGGCAGAAAATAATCTGCTGATATTTCTTACTCCTCTTTGAGGCTGACTGATTGCTTTAATTTGTAGGGTGTATGTGCTTAAAGTGCTCAGGTTGGTGGTATCCATCTGGTGTATACAACTCTCAGTGGTCAGGGCATTATAATACTGTGCCTCACTGGAGATTTTCCTGGAAGAGGATGTAGGAGTTGCTCCAGCACAGCTCTGACACTGGTGAGACTGTGGCAAAGGAACAGATGTTACTGTAGGTGAATAATAATCTGCTGTTATGGGGGGCGGGGAGGTGAGCATACTACAAATGAACAACGCTGAGCTCATTTAGGTGTGTGCTGCTTTATACTGCTTTGTCATTTGTGCCATCTCTTCTAGGAGCCACCTTTGTTGTTTCTGTTGTGGTGGAGCACAGAACCAAGAACCAAGATGAGGGCACTTCGCAAGTCATTAAACCCACAAGAGACTTGGGAGGCAAAGAGCCTGTCTTTTTATGGCTGTCTGCTGTGTGGAGGGGACCAGGTTTCTTGATGGAGAGTTTTCTGTCGGATGGGAATCTGTAGCTTGGTGAACCCCTGGCCCATTTACATCTCAGACACTCTGGGAATGTGAAAGATTTAAACTACTGAGGCTCAGACTGTACTCACTATTGTGGATCGCTGCCCTTTTGCTCTGAGCTCCACGTTTGGGTCCAGAAGTTGGTGGGATAGCCATTCCTTGAGGTACAATGGGGTGCAGCAAATATCTGTCAGGATATTTGTCTAATACAGGAATTAATGTTATTCCCCCATCAAGCACCCAAGAGCATACAGATTAGAAAGCAATACTGGTATTTGTTTTGCAGTGGGCTAAGGATGGAGGGACCCCAAGATATTGCTTAGAATTATGTGAGGAATATTCAGTATAAAGAACCTACTTTCTCTTTTCAAGATTGTTGACTACTGACTACTGTTTTTTTCCCTCCTATGAGTAAGTGGAAAAGTATCAGGCTCATTACCTGCACAGTCTGCTGCCTAGCCCAGTAAAAGAACTGTCCCCAGCTGGGCCAAAACCATCTTGCAGGAATAAAGGCATTTTGTTTGTATTCTCATGCAAGTTCTGCTATACCAGTATCCTCAATCTCTCTGTCTGATGACTCTTGAAGATGCTTTCATTTTGTTTAGGTGATCTAGGTAGGTACCCTATACTGACAGCAGCTCACTGCAGGATTACTGAGGAGCTACTCTGCATTAGGACAGGCCTTACTGGATAAGCGTTTTTCAAGAAACAGGAGAATAGCTTAGATCCATAGAAATGGACTTTTAAAAAATGCACCATGGTGCTATGAATCAGCTTAGTTCTAACTAGTTCAATTTAGAAAAAAGCCTCTT
Organism: Phaethornis superciliosus; assembly: GCA_023637945.1. Classification (NCBI taxonomy): domain Eukaryota; kingdom Metazoa; phylum Chordata; class Aves; order Apodiformes; family Trochilidae; genus Phaethornis; species Phaethornis superciliosus. The sequence goes on along the minus strand of JAJQWJ010000003.1, from coordinate 36,489,129 downwards.
CAGCAATTGAAATTTTATGGCACCATTCCCAGTTGGGCTCACTTGCCATGCAGATTCAGAACAGAAGGGCAGGTCAGAAGTAGATCTGAATCTCTCAGTATGAGAGCTGCTGGTATTCAGCTGCTGCAGTGACAGGCAGCTTAGGAGGAAATGATAGAATAGATTAGAAATCCGGAATTGGGTTTTAGTTTGAAACTGTATGTCAAGTACCTTTCAAACTATATTTTAAAGTGAAGCAAAAGATGGGATCAAAAGGAACTCATTGTCAGCAACCATTAGACCCAAAATAAAACCTGCTACTCTCTTCGGTTGACAGGCATGTACTAGCGTGTTAGACTGCAGCTCTGCACTGTACCAACAAGCAGACTGAATACCACAATGCTGTAATACTGTTTCTACTTTTTTGTCCACCTTGTCACTGAAGTTCTTAAGACCTTTACATCCCTCGTCCCATCAGACATCTCACTGGTCTTGCTGCATCAACTCTGGGTACTGAGCACTGCAAAACTTACCACGTGGATAGTAGCTGCCTCTTCTCATTAAGCAGTAGGTGTTGAAAGGTGATTCAGAGCATAACCAAAAATAGCTACAGGATAAACTTCGAAAAACCCAACTTATTGCCAGGCTCTTGTTTTGAACTAGCAGCTCTGAGGGGAAAGATCTGGTGTAGACAGTGCAAGCCCATAGCAGTGGATCTGTTAAAGGTGTTTGACTGATGGAAGAAGTTGGGAGCTGAGTCATGGCAGAGGTCTCTAGCAGAAAGGGGATCTTTCCCAGGCTGAAGAAGCTGGTTCTGCCTCTCCTGCACTTTGCAGGAGACATTATGAGGCTTGTCAGTCCAGATAGCTCCCATTTAGGTAAAAAAGCTTCTGTTTACTATCTTTAGATGGGACACTGCTGTTCCTGAGTGGAAATCCACCCATGAAATGCTTTCAGGCCTGCGTATTTTCCCCAAAGGACCTCACAAATGCTCCTAATCTGTCTGCCCTGGTTTTTCTTCCTGCAATAACCTATTCAAATTTCCAGAATGACTGTAATACAGAGCTGAGTTAAGGCACATATACTCCTGGTTGATTTAACAAGCCTCTTGTTGTTTTAGCTTAAGTGTCATGCTGGTTTGATGGGTTTACCTTGCAAGGGGCCTTATGTTGTGTTTCCATTGTGGGCAGCTAAGCTTGCTTTGCTTTCCACTGATGTTGTCCTATATTTTGTGGTTTGACTTTACATGACCCTGACACTGTGTAGGGGGAGGAGGAGGATAAATGTATGGCTGATGGCTAATCCTATGCATTGCTCAGAGACTCCATCTACTCTAGCAGCCTTTTTTCATGGTAATATTTTTTGTTGGCAGTAAAAGGATTAATGCTAGAAATCAAGCTCTTTGATTATGATAAGCATAATAAATATCTTAGAGAAATTGCTATCCTTTTAAGAATATTAGTAAACGAAGACCTTTGCTCTCCTTGGCTAGGCTTGAGTCTGCTGGTACACGCATTCATACCATCTGCACTGTGTGTTAATACAACTCCTTGTTGTCTGGTCTTCCTGGGAATGCATTATATAGATTGCAGCTGGTTCAGAATGCAGCTGCCAGGGTCACGGCTCACACTAAGATTAATCATTACGCCTGGGTTAGCTTCAGTACTTCGACTACCCATTACATTTAGCAGAGATTATGAGATGTTGCTTTTAACTTACAAGGCTTGGACTAACACCTACTCACCTCAGCAACATCCTTTTATGGGATGTTTCTCTTGGTAAGTCTCCCAGAGCAGCACAGTATCTCTCTAGATGCTCTGTGTTCAGCTTGAGGCAAAAACCTTCCAGCCTCATACGTATGAAGTGGCGTAGTCTGGGATTCTCCTGTCTCTGGGTTTGCTTCTCTGCTGTGGATTGATTTCTTCCCAGTGCGTACTGTCAGTGCAGAACTTCTTGCCAGAGAAAATACTTATGAGGAAGAGGAAGATGAAAACATCATCAGCACTCCATTTGTAATTAACCTCACAATCTACCTTGTTCTCTGGATTCACTGCCAGGTATTTTGGGTGATAGCCATCCACAGAAACATGGTTTCCTAGAAAGGAAAGAAATCTAGTTTGACTACTTCCACTGCACATGAAACTGAGATCACAAAAAACTATGGCATCCCCAACAGAAGCCTACAACATAAATTCAGCTAATGGAAGTGGATAGAATTCTGACTCTACTTCATTCCCTGAGGCTGAGCCTCTAAGGTCTTCTCAAACATAAAGGGGAAATAAGCCAAATGTACAGAAGACATCTTAAGGACAATTGACTAAATTTGCATGTGGTATTCCACATCAGAGCTATGAAGAGGAAATTTGATGTTACCTTTTCTATGTATGTATGTTTTGGGTTCCTGCCCCTAGGGTTGTGGCAAAAGCACTGATGCTAAAGAAAATGTATAGGGTAGAAATTATTTAAATTACTTTACATACTGTAATTACTGCATAATATTCTGCAGGTTTTTAGCTCACCAAGATTTTCAGTCCTGAATACAGTGAAATAAAAATAATCACTATATCAGAAAGCCAGAGGGGCTGACAGCTACTGAATGGAAAACACTCTTGTTTAAGGGGAGAAACAAATTTTCAGAGTTTTCTTTTGGCAGAGTATGGAGGTGTAGGGCTTGTTACTCTGGTGAAAAGAGTTCTGCTTTCTACTGGGCTTCACAGCCTGAGGCTAGTTGCTTGCCAATTTTTGAGAGTAAGTCAGACTTCCCAAATAGTGTCTTGCAGAAATGGGCTGGCTTTATCTCACATTAAAATTAAGCACTCAGTTGAGGTGCTCAGTCCAGGAGTCTGTTTGCTCTTGCCATCTTCTGTCAATTATCAAAAAAAACCCCTTCCTTCTGAGGGCAGCTGTGCCAGCAGGTATGGTCAGCCACAGTCTGCAGGTGTCCATTCCTCATCACCAACTTGGAGCTTTACCTTTAGCAGGCAAGGCAGAGCCAGAGGAATCCAGTTTGCCATGTAAATATAGTTTAGACCTATGAAAATCATGCATAGCAAAATCAGATCCAGGTTGGGTTCTTCTGATTAAGCACTTGAAAACTCCCAAATCTAATCTGCTGACCTTAAGGCCATTGGTGGAGTGAGCACAGAACAAGTGGCAGAAAAAACACAGTGGAGCAGTGTTTTGCCCCTCTAGAGTGGACACACTATCTGCACCATGAAAAAAGAGCAAAACTGAGTAGCCCTGTTTGAGGGGTCCTCCTATTCATGCCAAGAAAAGCACTTTCAGCTGGCCAGGAGGTCTCTCAGGGCCTACATGTGGGGCTGCTTCATTTGGAGGTTGGAGCTGCAGGACCCAATCAGGCCATCAGCCTAAGCTACAAAACCTGGGTAAGAACTCCCAGGTGCCCGAGATCTTGTCTGGTCAGGGGCTGATCTTCATATCCCACCTCAAGGTCTATTTAAATCCCAAGTGCAGGAGAGGAAGGAGCACCTTTGGGAGGTGAGTGTGTGGGAGATCTCTGCTCCTTTGTGGTTTTTCAAATATTTAATAACTGGGGGATAGTTCTTGAGAGAAATGGGTCAAAAATAGTGTTGCCAACCTGCTTGTTGAAGATGAATGTTGTCTTCCCTCAGTTTTGCAATTCAAGCTGTGGTATTTGGAGGATAGATTCAGTGACTGGAGGGTACTTTCTATGTCCTGTATCTTCTTATCTGTTTTCTTTTTTTAAAGGTCTCAAAATTACTTTGTTGTGTATAATTAACACTTAGTCATACATTTTTTTCATCAGGATTGTGTGCAGCTGTTGAGCTCTGCAGGAATATGCATTAAGCCTAAGAACAGAGGTGAGGGGCAATGATTAGTAACTTAGTGTGGTGTCTAAGGGATATGTGGCAGGAATCGGTGCTGCAACTTCAGTCTTATGGCAGGTTTCATGGGATGAATTTTACTCTGGGTTCCTCTGAGGTCTGTGTGTAAACCTGAAATTTATGGGAGGAGGGTGTTTCTGGAATGAATTACAGGGTTCTGCATCTGAAAAATACATTGGTGATAACTTAGGCTCCTTCTGTATGTTTGAACCTTCTTGTTGCTTTTTCATGGCTGAGAAAAATCCTTCCCATTTGACTGTATGTTAGTGTTACATGTTATTTACCATCTTGCTATTCTGCAGTCATAAATTAGTAAAGAAATGGCTTCACAGGCAGCTGAGAAGATGTGCACTTTGGCTTTTTTTAATGTGATAATTTTGGAGTCAGAAGAAAAGATGATGTTTATTAGATGATGTTTCCTTAAGTCCCTTAAGATTCAGATTTTCAGCTCCGTCCCCACCAGACCTCTTTGTAGGTCACTTACATGCAGTGCCCTTGTTGCACCCATGGCTTGGAGATGTCTGTATTCAAGTGACCTAAATTGCATTGAGGGAAGGGGGGAGGGAAGGAAGGATTGGGGGATGGTGGGAATCAGTCTGTCAGAGAATTCAAGGAAGTTCGGTTCTTCCTGGAGAAATTCATTCAGCATCAGGCTGGTTTAATAAATTCCCAAAATATTAAATACTTGATCATCTTAAGCAGGAAGTACTGTTCGTGTAGCAGTTAAGATTGTGAGCAGAAGTAAAAATGCAATTAGGGATATGGTTGCAAAATACAGAGGCAAAAGAGGCTTTGCAGTGAGATGCCTGGTACTGGATGATTCACTAAGCTATTGATATATGCATTGATATAAAGTTTCTATGAGAGTGAAGGAATCTTCTGGAAGTGATGGTCCCATTAGCAAAGTGATATGCCTTTATTAATGCTATGCAGCTGCAATAATCTTAATGGAGTAATCTAGTGTTCTTCCCAAAGGAAGATGTTACCTCATTTATAAATTGACTTTCTGGTAGCTACAAGTTCATCTGGTCTTGGATAAATGTGCAGGCTGAAAGTTTTGGTGGTGCAGATAGGGAGCAAGTTTAATACAGGATGCTGATAACTGTGTTTTCAGCAAGGGTTTGTGGGTTTGTACTGACTGATTTATGTCTTGATATATGTTTCTGTGTGACTGACTCCTGGCTATTTAAATACTTAGTTTGCATTGTAGCCTGAATTAGTCACCTGTTACTAGTGTGCAAAGTGAGTGTTGTCTTTCCTCTAATGCTGACAAGGGGCATTTAAGTGTATCACTGTCAGGGTACATGAGAGATTAGACTTCTGTACACATCTCTGATGCCCTTTGTGGGTCAGAAAGTGAGGTAATGATTAACAGAGAGAGCAAAGCAGGTACAGTTGTAGAGAGCTTGTTCTGAACCTTGAGAAGGTGCTAATGCTGACTGCAGTAATCAGATGTATTTGTCTGACCCCTACAATATTATTATGGTTTTCGTTTTTTTAACAGAAAAGAGTGCAGTAGAAATAGGATTTCTCATTGCCCTTATGACACCTTGTTATAAAGCAAAACAATGCCTACTACCCCCAATTATATAAGGGAAGAGGCTGTTCCCTATGTTACAGAGTAATTTTAAATAAAGTATATAGAGGGGGATGGGGGTGGGGATGGGACATGACATGACACACACAGCATGGCACACATGACCAGCTGTGATGCAGGGTGGCATTTAGGAAAACTACAGTGGTTTCTTTTCAGTGTGGAGCTATCCTAGTAGAGACTGGCTGTGGAGGAGTCCTCCTCCTATGCCCATGCAAGTCATTTGTGGCCAAGACACACTGGAAGGGTGAATGGAGGACATTCATGTCTTGCATGTTGTTGGATGATCAGTCTCTGTGTGGTGGGATTTCTCCCCTTATTACAGTAAAGAGGGGTACCTTAGGGATGAAGTTACCTGAGGAGGCATAGGACTGCTGGCTCTGAATACTTCCCAGTCAGATATTTTGGTTTTGAATCTTGATTTCCTCCCACTGTCCCCCTAGCTTCTCTCCCCCCACCTCCAGCGTGGAATTTGAATACCCATGGCAGAGGCCAGAATACTCCTAGTTAATTCTCTGGAGTATAGCTACTGCACAGCCTCCTGCTGGGGAGATGAATGTATGGCTTATGCCCTAAAGCAAAATGTATAATGCTTAGAGAACAGAGTGCAATTTTTTCTTTTTTTCTTTGGTGCCGGAATAAATTATTGTGTCAGAGTGCTGTGGTTCTGACTTATCCCTAGATGTGCATCAACAGTAATGTGCATTTAGCAAATAATAATATTAAGCTGAAAATATGAGTATTGTAAATTTTATGGGTTTGCAGAAGATAGAAAATAGCAGCATTTGAGGACTTCTAATATTGGTTTAAGATGAATCTAAATTCTGCTTACTTCTCTGCATCTTTTAGCATGCTTTTTGTAGGTCACAGTGATGTAATTTAGCTGTATGGGCCTGTTAACATTTTCTAGCCAAATCTAATATGCAACACACATGTGGTAAAAAAATCCAAGAGAAGAAATAAAATGTTTCTGTTTCTGTCCCTAATATTCATATATTTCTTTGTCAGCAAAGAGTGCTATTTTTTGTATTTATTTATGTGCCTGATGCAATAACTGTAGGTCCATCTCCTATATTCAGTGTAAATATTAGGTGGTTTTGTGTTGTATTTATGACCTCTGGTATCTACTTAACGTCCTCAAGAAATTTCTACTGTGCTCATATGTGACATGAGGTCCAAGGGGCATAGACCCTAGCCTTGTATCATCTTCTCTCCATAGACTTAGTAACTTGGGGGGAGGGGAAAGTAAAAGAAAATTAAAGGGGAATAGAAGTAGAAAACTAGGAAATATCATATTTCTGCAGAGTGGCCTTTTGTGAAACTCATATTACCATTCTTGAAAGAAAAAAGTTGCTTAAGAGGTTTCAGAGTGGCTGGCTGATCAATATAAAGTATTAGTAATGTTATATTAGCAAAGACCTATGCTATACGTTCAGGTGTTATTACCAGGATGTCCATTTATTGATACTAACACTTAGTCATATATAAAAAATTATTTTGAAGTTATTTTTGATGGATGTTGTTCAAATGAGTTATACAGCTTGATCTTGCAAGCCTTTACTCCTGAGGGTTGTCAGTTGTCTTCAAAGATTTGCAAGAATGGCCCATCCGCAATACAGCCTCGATTATCCAAATGTCAGGGGAGACATTGAACAAGTTCATATAATCGACATTTTGAATAATGAGGAAATTTTCAGTGCAATTAATAGATGTCAGGGGACATGACTGTCTTTCAGATGATGGGGAGTTTTCAGAAAATTTAGATTTTGATAGTTGAGTTCCTAATGTATGTGCTACTGACACAGTGAAATTGCAGAACATCTGAAACTTCTATATTCCTTAATAGCCCTTCCTGTGGAATTAGCTGGAGTTCTATTTACTGTGGTATTGGCATTGTGGGTCAAATTGTCTCAAGCATTTACCTTAACATTATAGTAACTCTGCTATTAAGAACTGGATTCCAGGAATGCAGTGTTAAATCAATATTGGAATTGTCTGATGTAAAATATTATTTTAAAATGTCAGTCTCAACTTTGGAATATGGTTTAAGAAAAAAATAAACCCATAAAAGCATGCAAGTAAATAAAATTTAAGGGAGGAATGTCCTGGAGGGGTATGCAGAGAGAAAGAGGGGAAATCCAGAATCTTGTGTGTCAAAGTGGAAATACACAAGAGCGTCAATTTGTGTCAGAATGACTCTTTTTAAGTTCGGAGTTGGTGAGTCAACGATAATACAGAGCCAGAATTCCTGTTTTCTGACTCCTGTTCATCTCAGTGCAGCCGACAGAAGGTGCTGTGGTGGGAGGCACAAATTTCCTTCCTCCCCAGATGGCTGCACCTGAGCACCCGGGGATGCATATGGCTCTGCTGGCTCCCTGGGCAGAGAGCACTGAGGGCTTCCCATTGCCCATCCTCAGGTCTGCACTGTCACTGCCTCATCAGAGTTTATATCTAACAGCTCTAATGAGCAAAGCAATCTTGCTTACTTCTCAAACACTCAGAAGCAGAATGGTGACAATAGCAACTGATAGTATGCTGGGAGTGTTTGAGATTCTGTCCCTAATCAAAATCCTAATGTTTGTAGGGAGCCAACACACACAGCTCCTAATGTGTGCCCTAACCTTTTCCTTCTTTTTGGAAAATAGAAAGTTTGTCTGATTAAATCCTTAAACAGAAGGAAAAAATGAACCTGGAAAGTTGTTCTATTTAAAAAGAAGATAGCAGCAATATTGCCAAAGTCATAAGGAAAAAGCAGAAATACTTCAAGAAAATTTAAAAAGTGTCCTTTCAGTCTGTCTGATCTAGGAATCTGGAGATTTTTATAGTTGCAGAACCATCTGCTAAGTTTCATTTATTGTGCAGCTTTACTACCTCACCATCATCTGCTCATTAATCTGCCTTTTTTAGGTCTACTTCTGAAATTCTGAACCTCTGAGCATCTGTCAAATAGCTGCTGCTGTTTTTGAAACAGTAGGATGATGTAGTGTGAAGGTTTTTATAGCAAGTCATTTTGCGTGATGTCAGTATTGCTCAGCAAAAGCTTAGCCATTCATGAGATGCTCACCCCAGGCTTACATTTCCACCAATCCCTAACTCTTAGTATTTCTTCCCAGAAGAGTAAATAAAACACAATTTGTGATGGTCTGTACTTTTTTTTCAAAATGTGGCTTGGACTGTGTGGCAGCATTTGGTCCTCTTCTGATTTGAGTAGTGTGCTTGGGTGATGATTGCCAAAAAGAGCTGAGAGTTATTAGCACAGATCACTGACCCCAGCACGAGTCTTCCCATTGACTCAAATAGCTGAGGCTTGAACCGAGGTAGAGGACTTCTGATGTTGCATTTAGCTTTAATATGGTGATTTCAGCCCTGGCTATTTTGCTGTGACCTGCACACACGCTTCTAAGTTGAGCACAGGGAGGAAAAAAAAAAACAACCCAAAACATTAATATCCATCTTATCAATATGTGGAATTCCTTGGATCCAGTACCACATCCTTCAGAGGTGGTCAGATGACTTGCTCTTCACATTTGTTATTAACAAAAAAAAACCCAACAAAAAAAGATAATTAATCTAGCTGAAATGCAGAAGCTTGGCAGCTGTGTCTGCATGCATCTCGGAGTAATCCATGCCTTTCGCTTTTGTGAGTTATTTTAACATCAGGCAATCTGATGTGTTACCTGAAAATGTATTTTGAATTCAAATTCTTGCTTCCTGGCCCCATTGGAAGCGAGATGATCCATGGAGCCTCACAAGCTGAATGAGCAGTGGCTGCCTCTGTTAGTAAATGCTGCTGGAAATAGGTATTAGCAGGTCTGAGGGACTTGAGTCCTCTCCTGCCAGATGGCTGCCAGGATGTCATTACCCTGTGTGAAGCTTATGGATGCCTTTGTCATTCTTGCCCTGAGGATCCCTGATGTGTTTTTTTGTTTTGTTTTCTTTTTAGGCATCGATTTAATTTTGCCTGCTTTAGGTAATTCTCAGTAGCAGTGGATGATTCAGCTCAAGAGTTGTTTTCTTTGGGGACTAATCATTCTGTCTTGATCTACACTCCTAAATTTAGAGGTTAATCTCTGCAGACTTCTCGTGGGGAAGGCTGAAGCTTCTACTGTGAAACCTCCTGTGGAAGGACTAACCCTAGGCATTTAGAGTCACACTCTGTCTGAGTCTTTCTCTTGATTATGTATGGGACTAAGGAGACTGTATTTCTAATTTAGGCAGTTACAGATGAGGTACTGCAGGATGGATGAGCTGATCTAATAGCCTGCTGATACTTCCTAGCCATGTGTTCTTCCTGTTTCTCTTGCTTCAGCTCGGGTGCTTGTGCTAAAATGGCAGGAAACTACTCCAGCAAAACAAATGTAGCCAAGGCAATCCGAGCCCTCTGACTGGGATGAAGGTGGGGACCAGAAATAATGGCAGAAATAGGGTTGCCCCTCTTGTGTGGGAAGCCTCAGCTGTGACTTTGATCCTTGGTATCCTCTTAGCTTTTAACTGAGAATCAAAACCATCAGTTCCTGTTACTGCTGTTCACTTTCCTGAGTCCTTTTCACAGCAGCAGCACTGATGTGTTGCACTTAGGACACTGCAGACCCCTCTATGCTGAGTGACTTGGGGCCAAAAGGAGCAGCCAGCAATGCTGCCACAATAGGAGCAAGGATGCTCCCTTCTTGTGGGATTTCACTTGCTTTACTGAAGGAAATAGCCAAAAATGTGTTACTTCCTCTTTTCTAGGAGGAGACTCCTGGCCTTGGAGAGGTGTTTCAGTGTGGGAGATGTGCCCTTTATCTGAAGGGAAGGGAAAGAGTCTTGACTATCAATAGATAACCTCTTACAGTCTTCTTGACAGCATTTATTGTCAGTTAAAATCCAACACTACTTTAGAGTTAATAAAAGAAAAGCTCTAAGGTATACTTCTTGTCTAGAATTTAGAAAAAAAAACTTTACAGCAGAAAGATTTTATTCTAGATAGTTTGTATTCTCCCTGCCTTAACAATAATAGTGAACAGGTGAAAAGTTAGTGATTTTTGCTGAGAAAAAATATGCGCTCTTTTTTTTCCCCCCAGCTCAGACCTGGTAGTTTCTGCATCTTGTGCCTAAAGTGGCAGGGAGTTGAGTGATGAGGGAATTGAGACCTGAATTGTTGTCAAAATGTCGGGAGTGGAGCTTCCAAGCAGAAGTAGTTTTCTTCCTCCTAGAAAGTTCCTCAGTCTTTTCTCTTTGTGATGGAGGAATTAGAAGAATGTCCTGCCAAAAATGCTTTTAAAACTGCATAGTGAATAGGATGGCCTCCCCCTTGAAGTCTGAAATAAGAATTCTACATTGGGCCAGAAAGTGAAAGTTGGAACTATGTGATTAACACCTCAGACTTAAGTTGAAATAATTAATTTGAAGGTATTTTCTTGTGTGAACAAGGTAGCACATGGGCATATATTTCAGCAGGGAATGAATAGTGCTGAGTTACTCCTGGGCTGTGCCCTGCATTTTGAAAAATCCATCAAGCCTCATGCTGTGGAATGTGTGGACAAGGCTCAAGCTTGCACTGATGGAAATGGAAACCTCTTGCTATACTGAGTTCAGTTTGTTTTCACATGTGGTGTGTTGTGTATCTGGTATGTCTGTTTTATTTATAGCTATGTAAATATATTTTTTTTTAAATCTAGTTGGCAATTTTTACATCAATATTGTGTTCTCAACAGAAAATGTCTTATTAGTCAGCAGAGGCTTCTGGCAAAGCTCTATCACTTGGATCTAAAAATATTGGGTTTTAATGAAACATTGGAAAATGAAGACTTGGAATTCTGGTGGGTTTTTTTTCCCTGTAGAATCATAAAGAACTTGATGCATCTGTTAAAATTTTTTGGTAAAAACATTTTGAGTGGAAGTATATCACAGCCAGCTCAGACATTGTGTTACATTTTGTGCTACATATATTGCCTTGTATGTAACGTATACATTGTGTTATGTGTATGTGGTACATTTTGTCTGTTGAGACCGTGAAAAGAGCAGTGTGTGTAGTAGGGAAAACTACATTTGCAAAGACTGGGGTTTGATACTGGACTTTGTTGTTGTTGTTGTTTTCCAAGGATTTAAAAAAACTCACCCTGTTAAATTTGCCAGTATTTTCATTAGATCTGGCAGCTTTTCTTTGAAGCTCTGAATTCCAAACGGTGCTCCCTGTTTGCTTAGAGAAAGTAGGGGGCCCACTTCACAGTGTTTGCTTTGAGGTTGGTACACTGACAGGCAGGCATTTGTTCACATTTTTTTTGATTATTAACTAGAATAAGCAGTTTAATAACTAGGATTAAACCATCTGATCATGACAGAGTAGCATTAGTTGCAGGAACCAAGTTGGAAAGGATTCCAGATGTGATTAGATGAATACCTGCCCTTTGGGGGAAATAGTTGAGTGGGCCTCCATTTTATTGGTAAGGTAAATGTTTCTTGGGCCACTCTAGGCAGATATCCCAGGTTTGTGTTTTCACAACAATGTTGCAAATCTTTCATGCCAAAAAATAGGCTGTATTAGAGACTTGAGCCAAAACTGCCTCCATGATGAAAATGAGTGGTTTTGTCAGAACACACTAATTCCTGCTATTGCCTTGAACCATTTACATTTTTGTTATAAACGGCAAGGTAGATGCATGCCAGTAGATTAATCTTTCCTTAGTGGAAAAGTGGAATGGGGAAAAATTGTGCTTAGACACCTCTGCTGTAGAGTAGAGTTCCCCCTCCTACTGGAAGAAATAAAACCTTACTGATTTTAATGGGATCAAAAATGATCATGAAGCTTCACCTACCCTCATCCAGTATCAGTAAATATATGTTTAGGTATGATTTTTGTGATAGAGCTTATATTCATATATGGATATGCATTCAGGGATGTGTGAGACTATAAAACAATCGGATCTAGGATGATTATTTTATTGAAAGATCTGTTTCCTATCAGGCTGTTTAGAGATTAAAAGAATGCAAAAAACTTTTTGTTTGAGTATAGAACTTCATTCCAGTAGGAGCTGGCAAATTCTGTTCTGCTGTTTTGATATGAATGTTGAGACTAATTTTTTTTCTTTATCATCCTCTTTTGGCTGTCTTTACAGAAGTATCTAGGTGTCAAAATAACTATAAGTCTGGTCCTGCAGTGCTACAGTACACTTCCCCCAAAGATGATACTGCAATACTGCTCCAGTTTGTGCCATGACAGATGTATTGCAGAAAAGGACCTTGCAGATCTATCTGTAAACAGCTCTACAGTCTCCCTAGTCACTGTATAAGAAAAACTAAATGGATTTAGGGCACCAACTTGTCATTTTATTTCTTCAACAATATTAAGTTAGAATATATGATCATCTTAAAACCTTTCTGACCAGTCTTGAGCATTCAAGTGCTAATGGTGTAAATCCATTTAAACATCTTCTAAGGCAGAACAAAAGCATAAGGCTTTGAGGGAATAAAGTGGACTCTTGTGTCCAGGCAAGCTAAAGAAGTCTTCCAGAGATTATCAGAAATGACAACCTGCACCTTTTTGTTTCATTATATATTTGCATTACCCCACTTAATTGAAAGGTAACTTAGTTGAAAGGACCTCAAGAATCATGTAGAGGAGGACAGAGAATGGTGAGAGTTGTAATAGTTTTAATCTAACCTTCTTTCAGTGAAATAACTTTTTCTGCTTGCTCTTCTAATCAGCTTGCTGTGTAGAAGACTGAACTTTTGTTTCCTTTTCCCTGTGGTGTACAGGAGTGTTTTAAGTGATTGTAGAACCACTTGGTGATATCTGCAGACACCACAATATGGTACTGTCTGAAGATGTTTTTCCCTTGAAGAATTGTGTATCTCTGAAAGAGTCAAAGGAAGACTTTTGACCTCAAAATATTGAGGTCAACAAGTTTGTCTTTATTTTTTTTAAGTGTTGCATTTACCACTGGCCTGATCCAAAGGTTACTGAAATCAGTCTGTATGGATCTTGATGGACTTTTTCTCAGTGCTCTTAGAAAATTTATTTTTGGCCTCTCTTATTGAGATATCTGCATGGCTGACATGAAATTAACCCAGGCCACAGAAAGCACTTTATTTCCATCACCTGCAAGGGAAACAATGTCTTTACTATCTGAACTTCTCAGCCCTCAGTTCTGAAATCCTTCACTGCTGTACAGCAGAGTATCTGGCTGCTGTTCCTAACTAAGGGTAGTTCTCCTCTAATGCAGAGCAAGAATTTGTCTTGGTCAAGAGGATGGAAGAAACTTGCCCACTAGATAACACAAAAAATGTGTAGGGGTCAGAAGGAGAGGGCTGTTTCAGCAGACAATAGGTGTTCAGTAAGAAACAGCAATATGGAGGTTGACTGACTGAATTTCAGAAGGTCTGTGGCCCTTGTGTCAGTCGGTCTTTCCCCAAGAAACTCCCTCTGTGGTTTTGGAAACATGTACCTCTTGCAGTTTTAAGTTCTTTGAGAGCATTTCAACAGCATGTCTGGTATTTCACAGGTAGGCCAGATTCAGGTAAAAACTAAGAAAGCACTACAGGCTGCAGGAAGGTATTTTTACAGGGGAAGAAGTCAGCAATTTAAGGTTGAAAGATCTGCCGAGCAAAACAGTGTCTCAGAGATGGGTTTGACAGACTCCTATTTGGATCTTTTATAGTGGTTTCTGCTGCAAATGAAGGACAGCTTCATTTGAAGCTTCAAATATGAAATGAGCTTTGGGAGAAGTGGTACAAACTACAGAATTAATTTATAGCTTGCTTTTTCTTTAACCTACTTACTCTTCACTGAAGTATTTCAGTCTTCTGAGTGCCCCTAGGCCTTGCAGAAGACTAAGTGGCTCTGTTAAAAAGTGAGCTCATGACAATAATGAGGTAATCCTTCTTTTCCTGTCTTTGTATTTCTAATGATTCCAAAACAAATATTTAGGTTAAAAAAAGCAAACAAAAAAACCCCATCCCAGGCCCATAGGTGAAGCAGTCTTTCATATTTTTATTACTGCCTCGGTAACAGTTTTCCCCACACCTGTGGCTTTAATGAGTCTTGGGGAAAAAAAAAAAAAAAAAGTAGGAAAATATCAATATGCTGCTCTGTCTGAATAAAAGCATTTTGGGTTTTTTTTCAAATTGGTCTTGAGCCTGTTGTAGCTGATGAGCCCTTCCAGTGGGCTTTGGGTCAGACTCCAAGTTTCTTAATTTTGTGGGATGTGGAGGTGGGGGAGGAGGGATGGCAAATGCATGTGGATGTTTCCAGGTTGCCTTTTGCAAGACCAAGCTGCGTTAGACCCTTTCCATGGAGGATGTACTTTTCCTCTCTTGCAGCTTTACATTGCATTCATGGTAGGAGCAGCCTGTGAAGGAGCCAAAGCAGAGAAAACCCAAGACTGGGAGTGTCTTTGACCTTTTCTGCTGCTTCATAATCCCTTTCCCTTTGCCCCCTGAGATATTCACATCTGGGGATGATGAGTAACTGAGAGCAATAGGGTCTTCAGTGTGGCTGATATAATATGTCTTCTTGGGAAATTGCTTGAAACCCAGAGAAGTTGTTGATTGTGGTTTTAAAAAAAGAAACTAAACCCTCCCAAAAAACTAGCATTTCAGCTTTTAATTGTTAAAACTTACTTTACCTGTTCTTTAATTTTGATTGTACCTTATTTGGATGCCTGAGAAAAAATGAATGGTCTTTTGCATGTGTATGTCCTGAATTTACATTGTACACCAGGTACTTACAATAATTGATAAAGATAAATCAGTCAACTTGTGA
Source organism: Phaethornis superciliosus (assembly GCA_023637945.1). NCBI lineage: Eukaryota > Metazoa > Chordata > Aves > Apodiformes > Trochilidae > Phaethornis > Phaethornis superciliosus. The sequence goes on along the minus strand of JAJQWJ010000003.1, from coordinate 36,473,948 downwards.
TAATTTAAAAACGGAAATAAAAGGCCATTCCTTATGTTACTGGCCTTGTCCTTAAAGCCCTAGGTATGATTTTTTTTTTTCATCCAACTGAGGTCAATAGGGATGCTTTTGTCTCAAAATAGAGACCAAAGTACCAAATTATTGAACAGATTTCTTCTTTGAAAATGCCGCTGTTACTTGAAAATGCCATGTGTACAATGTGTCTGTCTGACTTCTCAGGAATATAAGGAAACAAGACCACGTGAAGCCTATAAACAAGGTTGTAACTTGATGTGTAAAATTTCAATGTTTATTTCAAATGTTTTGAGACTGTTGCTGTAAAGTGGTGTGTTTGCTTGCAAAAACTCCCACCCTTCAAGTAATCATATTGAATTTTGTAGCTTTTGTCATCACTTCTGTTCACACACTCTTCCACAAGTCTGAATAATGCAGTATGTTTTTAGTGTCAAAGTTGTTCCTGCTTTTTAGTCTTTATTCTCCTTTTTTTTCCCTACCACACAGCTATACTTTGGGGTTTTTTTACCTCTGTTTAGTAATTCCTAGCAAGGTGCTTTTTTTTTTTTTTGTTTTCTGCCCACCATCTCCTTCTCAGACGTGGGCCTCTGAGTTTCCCATTCTGAACTGCCACTGAGATTCATGTTTTTAGCACATTCTTGTTATCATGAAAACAATCCTTCATGGCTAATTCAGCAAAAGGGAGGAAGTGACCGGCTGCTGTTTGTGTTGATATGATAACTATACCAGTTTGTCATCTGGCACTACCATCGTCCTCTTCTTTAGCTGGTGTTTCTTTGAGTTTATGATCTTACAGAAGTATATGTGATGCTTTTATTCAAATTCAGATAAAAGAGATTTTTCAATAGAATAATAAATGCTCTTTGTTTCAGCCTTGGGTATATTGCAACAGCAGCTTGTGATATTGTGATGAAAATTCTGTAGTCCAAACAGATTTAGTTCAGATCAGTGGTTGCATAGCAAATCTCCAAGGAATATTTATGAACAGATGACACCCTTAGCAGAACCAGATTGACACATGAGAAGGCCTTTTCCTCCTGGAGCTGCTGTTTTTAGAGTGAGAAGTAGATGCATTTAACACTCCAATCCTCTCATCAGAAGAAGTTAGAATTTTAGAGGACCTGAGCCTTTCCCAAAGTACATAGCACAGTACTTGCATCTTCTTTTTGAGCTGGAGTTGGCTGTTGAGGAGAGCCCCTCAACAGAGGCAGCTGCTATGCTGCAAACCAGTAGTCTTCAGTTCAGTAGTCTTGGCAACTTAGACCAGTGCTTTCAGAGAGACAGTGCAAAGGACAGGTCTTAATGTAATGTAAAAAAAAAAAAACCATCATGCATCTTGTTGTTAATAAAATTTTTTGTTTCCTCTCTTCTAGGTCTTAAATACCCTTACTGCGTGAGGGAAGTTTGAAACCGGCAATCATCCTGACTTTATTTCTTGAATTTTCCAATTGTTGCTGCTCACAACAGCCCAGGACCGTGCTCCGAGATGACCAGTGCTAACTCCAGAAAGGTATGTTTGCTGGTTTTTGTGTGTTCAGCATATTCTTGGTCTGGCAATAGCCCTATGGATACAATGGAGAAGCAAAGAATAAGTGCTGTTATACCAGATGATGAGGTGCTTTAGATCTTTGCAAGCTATGCAAGCATTTGAACTTAAGTATGTTGTTGCGTTCTGTGTGGTCAAAGGAGCTTGTATATATTACTATATACTTTCCTACCATGTTTAGTGCCCATTTGTGTATCAACCCACATCCTCTGCTAATCCGTGAAGTCCCAAGTTGTATCCATCCTTGGATACAAGATCTCAAGGATGTAACTAATATACTTTTCAGTATGTTTGCTTCAGTCAGAACTACCTTTGCTGATAATGAAATATGTTTCCAGGAATATTGTACAAACATAACTGCTATGCTTTGTCCCTTTTTGTTGCTGCCTTCAAGTGAGAACGAGCTCTAGGATGACCAGGTACTTAGCTGCCTTTGTGGTGCTGAGGAGAACTAAAAAGGGTACTCTAAGCGTGCTGCAGCTATACATGGCTTCATTTTTCTTTTTTCCATGAGTTGAAAACTGGCCTTTGCTTTGCTTGAAATTCCATTGAGAGGACAAACTAAACAATGCTGGAATTGTGTAAGGCTTTCTTTTTAAGACTGTGGAGGTGCTGTGAATATTAATCTGCTTTCAAATGGAGAATAAAAAATGACTTGGACAAGTACAGAGATGTGACATCACTGAAAGGTCTGTAATATGGAAGCAGGGTGCATTGATGGCAACTCTTTCCTCTCACAGTTGAAAATCCTTATCTTATCCCATGCACCCCAAGCAAAATACAACAGAGACTTCTTTCTAGTCCATGCTTTTCTGGAGTGGATGAGGGGAAAGGCCAGTGGTTAGACACTGGACCTAGTCTAGGTACAGTGTGAGAGAATTAGAGTCAAGAGGCTGAGAATGCAAGAGGTGTTTTCTAGCTACCATCCAAGGGCCTCTGCTTGTGTTAGGGCTTGTCCACTCTTATGAAGATGAAAAAAAAAAAAAATTCAACTGTGTCTTCACGAAACTAAGGAAAACCAGCAGGCTGCTGGGCTGTGCAACATACCTCACGAAAAAATAGTGCTGAAATCACAGAAATTAGTGTTAGGAGTTGGAAGGGACCTTGAGAGATAGGCTAACTGCCCCTGCCAGAGCAGGACCACCTAGTGTAGGCCACGCAGGCAGTCACCTTCCAGAAGAAGGCATCTAGCCAAAGGACTGCAAAACTTACTCTATTTCCTTTTAACGTTGTGGTGAGCAATGGGAGCTCTTCTCTGACCTTGTACGTATCCATATTTTTCAAGGACAAGCAAAACATGGAAGGGTGACACATGGTTGAGGGTTTATGTGGTCAAATCTGATCACAAGGTGTAATAGAATTTGTTTGTCTGTCAAGTATTTTGTTACCTAGCTATATAGTATTTACTTTTGTAAATTGTACTTGTGTAGTACCAATTGTCTTGTGTTCTGTAAATGTGAGGAAACCTATGGAATATCCACGAGGACAGCAAAAAATGCAAGATTTCTAATTCATCAGCTTTCAGCAAAGTTGAGTAATTACAGCGTAAACAGGTGAAATACCAAATGTGACTTCACTTTTTGTTTATAATACTAAAGAGTTTACACACTTTCGAGAAATATTTACATGAAGAACACAAATAAGTGGAGTGAGTATATGATTAATGTTTTTAAAATAGTAAATGTTTCCTGTTTGTAACATTCTTGAAATAGATTGGCTATGTAGTCCATGTTTTTTTTCCTGCTTTACAAGGTGGTCTGTGTTTTGTATATTTACTGTACAAATTTATGTTCAATGCCTCCTTTTCAGCTTAGGTGGGGGAGAATTTTGGTCATTAGATGGTATTAATATATGTTTAATTAAATCTTTATACCAAAATACATATGATAAATTACTATATACGTTTAAAAGGAATGAGCAAGTTGAATAATGACAAAGCAGGAGAATGAAACTACATATGTGAGATCAAACATAATGTTGAGAAATTGACCCATGTAAGCACACAGTTTCTCTTTTTAAATATACTGCAAGCTATACTGTCTGCTTACTACTGTTCTTACCTGGTGCTGCTTATCTTGTATTCTGTCCAGAGCAGTGAGTAAAAATATTTCTACCTGTGGGCATTTCAGCAGGTTGTAATCCTGACAGATGCAGTGGCTGTAAGGAGTAGGCAAAAAGGCAGGCTCAACAGTAGGGTCTGGGAGAAGGGTTTTTTAAGAAATAAGGAGGCTGTAGAAGGCCAGTAGTTGTCCTCAGTACACTTTCTAGTGACCGTGCCATAAAAATCTTCACTCTTTGAGCAAAGTGGTGATTTTGGCAGCGTAACTAAATCCTGGTTTTGCAGAGGGCAAAAGACCCACCTGTGTGTTAAGCAAGTGCTTTCCCACAGACAGGAATGTAGAACAGCCTGTCCCGTTTGAACAAGCACCAGGAGTTCATCATATGGCTGTTCCAAGCAGGGGCAGTGGAAATTGGTCAACTTTGTTTCTAGTTGGATGGGCCTTGTTCAGAATGGCTACATCTGGATAAGACTTTTAGTGTGAAACTTTGATGATTTACATATTTAGAAGTAAGCTTGGTCACAGGCTGGCTGACAGATCAATAACTGATCTGTGTTCTTGCTGCAAAATGAAGTGTCTCAAGATTTTGAGTACCAGTTTGATACTCGTAGTGAATTGCTGCTAGCTGTTTGAAGTTCTATTTTGTTAAAAAATATTGCATGAAAAATTAGGAAGAAGCAGTTTGGTTTTGCAGGAATCCTACTTTGATAAGCCCAGAAACATTACCTTGGTCTTAACTAAACAAGATTAGGAATTTCTTTAAACAGAAACTAAGTGCCTGTTCAAAATGAGTGAATATTTACGTATCTAATTAGGAGCCTTCTGCACTAAGCATAGGTCAACACAGGCTTTTAGTCAGTTCCACTGTACTATTCATAATTTTAGGTTTTTTAGATAAAGAAGAACAGGGTCATAGCTGCTGCTGGCACTGCAGTAGGATCTCTGTCCTGTCCCTGCCTCTGCCAAGAGTGAAGTTAGGGATGTTCATGTTGTTACTATATGCCTCACTTGTAAAGAAAATTATGATATGTTGGCAGGGAATTATGGAAGATGTTGGTAGGGAAGGGAGAGGAAAGATGAGCATACAAAATAGCTATTATAATTCTGCAATAGTCAGCTTTAGCACGAGTCCAAACGCTGCATCTGAATGACTTAATGTTACAGATTGTAATTTATATAGTGAAATTAGGTGGGTTTGATTCTGTGACTCCATTAAAATAAGTCTGCATGAAGAAAAAGTGTTTTAAGATGGTGATGGGCATGATTCAGAGCTCTGAATCCCTGATTAGGTAGCTGTGTTTCAATCTGGCATGAAAAGCTTCTACTCTAGTCTTTCTGTGACCTCACTTGCCCAAATCCTTCAGGTTCAAAACCTTAGAATTAAACCCTCTCAGATCTAGGTGGTGGCATTTCACTCCTTCCATGTATTTCCCCCCTCCCACAAAGTTCACAGTTCTCATGTTGTGTCTCAGATCCATCTTGCTATGGAGAGGTGCGAGCCATAAAGACCAGATTAAGGGGCCTGAAATTTCTTTTGGAACTGTGCTGTATTTGGCAATTTGTGTTCCTTTGGGGTTGGCAGAATATTTTGGCAGTTAAGTTTTCACTCAGTTTTGCTCAGAGATTAAGGTTTAAATAAATCTGAAATGTGGAGGAGAATTACTTGGTCCAAGTGAGTGAGTTTCCCATGGTTTCTGTCTGAAACAATAAATCCTTCCTCAGAGAGAAGGGCAAACCTCCACCTTGGTTCATCTAGAAGATTTGCAGATGCTTTTATGAACCTGGCTTTAATTTTGGGTTTGTAAGAAAGCCCTTTCCTATTCAACTCCTGTTCCAACTCAGGGTACAACCATGACTATGTCAGAGTTAACAGGCATTTTTCTACTCTCATTTTCAAGAAATGCAGTTTTTCTCACCCTGAAGTTCTGCCTGTTTCTATTTATTGCCCTCACAGGCCAAATACAGAGTTAGTAAGTGTATTTAGTGAAACATCTATTGATTTCAAAGCTAAATCTCAAAACCTTGGGGTTCCATGCTATTACCCTGAACTCTATTAAAATTTAAAGCATATTAGCTATCAAACATACAAGTAACCCAGTGGATGACAAATTAAATTGAGGAAGTGTGGCTCACTGAGGGCAAATATGGTCCTGGACCTTTTTTCCCTGCATTTTTTTACAAGGACTCTTTGGCTGCCTCGAAAAATCTCATGTCCACTTCCCTAGCACTCATTGTACCATCTGTACACACAGCACAGAGCGTACCCCCTAATTTTTAAGAAGTCTGCTTCCCAACCCACAGCCTGCTGTACCATGTAAACTGGAGCAAAAGATGTCTGTCTAATCGATCCTTATTTAATAAACTATTATCTATACCTTTGAGACAGCTGTACAGTGTATGACATGGGGACATGAGGACGTTTGCTGGCTTGTGTTAATTGGCACAGCAACGTTGTTTTTTGGTTTGGCATGCCAGATCGAAAATTGAATTTACAAAATCAAACTGTAGTGATCTACATTCCTTGATGTCCTCCCAGGTGAGCTACTGGGCTTCATGCTAATAACTTCTAAAGCAAGCAAACTTTACCTAATTATGTGCTAGTTTATTCTCCCTTGCTAAATTTTGGCAGGTTGCTTCTGTAAATTATGAAAAATAAATGTGAAATATGCAGATGTCTTTTGTTTGAAGCAGATGTTTGGTCCGCCTTGCCAGAATCTAATCAGCTGTTTCCCTGGAGTTTTTCTTCCTTTCTCCCCCTCACCCCCACTATTGTCCGAGAGCTTTATGAAAACATGAAGGGTTGGGGGAGTGCAGAACAACAGGACACTGCTTTATAGTCTAGCTACCAGACTTCAAGGTAACTCGAGGTAGATTTTAGGCTGTTGTCTTCTCTGGCTAAAGCAACAGCAGATGTTGGCAGAGGGCCCATAAGGCCCAATATTGTCTGAGGACAGGCAGAATGCAAATGCAGCCTTGCTTGTAGTGAGGGAGGTGGTGGTGAGTTGGGAGAGAGCCAGGAAAAGCTGGCTTTGAAGTCCTGATGGTGTGGCCGAGACCCACAACTCTTGTGCTTCCCCCATGGGGAGCCTCACAGATGGGGGAGCTGCAGATCTCCAGGAGCATAGTGCAGCTGTGGTAAAGGCAAGGCAGGTGGCAGGATCTTGTTCCTTCCCCGTTTCCCCAAATTGCCACCCCTCTGTGCATGCCCTGTTGCTTACAGCATGGCATATATGAGCTGCTGTTGCACCCTGTGCTGCCTGGATGGGCTAAATGGAACCCAGCAGGGGTGTTGCAGCACTCTGGTTCCATCTCATCCAGCACTACCCAGTAGCACAGGGTCTGAATCTGCCCTTAGGGGTACTGACTGTTTCCTGCAGCCTCCTTGTTAGGAGAGCTGCTGAAAACCAAGCACTTCCTAGGAGAGTCTGATCCACAGTGTACTTCATACTTTGCTCCTGGCCTGTTGTGTAGCATGACTTCCAACCCACAGCTATGCTGACATAGTAGCTGTATATCCCTTGCTATTGCACTCTGCTCTCCCAAGAACCATTTCTGTCTCAACAGCAGTGGTGACTACTTAGAAGCCAACATAAAGTGCAGAAAATGGTCCAGAGGAAGATCCCTTGTACCTCAAGGACCATCTTCTCTTTTGCTACAGCTCTAGCAGGCTCATCACAAGTTTAGTAATAAGAATAGTAATTATTTTTTAGTATAGTGCTGAGCAACTGCATTGCATGTTCCACTTAAGAGTTTTGCAAAACTTGATTGTGCATTGATATAAACTTCCAGCACTCCTACAGTGCAAGTACCATTATCCCCACTTTGCTTACAGGGAAACAGATACAGAAATAGTCTGTGGAGGATTTTTTTGTTTTGTCTTTATTTTGACTGGTTGTTTTTTTTTTTTTTTATTTTTAAATTTTTATTAATTTTTTTTAGTGTTTTTAATTTTTTAGTGCTTTTTTTTTTTTTTTTCTTCTTCTTTCATCTTCTCCAATTGGACAGAAGATTAGAAGCAAGTTAAGAATGCTTTCCTGGGGTCTGGCATCCTGTTTTGTTATGCCATGCCAGAGCCTCCTACTGGAAACATTTTTCCAGCTTCTAAGGGCTTTTCTTGTGGGTCAGTGTGGAGGGGAGGTGTTCCTGTTACACAGCATTAAGATTTGGCTGTGTGTTCAGAGCACTTCATTTTTGTGGGGATCTGCTGATGGTTTCCAGAACCTGTGCTCTTTTGTTAGGTGCTTGAAGTTGCCTGTATCGATAATGACCAATCATCTCTAGGAACCAAAAGGTGCAAAGCAGTAGGCAAGTTCTGAGCAAGAAATACTTCAATACTATGGTACTACTTATTTTTCATTGTGGCTCAAGCACAATTCAAGAACCTATTGTGATAGGTGCTTTGGAAGCAATTAAAATGAATGATCCTTGCCCCAGGGACACAGGTCTTGAGATTGTGGCAAGATGCTCTTTACTTGTAAATAGATTGCTGGAGGGAAAGATAATTCCACAGTCTGAGTGTTAGGTGGATTGTTTGTTTGTTTTGGGTTGTTTTTTTCAGTAAAACTGAATGGAGAGAGTGAATCATTGCCAAATTTTTTGTAGCTTCTTTACATTAAGTGTGGAAAGAATCCATCTTTGGTCCTTATGAAAGCATTTGTTTGACTGTATCACTAAGGAGAATATTTTTTTTTAAATGAATCCTCGTAAGGCAATATAATTATATAGCCCTTTGATTATTCAAAAAAAAAAATTGTACAAATCAAAATAAATTTGCCTGAGCAATTTAAAATAATTAACCTTTGACAAACCTCCCTCTCTGGTAATGGAATAGTAACTATATGAATAAAAGATAAGTCATGACATTCAGTGAATTACAATATTCATCCCATAAATTACAGGGTAAGATAGCAATATAATCTACATTTTTATAACTCTAAAATATCCTGAAAAGTAGCCCCCTGTATTCTTGGGTTATATTTTCTGATTCTTTGAGGTATGCAACACTTTTTGTATGAAAATCTTCCCAAGTGATGTCAAGTTGCCACAGTGTTCACAAAGGCTGTGTCCCAGGCCTTTCTTTCCTGCTCCAAAAGGGAATCTTTGCCTTAACAGGAATCCAATGCTACAAAGGGATTCTCCTGAATGGTAACAATAAGTGCAAATTATGATCCTGGGAATCTCCTGCTATATAACCAAGTACAATGCCAATAAACCAGGGGTGTAAACCACATGAGCATATGGACAAAATATGGTCTGAATGGCATGATTGTTTCTCAGGCCATAATGAATTCATCCCAAGGTGCAACTGTACATCTGTTGTTATAGTGTTCATGATAGCAAACACTACAGTTAAGGTTGCAGTTTAACTCAAATTATAGCCACCTGTTTCCGTTCACTAACAACTTTCTTAAAAATGATTCCTTCTGGACTGGTTCACAGCAGCCCTGAAATGGTCATTCACTTACATATTTAGCTGGGGGAAAATATGTTGGATTTATAGTGTAGGCAAGCTGAAAGATTTCTCCTTCTGCCAGCCCCATCCCTCCACCTGTACTTCTCACCAGTGTATTTCCTTAAGAATCAATAAACCACCCCCAGATTTTAAGGGGCCAATCCAGGTCTCACTGATTTTTGATGAATACTGCACTGGGCTTTCTGGGCCACGTTTTGTGGCTGCTGGCATGGAATAATGCTGTGCAGAAACAGGTGCAGATACTACCCATAAAGCTCTAGCTGTTTAGAAGTTAGGAGTCTTGTTAAGAATAGTTTTCCAATACTTGTTCTCATTGTGTAGTCTGTAAGTGTTGCTTATGTGACATCCCATGTTTGTTTAGCTGGGATAAATCCAAAGTACTGTCTTCACAAAGTAGAGACAATGTGTAGGATGTTTGAATCTTGGCAATTGATACCAACGAAGACAAATTTCTTTCCAAGATGTTTGCCACCCAGCTGCGCAGGAGAAGGTACAGAAGAGAGTACTGGCTAGTATCACAACTTTAAAAATGGCACAAGAAGTTTCAGGTCTTCAAATGGGTTCTCTTTCAGTCACTGTCTTAAATTCTTAATGCAACGGTCAACTTTAAAATTGTGAACTCCAAGTTAAGGCACACAAATGTTAAAGAAGAATCTGCTACTGATCCTTCAACAGTGATGATGTAAAACATTTTGAAGTTGATGATATATTTTGAAGTGGAAATTAATCTGAATATGATTTAGATTCAATATTTCTAGAGCAACTTCATTTCTTAACAAGGATCCATACTGTGTGTTTTTGAATGCCCTCTGTTGTGCTTTCACCTGAGGGAATAAACATTTGATGGTGATTTCAGGCTTGCTATCTATATCGTAGTGTAGGGAGTGTTGGGCCAGTCACTGTGGGTTTTAATGTACTCCCCTCCTGACAGCTGTCTAAGGCCAAGAGGGAGATCAGACAGTGGTTCTTGAAAAGCTAACTCTCTACATTATGGTTGGCTCCCTCTGAGAGGCAAATGGTGATCCCAGCATGGTGCCTGAAGAGCCAAGTTAAATTCCAGGTTAATCCATAAGGCTTGGTAAAAACCTCAATTTATGTGCTCCTTAAGACCTCAGAGCATTGTTGCTGTGTTTCTCTGTCTGTGTGCTGCATTCATTTTCAAAGTAGCAGTAGGCAAAGTACATTGGGGTGCAACAGAAAGACACAGAAGGGAGTTTCTCTGTCCCTTTTACTTCTGCTGCTTAAGGAGTAGGAGGTTCTCCAGTGCATGCAGAGTGCTTCTTTAAGTGTTGTTCAACTTCTATAGATGCAGAATCCGAAACATAGCTTGCAAAGGGTACCTGTGCTCTTATTCTTTCATAATAAGGGGGGAAAGCCTTGAAGGGACTTGTGTGCAGCCTTGCAGCAAGGCAGTGGCAGATTTAGGATTGGAACAGAGATCCATACCCTGTGCTAGCTCCTAGGGCTCCCTTATCTCTGTACTGGCTCTGCTGCCTTCAAGGCTCTCCTTGCCTGTGAAGCTGAGGACATTAATGGGCTGCAGTGCATGAGCTCTGCAAAGCTTCTGACAAGTGCCCAAAAACCTTCCATTTGGCAAAGTGACTCTGCTGTTGTACTCATTGTTTCATGAGGGGACAGCCAGTGTGGTAAAAATTGTCGGAAACCAGAAATAGACTGTTTTGTGGGATTTAAAAAATCTGTAAGCTTCTGCTTGAAATCAGGACTTGCACAGCGTTTCTGTTCATTTGCTATCCTGTCAGCATATTTTCTACCAAGCTCCTGTTCTCTTGGGTGAGACAGAGGAAGAAGCTGGCAAGATGGGCAGATGGATGGCAAGCTGCCACTCAGCCTAGAGCTTGCAGTCCACATTTACCTAGACCCAGAGGGCTATGTGTGGCATGATTTGGAGCCTAAAAGAGGAAGTGAACTTTCAGTGACTCATCTTTAATAACTGTTTTCCTTACCTTTGTTAAAAGGTGCCTTAGCTAAAGCTTGCATTATCATAGTTAGAGTGTTGCATTGATATAATTATGTAATAATTACTGTAAATTATCAAGATGAAATCATTAAGGCAGCTATTTGCTGCTTAGGTTAGATGTCTTTTTTTAATATTTGGGAGAGAAGAAGAGAAGAATTCTCTTACCGCTTCTGTATTATTTAAAAAAAAGGAAGATTGTGCTCTTCTGCTGCTGGTTACTGACACTGTCAAAAATAATGTGAGTGAAATAGAACCAAAGCAAACTGTTCTTCTCTAACTGGATAGCATTATCGCTCATTTTATCAGGCTTTCAGTCATGAAGTGGCCTTTTTTCTTGGACTTGCAGGCAGAGGAAATGGCTTACTTCACAGAATAAAGATATTTTTATGCTTACCATTTAGCTATTTGCAGGGAAAATGTTATTTACATAGATGAGTTCATGGGGTGGGGGAGGAACATGAAATCAACCATTTGCTTTTCTTCCCTTATGGCAATCTTGTGTGGATAGTCATGTTTTCTATTAGTGATTTAAGAGGAAAGGAGGAGGAGTATTGCTTCAGTCTGTTCCTCTTAATAGGCCTTTTTTCATAGGCATGATGTCCAGATAGTCTGCTGGTGGCAATGAGATATTCAATTTCCAAGATTTGGTGTATTGCAAAACATTAACAATGATGTAACTTTGGTGTCACTTCATTCTTGTCTCTCCTTTTGTGCAGACTTCTCTGTTTTCAAGGCAAAATTTAGTAGTGGCTCTCTCAGGGGATTGGTAATTGGATATAGAGCTTTTCACTGCTAGGTCAGAGGTTCAGATTTGTTACAGGTCCGTACTGCCTGGGAGTTGCCACCATGTGACAGCTGCTCAGTGGCCCTTTATGAAATGAGTTGGTGGTCTCATCTCATTTCCTTGAGAGCAGGTGTCTTCAGCACAGATCAAACTTGAGGGCAGCAGTGTAAACCCCACTGTTGGTAGAAAAGAGGGATTGCACTTGGGCCTAATGCTCATAGTTTGTATGAAGTTAAAAAAAAAAAAAAAAGAAAAAAAAAAAAAAGGCCAGAGAGCAAATACACATGTCTAGATCCTCAGCTGGCATAGATTTGGCATAGATCCATTAAGTGTAGCTACAGTGATTATCACCAGCTGAGGATCCCCAGACAAATGTAAATCTCCAAACAAAAAATGTTTCCAACATTAAGCTACAGCTCACAGTGGATGTACTGTATTAGTAATCTAAAGGTTACAGATGTTACAGTAATATTTTAATTAAGTAAAGACCAAAATTGTAAATCCAAGTACCTTAGAATTAAAATCACATTTAAAACAAATCCAGGCTTGCTAAAATTTGGAATAGCATTAATTCTTCTATCTAGTGATGCCCTGAGATAACCATACAATTATGTTTAATGCATTGTACTGTTTGTTGTCCCAAAGGAGATGAAATTGGATTTTAGAAATACATTAGTCTCCAACTTTTAATGACTCTGTGCTTTCCAGTGGCTTTGCCTGTGTTTCTGCCTGAACTTCCAGAGCAACAAAGCCAAGCAAGCAATTCTGAACCATTAGGTGTAGTGACAGTAGATGTGAAGTCTTCCACCAAGGGAGCTCCTAATATTAGGGGATTGTCCATCGCAACACTTACTTGGAAAAAGTTTTTACAGTTGAAGTGTAGTTTAGTTATATTTGATATCATTAAAGTCATGTTTCAGAGCAGTCTCAGACTCGTCTGACAGTATCCAAGAGGAAGATGGGAACCTTTTGCTCCAGGAAAAACTGTTTTGCTTCACTTTTTTTTAACCTGAGTTATTCTAGTACTAACTTCAACCGGAACATTAAAAAGGCGTAGGGTGTCTGATTTGTCATAAAAATTAGCTTGATATAAAAGATTAATTCCCAAAAGTCATTCTATGCCTAAAAGAGCAACTGTTCTGTTTGGAGGGGATGCATCATGGAAACAAGTTGAGGTTTGAAATGCAGACTTCACCCTTAATTGCAGAGCAGTGACAAGCACTTCATTGACTTAGGCTTAAAGATGGTAGAGATGGACAAGTAGCCTCTTCTCAGTAAATTCTCCCTGTTTTTGTGATATATAACTTTTGCTCTCTTTCTTTAAACTTACTATTTCTATGTCTCATATGATTTAAGGAGCTGACTGGGTGTTGCTATTCCTTACTTCAAAACTGCCAGATGAAGGGATGTAAAAACAAATGAGAAAAAACTCCAGAGGACTGGAATTACAGAATGGGGGGTGAAATGACATTTTTTGTGATCCAGTCTGATGTGCTGGATTGTCAAATCTTATTTTTTGTGATCCCTTGGTTGGCTGTTGATTATTAACAAAGACTAGAAGACTTGTTAGGTGTCTTTAAAAGTCACTTAGGGGAGTGTTCAAATCCTAGCCTGAGTGTCATATTCCTCCATGAACTTGTACCTTTTGTCATTCATAACTTAGTAAATGGTAGGATATTTGTTTCTCTAAGTATGACATTATCTACTGCTTAGGAATGATTAGTGACATGATGACACAAATACAGCATCCAAAAACTTTTCTTTCAAAAGGACCAGTTTCAGTATTTACAAAGCTGAAGGAGGTGAGATTCAGCTACAGATTATTCCAGCCACGAAAAAACACAAACATTGGTTGTGGAAATACTGCTGCTAGATCTAAATTGAACAAACAGTCTCTGGAAGAAGGAAGAGTAAGAATTCCATCTGCCTTCTTTATCTCTATCTGAAACTTGAAGGTACAAGGGCATAGCTAAGTGTATCTTGTTCATTCACCCAGAAAAAGACACCATTTGAATGCACTCTCTGAATAGAAGGCACAATAATAGCAACGTCACATAACAGAATGGCTACTGCCAAGTCGCTTTAGCCTTCCTTCATGATCATCAGGACCATCAATCTGTTAACCAGCCCATTCCCTAATTTTTGCTGCTGCAGCAGCATGCTTTTATTTGAGATTACTATTGCACCTAATGAGAAACAAACTTCAAGAGAGGCTATTGAAAGAAAAAAAATCAACAGAAGAAATCTCTCAAACCAGAAAAGCCAAATAGTGGTGGGTGAGGGGAGGATTAAGAAGAAATTGCCTGTTATGGAACTTCATTAAAGTCATTTATTAGCTTTGTAATGCCTAACAGTCTGCTGGCTCCAGAATTTTTTCATACTGGGGGGGTGATAAGGGAGTGTTTCACTTTCATTTGCATTCTTGATCCCTGCTGCTCTGTTTATAGCATTGATGCTATTCATACAGTCTTTGCAATATTAATTTTTAATTTATGATGCTCATTAGGAGACACTTAAAACAGAACAATTATCATTTATCTTGATATATTATTTACTAAGACTTGCTGTCATGGTTAGGGACTTGTGATTAGTGGGAGGGGAATAGAAAACAGTTCCAAAAGGTGCTTGGCTGAAGGGACTGGGGCTTAGGAAGTTGTTGTCACCACCAAAGGCTTCAAGTTCTGATGTCTAAGCAAAAGACTTGCAACACCTCATCAAAACTCAGGAGGAACCTTCGAAGCTGAGTCTGGGACAGTGCTTAATGAATCTGCAGGATAACATTAATGAAACTCTCTTGTAAACCACCAGCTCATCAATTATTCATCCTGCTATGGTCCTGGTACTTTACTGTCTTCCCATTTTGTCTTGACATGATTACCTTTTTTTTCATTCCCTCTGTCCTCATTTTCTCCTTGTGGGTTTGCTGACATATACCCTGATATCACTTCCTCCCTGGGAAATTGTGTTTCTCAAGGCAACTGCACAGTATCCCCATGAACAAAAAGGGTAAATTGTGCTCTTTGAAGCATTTGGTAAGTCTGTTGGGTTTAGTATGACTTAATAAACCAGATCACTGATACGAGAGCCCTGGATAACCTGGTTTCTTAAAGGCTACCATATTGGGAACTCAGGATTGTCTTAATATGCTTTTCTTAATTTGTAGTGTTTAGTGTAAGTTATTATGGCACATTATATAGAAGTCTATCTATATAGAAGTCTATATAGAAGTCTATTATCTATAGAAGTCTACAGAAAAAATGAAACTTTAAATACTAGTGACCTCCTAGGAAGATGTAGGAATGCTCCTCTTTTCTGTCCCGCTTCTCTTTTCTGTCCCACTCCCCCCCCAAAAAAACCCCAAAGAACAAGCCCCAAAAAATCCTGCACAAAAACCCAAACCAAACAAAAACAAACAAACAAAAAAACAACCCCAACCAAACAAAAAACCCACCAAACATGTTTTCCCTCACACAACTTCTAAGAATCCCTGCATTAGTCTTTGAATTCCCAGTGTTATTCATAATGTGTGCTTGTGCAGGAGGGAAGGCAAATTGGATGTTTTGGAGCTTGATAATTGCAGTTCTACATCTGAAACCAATTGTTGTATTTTTAGCTCTGTTTGTTTTATGTAGTTATTTTTAGACTTCCTGAAAGGGGTATTATTTCTTTTTGTTTTCTGCTTGACATCAAAGCAGGAACAACAAATTACTAATTTTATAACCTATTCCCTGGACACTCGGCTTTCAATTTTTTGAACCATTGCACAGCAGCAGTGGAACTGCTTGTACAGGACCTTGAGGACTGATATCATCAAACACCTTTGAGTTATATGCACCATTCCCTGCCTCTGTTCTGTTGAAAACTTTGACACTGCAACTAATCTCAAAGGTAATCACTGTATTGATAAACTCAATTTTCTAGGGGAAGGGATAGGAAAGGAGTTATTCCACTCCCTAATGAGGAATGTCTGAGGCAGCCAGGTCTCTTAACTTGGAGAAGAGGAGTCTGAGGAGTGACCTCATTAATGTTTATAAATATGTAAAGGGTGAGTGTCAGGAGGATGGAGCCAGGCTCTTCTCAGTGATGTCCAGTGACAGGAGAAGGAGCAATGCATGCAAACTGGAGCATAGGAGGTTCTGTGGAAACATAAGGAAAAGCTTTTTTCACTGTGAGGGTGACAGAGCACTGAAACAGGGAAGCTGGGGAATCTCTTTCTACTGAGGCATTCAAAACCAAGCTGGATGTGTTCCTGTGTGACCTATGCTAGGTGATCCTGCTCTAGCCAGGGGGGTTGGAGTTGATGATCTTTTGAGGTGCCTTCCAGTCCCTGATATTCCGTGTTAAAATTTTTAGTTTTGTCCTCTGCCTTCCCCCTCACCCCCTTCTTCTGTCTTTTGGATTTTTCAAGCTTGTATTTAGAAATCTTTTATACCAAAAGGGGGAAACAAAACATCTCCTGCCTGGTATTGTTAAAAAACTGATACAATAATCTATGGTGAGTTTTTCAAAGCAGTGTAATGAAGGCAATCCACAATGCTATAGCTAGTATTTGTGCTATAGCACTTTTCATCTCCAAGCCTGTCTGGAAACCTTACCAGATAGATCTCCACAGCATCTCCTGTGAGCAATGTATGTTGGCATTGTTATAGCCTCTTTGTTATGTTGTAGAAAAACTTCATTAGGCCTTCGGATGAAAATGTAAAAGGCATGGTAGGAAGTATTCAGCAAACAAATCAATCAGGTTATTTTTCACCCTGTTGTAGATTTAGATTCTTTTGTAAAAAAATCCACAGCAAAATGTTTCCTTCCCCCTCCCCAGCTAGGCCAGCCCTTACTGCTCTATGTCATTGCTGGTGCTTGGAGTTAGTTGTATGCTGAACCCAAGCAAATTTATCTGACAATACTTTTTTTATCTTATTATTGACAAAAGATTTCCAAACAGTTCACTAAATGTTAGACTACATGAACTCATCTAGGCAGGATTTTGGAAACCATGGGCTTGATGTGCAGGCATAGATTCCATGCTCTGATGCGACATGAGCACTCAGAGCTGTAGCCTGACCCATGTCTGAGTGAGGTGACACATCTACATGTCAAACTGCAACCCCACACAGGAACAAGCTTGTCTCCTGGAAACCCTATAGCTGAGTTAGTGAGCTGCACTCCTGGGCTCACTGTGACAGAGTGGAGGGATGAATAGACACACAGTGTTATGTTCCTACAGTGATAAATGGAAGATTCCTTGTGATCCTGTGTTGCTTTATGGAAGCAGGCACCAAGACTCAGACTGCCCTTCTGAAAACGTGTTGGATTCATATCATCAAGATGCTTTAGACTTTTCTACCTGTTGTAGCTGGTTACATAGGTTTTCCTTCATCACCTCTAAAGAATGTTTTTGGATTAGTCTTATGGCTGTCTAACCAAATTCTACCTTTGCTGCTCTGGTAATTTAATGTTGGAGTCGCAATTTACTATAAACCTTCTTAGCAGGCAGGTAATCAACTTAACGGAGTTTATTGCACAAGCAGCTGTTCAGCAATCTAATAGTATTATTTTTTTTTACCTGTTATTTGCAGCTGCAGAACAGGATAAATCCACATTAGTTCCAATCTCCACCTGACAAACAATCTCATCTCTGCCATGTTCTAATTTTCCATAACTTTCAAGATGTGGGTTCTGCAAACTGTGAAGCACATAAATAGAACAAAATAACTTTGAATGAAGCATGCCTGCTTAGTTTCTCTTCTATTTTACATGCTGAACTCTTAACATTTAGTATTGGAGGGGTTTTTGTTAGCTTTTTTTTTTTTTTCTTGGGGGGGGGGGGGATAGGACTGGGGAGGGGATGAGGGATTCACCTAGTTTTGATGGTGGTGAACAGAGCTGCTGATGTTTATAATGTGATAAGAAGACTCACCCCAGGTGCCTATGGCATTTCAAACAAGGCACAGAATCAAGTTGAGATGAATAGATGTGTTCCTTCTAAAGATGGTGTGAATTGTATGCTCTTGCAGTAGCAATATTGGGGCTTTTAAACCACAATCATATTTTCACAAAGCTTTCATTTCGATAACATTCAGCCTTTTCAGCTTTCGTCAAAGCTTGCAAAGAGGGAAATCAGGTAGTGTGTGTGTGTCCAGAGTAGTATGGTGCAGCTCTTTTAATGATGACCCTTTATAATCTTTGTAAGGTCACATAACTTTGCTGATTTTTGCCTAGGGATAACTTTTCCCTTATTTTAACATATTTCCTTTTGTCTGGTTTGGCCAGTAATTGACTTTGTCCTTTTTTCATTTATTTCTCTGCCTCCTGGTTGTAGCATCCTCTCCCTGGAGTCTCAGGTTAGAAGTTTTCCCTTTTGTGAAACCATGACAGGTGCCTAATTGAATGATGAATGTCCCTTTATTACTCTGTAATTGAACTGCCAGCTTTTTGATTGGTTTGTAGAGATGCTCCACTCCTCATCGAGCACCGCGGGGGGCTCCAGGGCTGGCAGGCTGGGCCTACCCTCCATCTGTCTAATCGCATCTCTCCCCTACTTGGGTTTTGGGTGGGGAGGGGCTCGGGGGGAGGAAAGTCATAATAAATTATGCTAATTCAGCGTCGCTGTGACAATAAGAATATCGCATTGTTACGTGCGTGGCGGCGGCAAATGCGAGAAGATGTTTTGTCGTCGTGGCTGCCCGGCCTGACAGGCCCTCGATGAAGATTAATGGCCCTCACCTGAGTGACAGAGCGGGGGATTGTGGGGCAGAGGGGGTCATTCATCATACTCTGACAGGTGTCATTCACTCCGACAGCCGCACCAGCATTGCCTGGCTACCGGTTCCATTTTTCTGCCAGTTAAGCAAGGAGTTTAATAACATCTCCAGAATTAAAACTCATTCTTTGTAGCAGGTCTGACAGTTGAAAATAAGAAAATCAATTCTTCACATGTTGTAGCCCAGTTAACTGACTAGGGCTTTGACTTTAATTTAGTCTTTAGGCTGAATTTCAAGTAGGGCGCTTTGGTAAGACATCATCTATTAAAATTTACCAATAGCATTAACTTCACCGTTATTATTGTGGCTGGATTAAAATGCAGCCTTTAATAGTGGATGTCATCTTCATTTGGTGCAAGCTCAAGCGCATACAACTCTGATGGGGGATATTCCACTTCATCCTCATTAGTGATGTTTATAGCTTCCCTCTTCATTAATATTGATCTCTTAAACTACAGAGAAAAACAAGACAGACACTAATTTGAACCATTTTGTATCATTAAACTGATAAGATTTCTTGGTTTCAGTCATTCGGGTGAGCTGAATAAAACATTTGAGAAATAAAAACAAAAAGAAGAGACAGCATGAACTTCTGGCTGCCAGGTTAGCCTTATGGCCCTGTTTTGCTGAGGGTTCTGTGTTTCCAGACGGGACTGGCTAATCCTGGTGAAGGCTTGGAAATATAGCCCCTGACAGAACAGCTCTAAGTCACAATCTTAATATGTGTTTAATATCTCAGCTAGTAAAACCAGAAAAATAAAATACTTGTTGCTTGTTTCATTTAACTTATTAAAACTGTTGTAGCTCAGGGTCAGCCATGACTAGCTGGAAGCATGGCTGAAGACAACTGGTATCTAGTAGGAGATTTGTAACTCACCAGTGTGATAGCGCTATCAAAAATACAACAAGGATCTAAAGAAGTGTGAGACCAAGTATATCCAGTGGACTTGGAAGCATTGTTGCTGTTGTATAAGGCCAGGATGAAGCTGTATTTGCAGCAATGTGTGTGTTTCAGGTCAGTATAATTAAGAAAGATTAATTCAATCTGGAATAAAGGCTAAGAAAGGGCTACCAGGGTCATCAGGGAAATGCAAGGCTGTCTACAAGGTGAGAACAAAGGACCCCAGCTTGTTTGGACTAGCAAAAGGAGGTCTGGGGAGGACTGCCATTGCTCTCTACAATTACTTCAGGGGAGATAAACACAGGGAGAGAACGGAGTCGTGGTGTGGTATCACAGGGCATTGCTTCCAGTCCTGTGTTCTTATAAAGTAACCATAATTTGTCTTCATGTAGACAATAAAGAACTCTGAGAGAAATTGGATGCATATCTCTCAATATCACCAAAGTTGTTCAGGTTACAGGGAAGGAAAGGTTTTGTTTAGGGGTGGTGGGGGAGGACAGGAATTTATCACACTTTAGGAAATTTGTTTCTGTCACTATTTCAAGTGGAGAGGGAGTGTAGGACAGCCAGGCTCCTCCGCAGACACCTCGTTTAGGTGTCTGGAATTATATGAGTGAAGTTTGTACACCTCCGTTAAATGTAAATAAGGAGTTCATAATAATATTGTTTTATAAAGTACATTGTAGTATACTAAAAAAAAAAATCTAAATTTTTCACTCTATTCAATATGAAAAGTAAAATCTTATCCTGTGTAGACTACCCTGCTTTGAAAGGGAAAAAATTGCCTCTCTGTGTTTGTTGTTAGGGATCTGTGTTGTGAATGAATTGCATTTAAACAAACAGTGTAGAGGGGAATTGGGTACATACCCGTAGAAAAGCAAGTTGACTATAGAAAATAATAGACAAGAATGTTTTCAAGTCTTGTTCTTGGGTAGTTTTTTATATGTGCTGTTCCTTTCCAATGCATAGGAGAGGCAAGAGGTGAACACTGTCCAGCTTTGTATTTTACTTCTGGGGGTCTAAGCCAGTGTTATATGGTCTCAGAGGCTGTGCAGGGTATAGAGGTGCTTGGTGTATATCAAGTAGGTGGTGTTTACTTACAGGAAAAATGTGCCTTCCTAACTTGATTTCTAAATTAGTTAATTTTTTTTTCTGAAATCATCAACAAATGAAGTTCTCTCTTGCTCTTGTAGATTACTGCAGATTTTTTGCACTCAAAGCACTAGGTAATAAAACATAATAAGGCAGCCTTTATTGAAGGAAAATGTTGTACGGATAATGCTGTATATGCATATCAGGGGTCAAGAAATTTTGCAGCCCAAGAATCAAATACAGTGGCATGTTGGAGACCTGTCTGATGCATGGAAATGAATTAGCCCCTTGGGCTCTATTTGGTTCCAGGTCCAGACTGGATTGGAAAAGAAGAATCAGCACTGTAGTTGTATTGTCATGATAAATTGGTCACAAGTTTGCTGTTGTTTTTCTTTTTTCATTAACTGTGTATCCAAAGTCATGTTTATTCTGAATATTTTTATGTGTAGCTGCATGCTGAATAAGTAAAGCAAAAGTGTAGAAAAGGAATGGAATAGGTGTTTTCTAGTAGGTTCTACAGTTATTCTAGTCTTCAGTATCGCTCAAAGAAACAAGAGCTCTTTTAAAAACATGTCACTGACTATTTGGAAGGCAAGTCTTCTCATCGAAGGCAGGTTTTTCATAAGGAAGCTCTAAAAAAGCAATGCTATGAACCTAAACCAAAATACCCTATCATAATTTTAATTTCATTTAATAAGAGAAACATGATTAAAACATTCCTATTACCTCATTATTGCAAATGCCTCTATGTTAAATTATTAATTTTTCTCAATCTGACTGTGTGGGTCTGCAGTCCAGAAAGGAGATTCAATGAGACTTGAACATGCAAAAATTATGAAGTTTGCAGTCAGAAATATCTGCTTTCAGAAATAAATTAACAAAGGTTTGTGTTGTTTTCCAAGCTGCAGCTATACATTTATCGCTTATCTTCCTCATCTTTGTATAAAGTCATCGGCATTCTAATCTGATGACAAACAGTTGCTCTGGAATTTCCATATATTAATATGTTAGTGCAATTTATGTGCTTAGAGGCAGCCATTGACTCATCAGGAAGATATGCAGAGTCTTTATGAAATTTTACACTGAACTGAAAGCAACCATTTTGGTTTTGTGCTTTTGTAGGTAATTTTCCATAAAAGAAATTGCTAAAACGCAGGTTGTGCTTGCCAGGATTACTCAGTTACAAATAAGATCTTTTTCTTTTATCATCTATCTATAATTTAGTCTGTGTAGTTATCAATTGCTCCAAGAATGGTAATAACTAAAGGGCACTGGAAAGTTTTGGATACTTCATACAAGCGACTGCTGAAGACAGGGTGTGATGTTAATGAGTGAGAAATGGGATAGAGCAATACTGAAGGCCACAGAGTGATTGAGTGACTACTATTCATCCAACAGGTTTTGTCAAAATCTGACTGTTCTGCTTAATTTAACAGCAAAAAGTAACAATGTATAGAACTTGCTATGCCGCATCATCAAATAGGACAGGATTCCTAATTCCAGTTTAGGAAGTGCTGACACTGGTGAATTGTGAGGCAGAGACAAAATTATCACCCTGTTCTGCATTCCCTCAGACAAGCTGGCCTAGTTATCTTAAGATGTAAGAATGTATTAACCAGTGCACATAAAAACAGCAAAAAGAGTGCTAAGGTAGCTTTTACTTACCTGACTGTACTTCCTGTTGTAATTATTTTCACTAAGCCACTTCTTAAAGCACTGCCAATAGTTTCATTCTCTCTTTTTTCACACCATGAATTATGGCACCTGTACATCAAGGTTTTGTTCTGGGTAACAGCATCCAAATGGACATCTTCAACAACATTTTGTTTCTTGTGCAGGTACTTCCTGTGTTATTAAAACTAAATGAAATGGGTTTCTAGAGCATGGCCAGGTGCCTGGCTTTGAATGGAGATTTCACTGTCTTTATAGACAGTCTTGATGACGACAGTAAACAAAATGTCTTAGGCATTTAAAATTAATTTCATCATTAATTTTGTTTTTCTTTCCACTCTTCCACAAGGTCAGTAACAAATCCAGAAGGAGACTCTTACAGCCATGCCTAAGTGCCACAATGGAATATCTTGACTATTTTAGACTCCGTCTATATTTTGCACTAAGTCCACTTACTCTGTGCCATGCAGAAAGACTCCCCTGATCCTTCTAAAATCAACAAAGTCAGGTAACTTAGCTGAATGGACTGATTTTTAATTTTACCATTACATATTGAATGTTGAGTCAGCTGTTTTGTGGCTAGAAAAAGGCACTCTGTGTAAAAGATGCTTTTGTCCATGGTAGCTTCAGATGCGTAGTCACCAATGAAAGTGTAAAGGAAAGCATTACAAGTTTGATGCTAAGTGTAGGTCTTGGAAAAATGAGAGTATGACTTAAAGAGGAGTTTATGCAGGAATCTGATTCTAGCTGGCTCACTTAGAATAGTTTGATATTAAAATAATTTGATAGGGATCGTGGACCTACACTGTAGCCAATTAGGATGGAACTGGAATACACACAACACAAGCACTTGATAATAAGCGAAGTGCTTAGGAACAGAAGCCAAATGAAAATTAAATAAAAGGCTGGGATCCAAAAATCTATGGTCTTGAGAACGTGGGACAGCCTCCAAATGGATGATTATGGCATTTATCACAAGGTACATTGGGTCAAAATACCCATTAAGGTTGCTACAGAAATGTTGTAAACAGGAAACTGCATTTTAAAAAAAGGTGATTTGGAAAAGGAGGAAAATGCTAATCTAATTTGGTATCAGTTCTCTTGGATCTACAAGGGTAACATACAGGCTTATATTCATTCTGCCTAACTTTCAGCTCATAACTGATTGACATCATCTGAGTTAGGATCCTATTTGCTTTAGTTTTGATGGTGGTATGGAGTGTTGGGGGAGCTACCGTACTTTGGAGGTGACAATTTCCCCTGACAGGCAGGGAGCTCAAGGTGGGTTTCATCTGAAGCACATCAAACTAGATCTTACATTTGAACACTTAGGCAATACAGCACATTACAATGGGAATCCAAATAAAGAGATGGGTTCTTGACACCAAACATAGGCACTGCATGGCAGTGTCACCTTGCAGGTAGATGCATGTTCAAGGTATAATGGTACAAAGTATGGTGTATGCTTTAAGGTATAATGCTACAGCATGATTTCAGAAAGCTGCCATAAATATTACCAAAATCTTAAAAGATATATTGATACTAAGGAAAAAAATGGAAACTGCCAGTACAGTGGGAGACACTTTTAGGTGATACACCAGAGAGGCCTCTCGGAAAGTTAGTGTGCTGAAGAGTGATGCTCCAGAAGTCTTGCTGCAGAGGGAATTAAAATGACATTGCATGAGGAAATAGCAAGAGACAGACCTTAGCGTGTTGGGATTAATGATTCTGAGGGTGTCCAAGAGAGCTGGATCAAAGAAAGTGCTTTTGAGATCATGCTGAGGAACCCCATGTACTGCACATCAGAGCCCTGCTAATAGATTCATCTTAAGGCCTGAAAAGACCATTATGATTATTGCTTTTGTGATATAAACCAGAATACCTTCTTTTAATTTTGCATTACCCTGCTAATGTCTATCATGTAAGTGTACCAGATGCTTACGCTAAGAAGGTCTCTTTCTAAAAGATTTGGAATTGTGAAGAATCTGCTATTGACCATCTTTTTCTTGCTTAGTGTTCCCTTTGTTAATTATTGTTTTTGTCTTTGTGGCTACCAACTATTTCATCATGTTACATGTTTCCTGCTGATTTAGAGATTAATACACTGATAGCTTTCTTTCATTTTCAGAGGTGGATAACTCTTCATCATGTAATATAATAATCAGACTTCTAACCTTCCTTTGGATAACTCACACACCTTCTAGAACAGCATTCCCTTTAAACAAACCAGTAATTTTATTAGTGGTTGATAAAGCCTGTGGAGGTTTTTTTCATCATAAGCTAATGAACTGATTAGTAGCAATTAGCATTCATTATAATTGTCCTTTTTTTTAACATGTATCTCATCCATATCAGTTATGAAAAAACTTTTCATAGGGCTGATGTCAAGCTGTTCATTGTGGCATTATCTGAATAGTCCTACTTATGCTTTTTAAAATATTTTCCCATCATTAGCTTTCAGGTGGCAAATCACAGGGATGGAAAAGCTACAGTAAGCATGCCACTGTTCTTGGAAAATTTAAGCAGCTTAACTAAAGAGCTTCTGTATGGTGGTTGGCAAAAAATCCCATGGTGTCTCCTATTACACAGGTAAACAGTGACCTGTTCCTCACAGAGCAAGAGTTGGGGAGTCTCTGAAGCTTCCATGAGAAGCTGAAAATGTGCACAGCCACAACACAACACAGTGTGTACATGCAGAACTCAGTGGTTTCAATTTAGTTTAGGTGTGAAATAGATTCGAGCTGCAGAAGGTCTGTAAAAACTAAAGGCATGAAGCCTAGGGGGAGTTCTTGGACACTAAATTCATCTTAGGTGGAAGATGAATTCTCATCTCCTGGTAAGGCTGCTGTGGTCAGGCCAGTAGAAAGGCAATCTTTTGTCATTTTGCATATGCTCTTCTTGCTCCTTCAGATAAGCAAAATCTGTATCTGGCAGGTGCAGCGTCAGTTGATGTGGTTTTATGGCTATACCCCAAGTGCTTGATACAAATTAGTTCAGAAAAATTTGCCTGGTATTACTCAAGATAAAACCCCTTATAACCTGTGGGGTTCCCTGGCTGGGAACAATGCTCAGTTTACATCTTCCTGTTATTTCCCAAAAAGAAGGTGGATGTTAGAGGCTAGTTATCTATTTTTATTACAGGGAGGGAAAATGATTTGCCAAGTTTTTTGGATTAATTTTGCAAATTTGCTTAAAAGGAAATAGTAGCAAAACCATTCTTCCTGGTTCTTGTGAATAACAGTACATGCCAAGTTAATTTATTACTCCTCCATGAGCTTCTAAATGCAATTTCACCTATTGAGAGGTTTGAGACCTAAGAAATAACCAGAATCAGAGATACAGTATTAGTCAAGTAGGTTGTGGGTTTCCACAAGGAAGAAAAATACTGTGCTACTTGAAATATTCCTCTAAGTTTATGTACGTCAGATAACAATCTAGAAATGTACTAGCTCGGTTTGTAATATTACATGAACCACTTACAATATCATTGCCACTTCAATTCTTGAGGCATTAATGTTGATGATGACCATAAAAAAACCAATGTTTTCAGTTTGTCAAAAGAAATAAGTATGCTGTAGTGGCAGAAATGCAGAAAATGCTGGTAACTCTTCCTTACAGACTCTCCATGTCTAGCTACTGTATTCCAAGTCTGTCCCACCTGCTTTAAGCACTCAGATGAGTTAAAAAAATAACTGTCCCTCTCTCCCAGTTGACTAGATTTGGGGTGAACATGAGTCATGGTGTCATCCTGTCTTTTTAAACTGTGAATGACATATAGAACAACGAGATTCTTAATTTAGGTATCTCAGTTAAGTGTCTGAGTTTAAGTGAGATGAATCCTTCAGGCTGAAAACTTCCCAGCTCAGTATCCTCACTGGCAAAATGAAAGTGGTTGAGAATGCCCTGGTTAAAAAAAAAAACTTGAATGAGATTTTTGATCAGGTTAAAAGCATAAAATAACAGAAGCATAAAATAATTTGGGTAGTAAAGGGACTCTGGAGGTCACCTGATTGGCTCACACTCAGCTGAAAGCATGGCCAGTTGAGATGAGGCTGCTCTGGGCTTTGTACAACAAAGCTCTGAGTTTGTCTAGGACTGGAGATTCCATAACAGATCTGTTTTGCCCTGTGGCATAAATCTAAGTGTTGACCTGTGGTGGTGATGTGTCTTAGCCTTAGGTTGCTGTATTGCTTTATCCTCAGTCTGCATGAAAGTCAATATAACCAATTACTAACAGAGAAAAGATCAGATACAACATTTGAAAACTATTGGAGGCAAAGAGATGCCTGTAAGTTTAGAGAATTTTTCAGTGAGAAGAGATCCATGATGAACTTTTGAAATGCATCCTTACAGGCAACAGCTGGTGATGGCTCCCAGGGTACAATTTGGCCTTTAGTTACTATCTTACTAAAGGTTAGATCCTTGGACAAGTGATGATGGTGGTATGAGCAACAAGGAGAGTCTGAAATCCCATTATTTTCATTGTGACTAACGTGGGTCATCGGTACAAGTTGGTAAATAGCATCATGGTATGATTAAGAAATAAAAAGTGTTTTCTTACTTTATCTACATTCAGATAATTTATGTAAGAAAAACAGCTGAGTTTATGTAATGGACATACTTCTGAAGGTGAACAAAGTGGGACATAGTGAAAACTAATTAATGGGATCAAAATTGGCACAGAGATAGAGTGTAAAAATATATGTAATCACAAGGGAAGGATAATTCTAATTAAATTGTAAAAAAACCCCAAAAGTCAATTAAAAGACTTTGTATTTAAAAAGAAAAAAAAAATCTTTGTAAAAGGCCTTGGGGAGGGTCATTAAAAGTAACTAAATAAACTGAGGAAGAACTTAGGAACCAAAGGTGGGTAACTGCAGTCCCAACTGCAGTGGAATGGAGCTAATGTGAAATCCTTGGATTCTTACTGCTATATAAATGAGTGAAAATTCATCCAACCAGAATTTAGTGATCTGTTCCACACATAGACACGTGCATTACTCAGATGAACTATCATTGAATTGAAGTGAATTTGAATATTTTGGTACAGAAGATGAAACAATTAGTGATTTTTAAACTAGGGCTTTAAAACATTGGAACTAAACCCAAATAGTCTTCAGTGGCTACAGCAGATTACTAGCAAAGCTGTCCATGTTGATAATAACAATAAATTGAGTAAAACTGTGCACTCCATGTAGTTCACAGGCTATAAATGATGCTGCTTCCAGACAAAGCTATGTCATCAGTAAATTTAATGCTGTCTCAGTCCATCAGGAGCAACAAATGCAAGGCTGAGAGACTGAAGTAATCAAGGGAGTTTACATACAAGATTTGAGAAAAGACTGTAGCTGATAACACCACTATTCTGTTGTCTTATGACACTCTCTTACATGTCTCAGACTTTTACATTTATGACAATACATGTTGTGTCTTCCATTAGCTGTTGTCTAGTGATGCAGCACTTCCACTACTTGTCATGTCTGTCCCTTTTCCCCTTTTTTAAAAATAAATGTTCTTGTGAGATACTTGTGTTTCTTTTTTGTTATAACACAGGAGACAATTTCTTGGTTCCCTTCCTGGACTGGCTTCAAGGTGTTTAGGTAAAAGCTGACTTGTTTTTAAAATGTTCTGTGCTGCCCTTGTGATAAAAAGTCACACACAGACAAAAGTCCCAAACACTAACTGCCTGCTGAAGACTTTAGATCAGCAGATCAACTAGCAGAAGCTTTTAAAAAAGTAATGTTTAATTTTCTTTTTAAAACCTCGGGTCCCTGGAGTCATGTAGTGCTGTCACTAGAGAACACCCACAAGGGAAACTACAGATGCTCTCCTGTGCCAGGTGATGCTTACAGCTGCAAGGGTGTGATGGCCCCTCTCTCAGGGGTGTAGGTACTTCTGCCACCCCAACAAATAACTGTAAAAATGGGAAAAAGTATACAACAAGCTGGAGCTTGGATAGTTTGCTTATGTAATAGTGCCTTCCAGTTTGCAGAACACCTCTTGAAAAATCAGGCTGACAGAGCCTGATTTCTGCAGTACTTGGCATCACACCCATACTTAGATATTTAGAGCTCTTCCTTGTTCTCACTTTTCCTTTTCTTTTGCTTGCTGTCAAAATTCTCCTTTGCCTGATTTTCTTCCTTCATGTGTTGTAGTGTCCATGTTCACTACCGATGTGGTAAGCAGTGGTTAAACCCTTCCCTCACCCTGCTCCCCTTTTTGCTCTGTCTTCAAATAACAATGCCTTTATCTCTCAGCAGCAGGATTGGATAGTGTTAGGTATCTCCACTCATTCAGTGCATCAGTCAAACCAGCCAAAGAATATATTAGATAGGATCACAACTTTATCTGTCCAATACATAATATACCAATGTAGCACAAGAAGGGCTGCTCAAATTGATTGAATTGGATTTTCCTACAGTGCTGTTTTGTGTATAGTGGGAAATATACTATGTCAAACAATCTACAAGAACAGCAGCCATGGTGTGACTAATCACAGCAATACTAATACAGAATAATCTCAGGAAACTTGAACAGGAGGGTCGATGTTCCACTCACAACATATAAATGGCCTATATTATAAAATCCAGCAGATAAATGTTAGATACTGCTATGTTTAGAGCCCAGAATATATGATCGAAATGAGGTGTTTTCAAACACAAACTCCCATCTTACGAGTGCTTGCAAGTGTCCTTAGATCTAAGTGATTAAAGTCATTGATACTGGTATTAACTACTTTAAAATAAACAAGAAGCTTCCAACTGTTTCAGTGTTTCTTAAACATCAATCTCTGCGTAATTTTTTCCATTCTAAACTTCTTGTATCTAACCATTTAAACAGTAAGTCAGTCACCTGAGCCAGCCATAGAGGACAAAGAGTTTGAAGACTCCATGGTGATAAGGGGGTTGTCAACATCAGCCTTCAAAGAAAAAAAAAACAAACTAAAAAAAAATCATATAAATGTTACCCAGGGGACCATGAAAGGGGAACTTGTACTTGGAAAAGCTTTCAGTTGAAGAGAGCTCATTTGAGCTTCCTTTCATGGTATGGAATAAATGGTTTGCAGAATTTCCTTTTTCAGGTCCTGCAAGGACAGAGCTGTTGGATTTCATGCACCCTAGCTCAGGCAGAAGGGAAGATGAGCTCCAGGGATTCATGTCCCTGAGGGAGATGGTGTTTGGCACAGTGAGAGAAATGGGCAAGGAGTAGTGACCTGAAGAGCATTAGTTCATCTCTCAGCCACCGCTGTATTTTTGGTTCTCCCTTGTGCTTCCACTACAGTTTGAGCAGTTAAGTATAGGTCATTTCTGTTCAGGGACATGAGCTGTTTACAGTGTTGGTTCTTTAGGGTTTTTTTTTTTGTTGTTGATTTTGTCTCTGTGGGTTTTTTTTAGTGACATTTTTTGTTTTTTGTTTGTTTTCCTTAAGCTCTACATAAAGCTAACTCCCAAATAATGCTAATTCCTCCTCTGTTCTATTTCTGAAGATGTTTCCATAATTATCTACTGGCTTCTCCCAACAGGTGTGCCAAGGTAGTGCTGCAGTGGGGCCTGTCTTTTACTCTGCTTTTCCCCCCTTTCCATTGTGCTGAAAATTACACTGGTAGAACTTCTTGCTTTAGACTGTTATTGCAAAGAGTGAATTATTTATACTTGGAGGTGACTGGCTTTTTATTAGTAAAGACTGATGCATGTTTTAGAGAATTCACCTTTAAGGTATCTAGAATACAATCTTCTTGATCCTCTGTGGATTGTAAATTTCTAGAGTTTGGGATTCTTTTTTCTTCTTGTCTGCTGAGGAGAGCTTTATGATCACTATTACATTATCTTGTCTGTGAGTATTGTGGAACTGGGACCATTCTTTGTATCAGAAAGCCTTTTCTTCACTTTCATACCAATAAAGTGATTCTTAGACCAGGGTTCATTTCTAATAAGCAACTTGAGAATTACACATGAACTAAGAAATATTTTTCGCTTCTGTGTGCCCTAAGCTTCAGAATATCAAGGAGCCTACATGCTTTGAATATAAGAGCTTACAGTCTAACAGCTTTTTTTATCACCTTCCATCTAGCAAAAAAAGCCTCCAGGTGGATTAAGCTGTGTGTGTAAGAAGCTTACAAGGTAGCAGGTGTCAAGTCCCAGTAAAGGTCATTCCATTAGGACTATTCTCTTCTCAGACACAGCTTTCCTTGTGGACTTCAGTAAAACTTCCATTGAGATGTGGGTCCACTGCTATACAGAGCAGGGGTGTCCAACAAAAATGCTGAAGTGTGTGCAGCTTATTTGCCCAGGGATTCTAGGCTAAATTCTAGCTTTTGGAGCATGGCCCAGATAAAATATAATGGCATGGCTAGAGACTGGTAGCAAGGTAGGAAAAATGCCTTCCCACGTTTCCATCCCACAGACATCCAGAAAGGTCCAGATTGGATAAGACAGGGTGTTGACAGTATAACACAGAAGAAATAAGTTTATAAAAAGAATTAAACATCAAAATCTTTATTGCATTATGATTAAGAGCCTGGAATGAACTTGAACCATACTTGATGCATCTCAGTGTCTATTGTTACTAGATCAAAGGAGAGAGGCTTGCTCTAAAAATGAGAAAAAATCATGTGACAACTCATTCTGCCAGACATTTCAAGGCTTGAGTAGACAGCATTCAGTCAGCACTCTTGGATCAGATTTCTGATTGTATCTTCACAAAAACAAGGATCAGAAACTGAATTTCCTTTCCCCCCCTACCTCCCCCCAGTGGGACTGATGTAACATGAGGAGCTCCAGCCATGCACACATGCCTCTCTTGCCCAGACTGGGCCAGGTAGCTTTGCCCCTAGCTGTAGGCTTATGTGAGGTGGGCAGGAGGTGAAGGGTGGAAAAGGCTAGCAAAGCTTGATGATACTTTCAGCATGGGATAAAGCTGCTGTATCAGACATCTTAGGGAAGAACAGTTTGGAAAGCTTAGTCAAACGTCTGCTATTTCAAAGCATACCATGTGAAATCTTGCCTCCCTACTTAAAAATTAAGTCAGGAGAAGTGACTTGATGAAGCAGACAGACATCCTTCAGAAAATAGAACTGACATTATAGAAGCAAGACTATAGTGCAGGAAAGAAATAGTGCCAAATTGATCATATGAGCAAAACCAGCAACAAATTAAAAGCTTCAAAGTAAATGTGAAGGAGAAAGCCTAGCAGACTATTATAAAGGCGAAAGATGTTTCAGAGAAGTCAAATTATTTAGCAGCCTCTGTCTTTACTTTAAATATCTTGAGCAAATGCCTGCTTTTCAGGCAGTAAAGAAGAGCCATTCATGGTTTGACAAGTCAATAGAAGAAGTGTTACAACCAGCTGATAAATCAAAGGGTAGAAAATAATCTGAAAATATGTACCTAAGAGCTATGAAAGATCTTAAAGTAGAGTGGCCGAACCACTGGGGGAAAAGTGCAGTCTTTGATAAAGTAATCTGTTATATCAGAAGATGAAGAGTAGCACAGGTTTATCTATAATTTAAGTAGGCTTCAGTAGAGATTCAGGTAATTTGATGAAAGCAGGCATTGTTTTGGGTTGAACTAAAATGAAAGACTTTAAAATGTAGGTGTGATGTTACCTCTAGTTGGCATAATTTCTACAGATTTTATATGGTTAGAAAATTTGACATTTGACAAGTTATTTGGGTTTTTTAAATCTTTGACCAGCAAGAATATTTACTGCAAGTTTTGTAAGGGCTTTTCTCAAAGTGAGAAGCTCAGTGGTGTGAGTGCTAACAAGTTATTGAACATCAGCTGATGCAACAGCAGTTGCCTGAATACGTGACCTTAGCCTGCAGCAATGGTGAGCAACTTGGAATTACATGTATGCTCTTTCACAAGAATAGTGCAACTATGGTTGTTTTCGTAGAGTAGTATAGAAAAGATGAATTAAGGATTCATGTTTACCTTTCCACAAAATGGGAACAAATAGATACTTCAGAAAAGCAGATTGAAATGGGTTAAAAGAGATATTTTGTAGGCAATGCCTAAGTAACTTGGTGGAGAAAGGTGGTATGAATACTCACAGACATCATTTCTAGGTCATACTTAGGCATCTCTGCGCAGAATGAAGGCTTGTGTATAAAAAACAACCCTGAGGGCAAACAGACCTTCAGGCTTTGGAACATAAACCATGTTCTGACTCACAGGATAAGAAAGAAGCTTCCTGATGAAGATGTTTAGACCTCAGCTGCTCACTGGAGGATTTCCTTTTCTTGCCTGCTGAAGATTTTTATATTGGCTACTGTTGGGGGACCCTTGCTAGATGAATCTGATACAATATGATGATTCCTCTATATTCTCCTGGTGTGATACAATGACTATCAATTGAATCATTCATTAGATCATGGCACCATGGCAGACTTCTGCTTGTGGTTCCTGAACTTGGCATTTCAGCAGCTCCATTGTCTCCTACACTTGCTAACTTCTGAAGTCCCTGTTGATTTGGTAGTGCAATTTTTTGTGTTTCTTATAATCACACTCTTCATGTTGATCCTACTTGGCAAATGGTTGGAGCTTGTGAGCTCTGAAGGCTGGCTTGAAAACTGTGAACTCTGAAGATCTTTTCCCTTTTTTTAGCTTTAAATATTTTATCTCTCAGCCTGGAATTATTCATTGGATTAATGTGCGAGCTGCTCCCTTTGGAAAGACACTGGCTGTGAAGACTTCTATATTTCTTCTTGAAAGGAGACCATTTATGTTTGGAGCCACCGTTCTTGCAGCATGGCTGGCTTTGAGAAAGCTTTTTTCTCTCGAGAGAGACTTTTTGGTTGGGAGCAGCTGCCACTGGCAAGCCTGGCTGGAAAAGATCTTGTCCCCAGTGGTTTGGGCTGAGTGGAGACCCTGTTGCAGGGAAGTGCTGCTGCTGGAGCAGGGCCAGCACAGAGCAAGCGGGTGCGGGAGACTTGTAGCAAAACCAGCATCCGTCAGCCCCCGTGGCAGACTGATGCCGAGCTCACCCATCTCCAGTGTCCTTAACCAAGGAGGCCTCCACAGCTGGGGGCTCCTGGCACTGGTGACATTTCTCAGGGGACAGATCTAGTTTCTGGGCTTTGCAATAAAGGCTTTGTGTGGCTTTGTGTATGTTGAGTGTTTGTTTACATTGTCTAACGATGATTTGTATCGCGCTTAGAGTATGTTTGATTTAGTTTAGCTGCTGTTATCGTGTTTAATATTTCAGTGTGTATTTAATAACCACAATGAAACCTGCACAACTCTCCGCCTCCATTAGGCATCCCCTGTCTTAGGGAACCACTTTAAGGCATCCCTGAGGTTTCTCCTGAAGTTTTGTCTGACCTTTAGTAGAAGATGCCCTGAGCCCTTTGCTACTCCCTTGGGTGGAGTGCCGAAGACAGGTTTCAGTCTTTTTCAGTAATAATAATTTCTTCTTCGTCTGTCTGTATTCACATCGGTGTTCATGGTCTGGCTCAATGTCTCCTTTCTCACTTCTAATCTGGTGTTGATTTTACTCAGGTGGTCCCCTATTATTTTGCCCTGGGCCACTCATAAGTAATACTATATTTCAATTATTTCTTGTCACCTACTGTTTCTCAGAGAGAGGATGTACCTTTCTATCTATAGTGCACAATACGATGTTAGCTAATATACATATTCTTTAACACTCATGGTGCCATTGTTAATTATTTCACCTCCCCTCTCCTTTTTTTTTTTTTTTTGACATTTTAGCTTGCATTGAGTGTTCTGTATTATTGTGGGCAGCATACATCTGCGACTTACAAATTATTTTACTTCTAGAACAATGAACTTCTTTTGTCTTTTGTAGCAGTGTCTGGGAATGAATCCAGTGTCTTGGATTGCATTAAGATAGCCACTATATCTAGGAGTAATAAAAGAACATACCTCCCTGGTATATCTTACAAGGTAATTGCACAGAAGGAAATTAATATATTCCTAATTAGATAGAAAGACAAACCAAGGAACATGTCACAGCTAATTTTAAGCATTTGTTTACTAGATTTAATGTAGACATTGAGAGACTTGATATACGTGTGTACAGCCCTGCAGTGTGCATCAGCTTAAGTAAGATACTGAGCCTTGTGGCAGAGAGCTCTGGGCAGTGTCTGAAGTGGAACTCAGCCTTCCAGTCACCTTCTTAAAGCACTGCTGAGATTCTAGGATTGGAACTGAGTATTTCAGGTAACTGCATTAAAGATCTGGCTTTTAAATGTACGGCTGTGCTAACTTTTTTTTTTTTTTTTTTTCCCATAGCGTTGACCTGAGTCCCTGTGACATCTAATTTCATTTTTAATTCATTCCCAATATCTGTTCTAGCCAGCTGAGCCTCTGTTGGTTAAAAGGCATCAGTCTTGTCTGTCAATGCAAACTAAAACAGAAATCTTATTTTTGTGTTTCCTTCACACATGGGTATATTTGGAGGTGTTGAAAAAAGTTGCAGCAGAAAACAAATGGCCAACTATTTCACAATCTCTCTTTCAGTTGGGTTTAGTTAAAGGGATTATTCTAGGGGCAGGAAAAATTATATCACTGTGATGAGTTTTATTCTAAATAATCTATAATGCATATGGATATTTACTTCAGCTTCTCTACAACCACGTGTTGGAGCTTGCTAATTTGGAGGAAGACCATACTCTGGCTGAAGTAACCAGAGATTTTGGGGTTTGGTACTTCCAAAAATACAGGCATTGATGTAGGAGCCTGCAAACATTCTTGAGCATCTAACACTAACTATGCTGCTTTTTTTTTTTTTTTTTTAATTATTATTATTAAAAAAACCAAAAGCTTTGACAGTGGCTGCCGTGAGTCATCTTATTGCTGTGAATGTGCTTTGTGACAGCCAAAAAGGAACCCAAGAGAAAGTTTGAGTGGTGCAATAGCTTCACTGGTTCTGCACTCTCTGTACAGGCTCTGCTTAACAACTTACCTGGTCCTCCCAATGGCAGGAAAAAATGGGGCACAGAAAGGGGGAATTGATTGTTATATACTTTATACACATATGAATATGCAGGTATTTCCACATGAACGAAAGGTTGGTGCTTACTAGGGCTGCATGTGCTTTGTCCCAGGCTTGATTAAAAATGACCTTGCATGTATTTTCTGTCAGGATCATTTCATTTGGAAAAATAGGCCTTGAACATAGGAACAATATGAAAAATAAGCCCATTCCCAGAGCTTGACTCCCTTCCTTGTTTCTCCCACCGAAACCCAGTGAATCTCTCCTGTAAAGTTATAATTAAGAGTAGGCCTTGTTAGCTCACTGGAGCTAGAGCTATAGAACCATTACATCATTATTGTTTGACTTCAAATTTGACTTTTGTATCTTGTGGTATCCTAATAAAAGGGTAAAAAGTCTTTGACAGTCTTGCTGCTTCCTGCTTAAAATGAGAAAGTCTACTCAGAGTTTTAAGCTGTTTAAAAAAGGAGTAAAAGGCAGAACAAATATCTGTTTAACGAACAACTGCTGGCCAGACTTGAGAGTACCGCTGGTCTTGAGTGCACTCAAGGTTCAGGTTAAACCTTCTGTTTATCTGTAATCCCAATGCACAGCACAAAATAAATTATTTCTCTGTGCAAAGAGGCTGTGTCTTGGATGGAAGGTCAGTGTACCATTTTGCATCCTTTGCAGTTTCTTCATTTCCAGCTGGGGTATTGATTTATTTGTGTATAATTTGAATCCAAGTTCTTATAGATATGTTTTCACCCACATACATATAATGCATTTGATTGGCTTTTTAAAATCTTGAGCCTTGAGTTTGGAGGCTAACTTGAAGCATCTTTTGAGAGACCTGATTTCTCAGGACTTGCTGTACAACCCATGCCCCTTCTTCTAGATGGCTGAAGTTCATCTCCTCAATTCTAATGGGGTTTTTTGACAGAAAAACTCTGGAAATGTGTTTTCCTTGTAGAAATGAGGACCCAACTAAGTATTTTGTCATGGTTGGTGACACTGATAAGGAAAAAACCTTCAAAGCATAAGACACTATCAGAAATTACCTTCTTCCCCTCCTTCTCTCGCCCCCCCCCCCCCGCAAACACATGTTAAATTAGCCAATAAGCCTTGAAGCTGTGCATACCTGATGATTAATTTATGCTTTGTGTTTTTTTAAAAAAGAAGGTTCTATCATGCTAGATTTACAGCAATGCAGTTTCACAATGTTGCAATGTTGTCTTCAATTCAGCCGTTTCATATTGAAATTTCACACACAATAATTGGCTGACCTTCACAGCTATAGCAGAAACTAATTAAAGCTGTAAGGCTTTGCTAGCTATGCTTTTGTGTGAAATGTGAAGTTTGGTGATAATGAAATATGGGGTGCAGATGTTATTGTCTCACATAGTCTGTGCCCTTGGTTTACACTAATGAAGAACAGCAATTATTAAACAAAAAGTATTTTCAACCATTAATTATTTTTGTTTTGATAGACTAAATGTCCCAGCATCAGCTCCCTCTTCTTCTTCTTCACTTCTTCAAAAAGTCATTCAATGTCATTTGACAAGCCTAGTGGGAGGGTCCCCTGAATGCTGCATGAGACTTTTACTATATTTGTAGCATTGGTTTTAAACTCATTCTGAGTGCTTCACACAAAACACCGCACCACAAATAAAGGGAGTGTTTCAGGTAGAGTGCTGTTAAAGGTTGAGGATTTCACTGCTCTGGACGGAATCTGTGAATAAAGCAACCATTATTCTTGTTACATTCATAAAGCAGGCACAGAGAGTCCAGGCAGTGAGATTTTGAGTGGATGTAAAAGGGATTTATCTTGTGGTCCATTATTTTGCCCCTTTACCTGAGACCTCTGTGATCTGACTGACTTCAGCAGCCATAAAAGTCCAGTTTTAATTATGGTTGGTTGGCAAAGTTGTTCTCACATCCCCTAGCATGAGTGTTGTAATTAGGTTGGGAGTAAAATTTGGCTTTTCCCATTGAGGTGAAATATGGACTGTGTGTATGTATCCATATCTTTCTCTGTTTCACTTTTATGTTAGTACTGTGGTTCCATAAATGTGAAATGGGAATTTTGAGTGTAGTGTTAAGGACTGCTGTGGTTTGCGTTCTCTGGTCTCTCTCTTTCATTTTCTCCTCCTGTAGACATGCCACTGCTGCTGGCAGTCCTTCCCCATGACATTCCCCCAATCCCATGTGAGTTTGGTGAACAACCCATCATCCTCCTATCTGCTAACGTGATCTGTTTAATGTCATCATGGTGTGACCCTGTTCCACTTGAGGGTTACTATCTGCCGAGATTACTGGAGTGAAGACTTCTCAGAGACACCCAGACAGGCCAGCTGCAGATGTGGGAAAATCTTCTTCAGTGTATGCTTGGTTCACATTTTCAAGGTTGAGGGTTGCTGGGTTTGGGTGTTTTGATGGGGGATTATGGAGTGTGTTGGGTGGGTGATGGCAGTGTGCTTTGGGTACTTAATTTTCTTGGTTTCTTTTTCCCCAAGGACATCCCTCTTCATGCTCTAGCCTGTGATGCTGTATAGCTTTCATTGCAGGCAGCAGGAGCATTTCTAGCAAGTTGAAGGGGAATATGTGCAGTCTGAGATGATGCCTTCAGCTGACATGTACACATGATAAACTGCGTTGAAGTCAGGAGTGCTGTGGGTTGACACAGGTATGTTATGTTATTAGGATGCTAAGGGCATGAATATAATGAAAATCTGGGAACTAGCTGCCATTAGAAATCATGACTATTCCCATTACTGAAGAAACTGCTTGGAACTTTCAACAGCAATTAAAAGCACTTTAGTGAAAATTACTATGGTATTTCTTAGAAACTGAACAACTTGTCTGAAAATTCTAAGCTGGTCAGTTCACAGCAGAGGTCTGACATTAGAGTGATGTTTTTCAGGGACAAATTATATATAAATATTTACTGGTTTACATTGCTACTTTTGCTGTTCCTGTGCTCTTGTCATTTGAAGCATCAGCTCTTAAGTGATGAAATTTATGCAGTAACATCAAAAGGTGAAACTATGGTAGGGAGATACCATTGAGACTTTTTCCATGCTTGGAAATATGTGAATATTTTTCTGCCATGATTGTACAGAAGAGTAATTCTTTACAGAAACAGTCATTGCAGAGGGCTATTCTGGATTGTGGTTTTGTAGATGAGAATATAAGAAGATGACTTCCTACATGCTACATTTGTGTGCACCTGCACTGTTACCTGCACCTCAAAAAGAGAGACAGGAAACAAAAGCAGAGTTAGAGACTCTGGGTCAGTTAGTTAACCCTCCTTACTTGACTCCAATGTTTTCTGAGTAAGGCTAGTGCTTTAAATACCTAAATGTCTTCAGATCACTACCACACTTCCTCAACTGTGAACTTTGCATTCCCCAAACTCACCAAACAGCAACTTGTTTAGGATTGTTCCTAATGGCGTTGACTAGGTCTCCCTGGCGCTGGAATCTTCCTCTTTGAGTTAGTTCCAGACAGAGTCCAGAAAGGGTGTCACATGTACTCAGATCACAGTGGATGTGGCCAGCTTGGCTCCCAAAAGTAAATCTCAAGTGTAGGCATGGGCTGTCCTCTAAATTGGGCAGTGCTTTCTGCATCCAAGCCTGCAGGAGGGGTCTGTCCTTTGTCCATGGGCTGCCTGCAGGGCAGTACTGGATGAAGTGGGTACATGTCCCATAGACCCAGCTGTGATTGCAACTGCCCCTCTGGTGGCCCTTCCAGTGTCATTGTTGATTGCAGAGGATTTCTGATGTGTGTTTCATATGTGTGCATGTGGTATCCCATATATACATTTAATATTTTATATAGACTTGCATGAAAAACTGGGAGTAGCACTAGTCAGTGACTCTAGTTAGAAGTTCAAGGCAAAGGAACAATATATATTGATATTATAAAAAATGTTTATATAAAATGGAAATTTTCTAGGCTTTTTCATTCATTTCTGTTAAGATTTCTCATTATCTTTAGTGGCATCTTGGCCATACCAATTTGTTTTCTGCATGTGTAGCACATGTATGGAAAAGAACAAAGCTGAAGATGGTGCGTGTGCACACATGCATGCAAACTAAACGAAACGACAGTTTCCTATTAGTTTCACTTTACAGCTTCTGATGTTTACTGTGACAAATTTCAGTAAGAAGGGATTTTGTACGCTGATTTGTCTGTGAGACCCACTATATGACACTAATATATTGCAAATTTTTTTGAGTGGCCTGTTTTTTGTGACTTTTTTAAAGAGATCCTGACCCAGAAGGTTGAAATTAAATAAGTGAGTCATCTTTTGTACCTAAAGTATATCTGAAATTACCAAAGCTTTAATTTATCTGAACAGTATCGAAACTATAGCTGGAAGATGAAATTCAGTGCTTCTGATGCAATCTGACAAACACATGGAGCACAATTGCTTGTAGCAGTGGTGTTTACAAGGTGCAAAGATGTCAGTGTACAGGGTAGAAGGGTGAGGTCTTACAGCTCAGTGAAAAGGATATTCCCTGTGATGTAAATATGTTAGAAAGCAGGACTTCAATAAAGTAAGACTAATGAAAGATGATTGAAATGCTGGTCTTCTAAACCTGGTAAATAAACAGCTTAGCTTTTAAAAAGAAACCAAAACCCAAACCCTGGAGTGATAAAGAAGTTATTTTCAAAGATTTGGCAAACATAGTACTAAACTGTGTTACTGTTGTCTGTCAGTATATAAAAATTTATGTGTGCAAAGATACTACATACGTGCTTTGTATTTCTCATACACAAAGAGAAATCAGAAAGCAGTGTATAGGTAGGTGTTTCTGATGATGCAAATTTCAGCTTCTTTAAATAATTCCCTGCATTCATTCTCTATTTAATGACGTTAGACCGTATCACAGTTGTGGAAGAGTCTGAACATGGGACTGAAATCTACTGATTACCTCTGTTGGTTGAACTGCTTCAACTACTTGATCTTTAACACTCACAGCTTCTCTTCCTTGGCATGTTTTCACAGTTCCAGAGTTAAGTCGTAGTATCTTCAGAAAGCTCTGTTGTGAGGCTGAAGTTTAGTAATTGACACCAATAACATAACAACATTAAATCATCCACATTTTTTTATAGTGGATAAGCCAGTCTGCTTGTAAATATGTTAAAGGATAGCATGTAGGTGGCAGAAGAATTATGCTACAATTTTAACAGCTAATAAATCTTTATTTAAGCAAGGGACCGCTAAAATTTAATTAGGCATATAAAAGCAGAGATCGTTCTAAGGGTAAAAATACACCAATTCTCAGAAGAAAAGACATCTGCTCCATGGAAAAAGTGTATGTTAAAGTGTACTCTTCTGTTACAATGTCAATAGGAAAGCTTTCATTAGGAGTTGCAGGGGTCTAAGTTTAAAAAACGAGAAAAAAGAAAATATTTTTTTTCAGGCTGTGCACATGGGTATAAAAAGAGCTATCCAGCTAGTAATCTTCCCTGTTCTGCTTGTTAGAGGTATTGCCAACACAACATGTCTCTGCTTCCTGAAGGACAGCCCATTGGAAATACCATCTCACAATACAGTTGCATGTGCTCTCCTGCCAGGCCTCTGCACTTGGGCCAGTTGGAGCCTTTTGTAGGATTAGCTGTAATGCCTCGGAGAGGGGTGCTGCTCCTGTAAACCTTTGTGCACATCATGAAATAAATTGCGAGTGGCGTGAAAAGTCAGACTAAGTCAGTTTGGAAGATGGAAATGACATTGGACAACATATCGCTTTTGGCGCGTTTGCTCATGTGCCAGCCGGTGTGCTAGT
The DNA here is from genome assembly GCA_023637945.1 of Phaethornis superciliosus. Classification (NCBI taxonomy): domain Eukaryota; kingdom Metazoa; phylum Chordata; class Aves; order Apodiformes; family Trochilidae; genus Phaethornis; species Phaethornis superciliosus. The sequence continues at coordinate 36,432,936 of JAJQWJ010000003.1, read as the reverse complement.
AGGCAACTGGGAAAAAAGAGGAATTCTTGATTTTCACATGTGACGTAAGTCGCTCCTGTGATGAGCGTGGTGTCACAATGGCTCTGAAAATAAAGCGTCTCTTTCTGGCTCTGTACGACCAACATTTCTGAAGAAAAATTCTTGAGATCTTACACGTTCCTAATCAGTTACTTTGTGCCTATTACTGGAGGTCCTAAATTTATAAACCTGTTTGAAGTTAAAATCCCTCTGTTTTCCATTTTTCACCGAGTTCTGTCACTCTTGTGGAAGTTGCCCTGAGTTTTATTGCTGTCCAAGCTAAAAACCCAGGCAGTGCAGGCTGCTTCTCTGCTTTGGTGCCAACTGCATGTGTGGCAACCTCTGCTTTCTGCACAGAAGCATGGCCGGTTGGTCAGTGAACCACAGATACAGGTTATTATTATACTGATTGTTCATACTCATTGCTGTGAGTGTTGAAGAGTCTGGAGAGATGATAGAGCCTTGCTTTTGTATCAGCTCAGATAAATGTCTCCTCACTTGGGTGTGCTGATTACATGAAATACCATCACTGGGTAGGGTTTTGTACAGTGGAGCCCAGAGCTAACTCCAGGGTCTTTGCTTGCTTTCATAACATAATTATTAGATAAAGAATACTCTTCTGTTTTGTCCAGCTAGGACACACTATTTGACCCTTCCTGCTCTTCATGTTATGCTAGCCCCTGAGCCTTTTGAATCTTATCACTGCCAACACAAGATGCTCTATGGAGTGCAGACACAGCTACATGGAGTGACAAATTGGGTAAATTGCTGAATCTACGCTTGAGATTTTGAAAAGCAGCTTATAGAAATATCCATCAGAAATATCACAGTTCAGCTGGTCCTGCTTTAAGGACAGGAGATACAATGTAAATGACCTTTTAATTAAGGTGTCCCTATTTTCTGCGTTTGTTTGATTTATGCTAAAACTGTCTGAGGACAAACTATTTTAACAGAAGGTATTTTAAACCTGTATTTTGCCAAGTGAGGGGCACCAGGATGACATAGTGCATGTTATCTAAAATGCCTTCTTCTCATCAAGGGATATATTTGTGTTGCTGTCCATTCATCTTTTTTGTTTTTTCCAGGGACGTGACACAACTCAGTAAGGTTCACTCCATGGGGCAGACCCTTCTAAATGCCACGTTCTATATGCTCTAGGCAAGGGTAGTCACAACTTGGCTAAGGAAGGTGTCTTTCATGTCTCAGCTTTCAACATTAATTTGCTCTGGCAAGAGTGCTGTATATACACTGAGTTACTTGCCTTCATAAAAGGAACTGAATTTGTGATAGGATCTAAACACTTTTGAATTTCATGTGAACATACATATTCTGGGATTTGCCTTTGGGATTTGACTAAGAGGAATACAGTATTTTCACATATTCAACACTTCCAGTTTTCTGAGAAACGAAGGTATGTTATTAGTAACACTTGTGCATGCAGCGTGGAAGCTTAGACATACAATACCATTTCTTGTATTCAGCTGCCATAATTTTCTTTGTTTTGAAGGGTAGGCAGAGCTTCAGTGGCTAGGCTGTGTTGCTCACAATTTTGGTTTGCTCACAATTAAAGTATAAGGTATTAAGGGCATAAATAGGTTGGCAGAAGCAGAACTTTTGTTTCTAATCAACTTATAATGTAATGTGAATTGACTCCAGTTATTGATGACACAAGACCAAAGAAGATAATCTTGAACCAAACATACTGGACAAAATAGGTGACCTTCTGCCTTCCGTTCCATCCACATGATCCTTAGTGGCTTGCTGGACAGATGGTTTGGTTATGACATGGTGAATTGCAAAGATTTTTGTTCCTCTAAAGTAATTGTTTGTACAAATCACAGACTTTGTATGCGTAAAATTCCAGCCAGATGTTAGAACCAGAAATGAATCATGTCACCACGACTCATTGATTTTGCTGGGAGCTGTAGTGATACCTATCATGATTCACACTGAGACACATTAGGCAGAGCAGAGGAATAGTGGTGGCTTCCCTTGGAACATATTATTTATTTAGAGATCTGTTCTGCTATTGTTGCTACTTTACTGATACTACAACCCGAGTCATTCACAGTTCTGAAATCTTCTGCATAAAGAATGCTTGAGACTATATCCAAAGTTCCATTTTTTTTTGCTAACTCCTCTTGCTTTCACTTTCCTTATATCCAGTGTATTCTGCTCGTAGCTGAAAATCACTCCCATGTGCAGGAGTAATAATTCCCAATACTGGGAATTCTCCCGTTCCCCAGGTTACTTAGTTGTTGCATTCCCCACTTATCACAAGGAGGGCAGTGAGAAAATGCATCTTGCAGGTTTTTACACAGGCAAACCCTACAAAGCAGTGATGAGATTTCCTTGGAGAGTCTAGGTAGCTGTGCATGTCAGTGGGGTAGCCTGACAGATCAGAGAAGATTTTAGCACCTTCCAGAAAAAGATGTCTGCAAGCGAGTTGGGACAGAAGCTGAGGAGAAACTCTACTAGCAGACTAGCAGAGGAGTAACTAAGGTTAGAGATGACGTTAGTTAGGGTTTATATAGCTCAGAGAAAGATCTGTGCAGTTTGAGCCTGTAGGAAAATGATAGTTATCTACATGTGGAGCCCTGGAAACCCAGAACTGGGCCATTAAAAGTCATGGCAGAAAGCCATGAAAAAACATCAGGGAAGAAAGATGGGGGAGAAAACTGGAGTGGGAAAGTTGTCTTTGGGAGGAAGAGGAGCACCAAGGGGAAGCTGTCTTGAAGAAGACCAGGGCATACAGTTAAGCCCTGGGCTGGATGCAGTCCTAAGGACTATAAGATAAACTGTGAGACCTGTGAGTGTTTCTTAGCTTTGTGCGTTTGATGTACATCCCAGTCTAGTCCTGGCCATATGGCAGGATCAGATCCAGGAACCCTCAGGAAAAATCCAGTGATGAAGTGTGGTGGCATCCCTGGATACACAGGGTATTTCCTCTAGCTCTGCCCACCTGGGAGCCAGGACTGCAGGACAGGATGGGCGTAGGCATGTACATCCCTTCCTTACCTGGTCCCCAGCTTGGGGAGAACAGGTCAGAGAATGTCAACTCTTCATACTAGACACTGGTGGTGTTTACTTGCTGAATGATTCTCAGGCCATGTTCATTTTACTGGCATTGTATGGCCGGTGCTAAACAACAGAGACAAAGCTTGGGTGGGAGCTCTGTGGAAATCTTGTCAGATTAGTGATAGGTTCTGGCCCTGTTTTTTTAAAAAGTGTCTCCTGCTATCAAATAAATTGTGAGTTGGACCACAGCAGAGGCAAAGCCATTTTGAGTGAAGCAAAGGCTTTCTGTCAGTAATGGCAGCTGAAGGATTGGATCCCTCTATTCCTTGTTGGCCTGTAGCTTTGAAATGCTTCTTTTTGCACTTTCACTTCAGTCTTTTCAGGAGTGAAACTTTGAAAAGGTTATGCATCCTGAGAGCAAACCAGAATCTAAATATAGAAGTGGGGAAAAAAAAAAAAAAAAAAAAAAAGATTAGTTGTCTAGATTTTGAGAACTACAGATTATAACCTGTCTCCTATAGCTGACGGCCCCTGCTGACTAACAGACAGGAGCAGTATCCTGTCTTCCCCCTCCCTCCCCAAAGTCTGCTGCTGCCATTTCTCCTCTTGCAGAGGACAGCCAGCATAAAGGACAAAAGTTGAGAAGAGAGATGTGACTCTAGTTCAGTAATATGATCCCTTTACAACTCTATTTAATAAAAACTTCTTCCCTTTTCCTGCTCTAACACAAGGGAAATGTTTGTTTGTTACACATGCTGTATTTAGATAAAAGAACAAGGGGTGACTGTGTCTCAGCAGCATTTAAAAATCAAAGAGGTTAAAGACTAATTCAACCTTTTATTTATCTGTTTGTAAACAGAATTTTACTATTTATGTGACACTAGTAAATGTTTGAAGGGATATTTGACATTTTTTTTACCCTTGTGCTATGTAGGAGCAGTCACTGGCCAAGCGAGAGCCCTAGGCTAGGCAAGAGCCCTAAGCCAGCATATGCAGCCTCTGTTTATGTAGTTCAAATGTCAATTTCTTTTCTGCCTTGTCTGCAAAAATAAACAGAATGAAAAAAAAAATGTCAGTAACAATATTTTGCAACTTGGAAAAAAGGATCTGAGTTACTAGTAAGCTTAACCCCATCCCACGTTTTCCCCCTGCCCTAAAATCCAATTTAATTTTATATGTTTCTGGCTTTTGTTGCATACAGCTGTATTACAGCTTAAAACAACTAATCTTTTTCTTTTCAGATACTTTTTGAATTTTTTTTTAATATATTTTTAGTTTACAGGATCTATTTATTGTTTGAACACATCTTGCAGCACATTTTAATGTTTTAATTATCCACAGAATCCATAAATAAGGATTTCATACCAGGAATTTGTATTTGAAGAATGCTTTTTAAAGAAAACTCTGAGCAAAGTGTTTAAGTGCTCACCCAATCTATGTAGAATTAGCAACTAAATTTTCTGCCTCAGGGTTTTATACTTACTAGGAAAATATTTGGTTTTCTGGATATTCATGTGTGGGGGCTTGTTTGCTTATTGAGCGTAGCTATTGGCATCTCAGTGTATCACTGTTTTTTTAAACTGTGCTGATTTAGAATTCAGGGAAAACCTATGAGAAATCCACACAGAATGCATATTAAAAAACAGACTCGTGGTGCGATAACTTGCCATCCCTTTAATCTCAGCTGGCCAGACTGTGTCATTTTTTAATACCAAGCCAGGAGTAAAGACTCAGAGCCTAGTTTGGTTGAGGAAACTTATCCCAGAGATTCATTTGCTGTTTTTAGGGCACGTTGCTCTTGCTGCCTGATGGTGCCGAAAGGTCCGAGGCAGAGCAGCCCAGCAGGGGGTAGCCGAGCACTGGTAACTAAGAAGGCGCCCAATTTCGAGGTATCCTTCATTATAAGGACAGCGACAGGGAGCACACACTCTCTAAACACATTTTGCTTCCTGAAGGCTTGGGTTATTTACCCTCTTGGAGAGAGACGGTGTTCTGTTTGCTAGGAGAAGCCACGGCACGGGAATTCACTTGTGCAGAATAATGCGCTTTTTTATTTTGGTTTTGTTTTTCTTTTTGGCTGGAGGTTGAGATTTTAGCTTGCTCAGGTGAACATTCTCCAGCTAAATCCTTGGAAGGCAAACAGGAGGGGGAATTGTTGTCTTCTGATAAACTACTTTATTTTTGGAGGCATTTACATTTCTTGGCACGGAGTACATTTATGGGGTTTTTTTTTGTGGTGATTTCTTTTTTTTTTTTCTTTTTTTTTTTTCTTTTTTTTCCAAAAAGCTTGTGCTGCTTGCCAAGCGTGTATATAATTTGCTATGCCTATGGAGTTGCATCACGAAGCGAGGAAGCTATGCTTTCCAGAGACTGGCAGCTGGCAAACATAAAATATCTCAAGAATGGCAAAGTGCCCCCACCTCAAAAAAAAAAAAAAAGCAAAAAAACCAACCAAACAAAAAGCCCCAAAAAACAAACACCACCTCCCCCCCAACTCACTAAATTAAAAAAAAAAAAAATATTAGAAGCCTGCTTTTTGAAGGCCTGGCCTTTGTTTAATATAAAGCGTATATAAAGCAACTAATCTTGAACCAAAGCTCGCTTAAACTCACTTTCCACTGCTGAGAACCTGGTCACACTGCTCTTGTTCTCCAGTTGAATCTGTCTGGAGACAGAGACTGAAAGTGTGTATTGTGCTACCTTTCCTTGCCTGGAAAAATGCTGAAGAATATTTCTCCCTCCTCCCCAACAACATAGTGGGACTTGGCTGCTGAGCTGATATACTGCAGATTTCAGGGATGTAGCCACTTATATTTTAAAAAGTGTCTGCCCTTCACTTGCAGTGCACCCAGGCATATGCCTGCTTAGATCAAGAGTCTGCTAAGCACTGTATCAACCAGGCTTTCTTCTCATAGAGGGCACAGAAGCAGACAGTGGTCCCCAGAAAAAACTATTAGTGTGTTTTTTTGTTTTTTTTTTTTTTATTATCTTATTTTTACTTTTTTTGCGGGGTTCAGAGAGCTTGAACGGCTTCCCAATGTTCCTAAAGGTGTCTGGAAAAACACCAGTTTCTGATCTGTCTGGAAGCCACAACTGGTGGTCCTCTCCTCGCTGTGGCATTGCAGCAGTACCACAGAATGCACCTAATAATGAATTATTAGACACTGTGTCCGTGCCACAGATCCCTGGTGCTTGTCTCAGCCTGTGCTCTGCGTGATTTTGATGGCACAGCCTTTGTTTCTGGACTCTGCTCCTCATCTCCCTCCTCGCTGCTGGCAAAGCTCTGCCTGCGTTACCGTGTGCTCCAGCCACGGCCAGAGCTACAGAGGCTCTGGAGATTGGGTGGGTTCAAGTTTTGACTTACAGCTGGAGGCGGTGGGGGGAGAGCAGCAGCAGAATAAGGAGAAGGTGGAGGAAGCAGCAGCAGAGCTGGCGGGAGCTTCAGGGTCTGCTGGGAGCTTGAGGACCCCAGGGAGAGGATTATGTCTCCTGCTGAGTCTCCACGTGCTTGAGAATTAGTAGGGAAAGGCACCCCCACTCTCTGAAAATACTGTGTCCTGAAATTTCATTGACTCCTTGTGCAGAAGTTTTGTGCTAAGTCCATGTTTGGTGGCTTTTTTTTTTTTTTTTGCCATTATTATTGAGGAAGGTGAAAATACTTACTGTTGTACCTATCTTAAATCCAAGACATTCCTGGCTGCACATCTTAGAAAGTAGTATCTCTACTCATTTTATATATATGTGTATATATGTAATACAAAATGTATATGTATCTTACATAATTAATTTTCATTTAAGAAGCCTCTCTTGAAGGGAAGGAATGCTGCTTGATGCCTTCTTAATGCTGATCTAAAAGCTCCTCAGTTTCCCATAGCCAATACCTTGTTGCTGCCTACACCAGGCTGCTCCTGCATTGCTTTCCTTTGTTCTGTTTTCCTCAGTGCAATGAACCCTTACGTTATGAGTTTCTGTTGTAGTTTTAACCTCTAATATGCAACCATTACAGCTTATCTCGTCTCCTAAATTACTCTAAAATCCAATTATAAAATCCTCTTTCCCTCAATAGCACACAACTTGCCATATTACTGAAATGCTGGGTAGCTCTTTTGTTTTTCTAAATTAATAATAACTACCATTTTCCGTCTGCTCTTAGTATGGAAGTCTTTTATATCGCTGTGCTGCTTTCCCATAATACATATTATGGATCTTTTTATATGCTAGTTATGTTTGGAAAAAACGAGAAAGGTTTTGAAAAGATGTGCCAGTCAGCTTCAGTGTATCAAAATATGACAATGAAAATCCTTAGTGGAAACTTAGCCAGAAAATTTTTAATAATAATGCATCCTGTTGGACGAAAATGGCAACTCATTGTTTGGTGGAACCTTTATTTTGGTCAGGAATGGTTGTTACTTCAAACCATATTCTAAAATAAGAGTCCTGAGGTAGTATGTCAAAAGAAATGCAACAGGGCAAGTGATAAGCTCTTTATTAAAAATACCAGTGTCTTACCAGTATGATTTCCAAATTTCTAGTACTTGCTTTTAAACAGTCAAATGATAAAAATAGACATGTTTTACTTTAAAGTTTGTTAAACACCTGTCCTGAGTTTCCAGGTTTTCCTTTTTTGAAATGTCCCAGTCTCTTTATTAACACTCCAAACATTGATTGTGTCCTGACACTAAATCTTTTGCTCTTAGAATTTTAACTATGTTGATAAATCCTCTAGCCTGTTTTTAATACACTGTCTAGTACTGTAAGCATTTTCTGAAGCCCAGTATGAAGATTTTGTGGTAAAAGCAATGCAGTGGAAATAAAGATGCTCCATGCAAGCTTGCAGCTTGAGTGAGATTTGCCAGAAGGGCATGCTAATAGGTAAATAACACAATTGCCTGTTCACATTCAAATGCAGACATATATGTTTATTTACACACAAATCTGGTGCTATCTAATAATTCTAGTATCTAATAAGACAAGTGCAATAAATTACCCAGGGAAGGATTGTGCACCGATATATGAAGGCTTATCAAGAGAAGTGTTGCTTTTCCTTGTATTGGCCAACAAAATTATTATAATGACACGGACACCCTATGACAAATTTAAGGGAAGTATCTGATAATACTCCTGTCTTACTACCAAGCGAGACTGTCTTATAGAATACACTGAGACTGTTGGGCTTTACAACATCTCATGCTCAAAGAAAGTCTCTTGGCATTAAATGGATTTTTGCAAGTTTACAATACAAGCTATAGGACCTCATCCAGATGTGTGTGCTGTGGGATCCCAGTCTGCCATCCTCATGTGAAACTTTTCTTGCCTTTTTGTAGGAGTTACGTTTGTAAGGATCAGAATGTTGACTCTACTCTGGTATTTCTCCCGTCCTATTTAATTGGACCTTAGCACTAAGAAAAGGCCTCAAAGTCTGATCTCTAAAGGGGGATGCTTGGGTCATCTACCAGTGAAATGAATGGCAAATGTCCATCTAGCTCCAGCAGTGGCTGGTTGGACCCCAGCCTAGCTCCCTTTGGTTGAATGTGATACACAGCCCTGTCCTGCTTCCTGAGAGCTGAATGAAACACTTTAAAGCATTCTGGTGTTCAGCTTTCTGGGATACTTAAATTCTTGGTTGGTCTTGTAGACTCATGCTCTGAGGTTATGCTATTTATTTTTTTTAATTGTACCTGCTTAAGTGATTGCTGCTTCAATCTTGGGAAATATTTCACTTTATTTATCATGACTTAAAGTAAATTAACCCATATTAGCTCATAGGTAGAAGACATTGAAAATATATTTATATTTCAAATTGAAGTTCAAGGTAACATTTAAATGAATAATTATTTACTATTTTCTTAAATGCTGACATATACGACAGTGATCATACAGTGGTACAAATGCTTTTCTGTTTTGGATGGCTCATTAGTTGCTTTTTGTAGGGTTGTACTGTTTTTTTAAGATTCAGATTCAGAATCTCCTCTTATTTCTGCTGTTTGGTTTTTGGCAGTGGGCCAGCTGCAGATATGCATAATATTTCACTGTTAGACCTTGCAAACAGAATATCCTGCTGTGCTAAAGAAAACATTGTGTTTCTTACCACATGAAAATAATCCATCACTTTTCAATCAGCACACATGCGTACGCTGGCGCGCATGCACACACAGAAAGCCCTCTACCTGTTTTTTCCATCAGACTCCAGAAAAAATTAATGGCTACGATGTGAAGGGTGGACTCTTTGTACATGATCCATTAAAGTACAAACTAATCAAAATATATCTAGCATCTGATTTGCAAAGCAATCTGGAGCCACAGGCAAGCTGAGGAAACAGTCTATCTGAAGACCTCTCTGAACCTGTTGAAGTAGCAGTATCTTTTTGTTTGCTTTAAATGTTATGTGGAAAGTGAGAGCACAAACTTAAGACAACCTAGAGCATCCCTTTGCACAGCTCACCACTGCTACATAGAATGCACTATATATATATATAAAGGCAAAAAATGTATAGATATTGTACAACCTGAAAAATGCATGTTGCCTTGCTTAATGTGTGCCGCTGATCAGTAATATTTCCTCCTTGGGAATGGGCCCACTATACAGGAAGAAGCTCATTCATGGTGGAGCACAGAGAATCTGTGAGTCCATGTGCACAGGATGTGGGAGGAAAAAAAAGAGGGGCTTTTTTGTTTTTGTTTTTTTGTTTGTTTTTTTTTTCCTAATACTATGCCAAATAATACTGTGCATTTATAACTTTTTTCTTCTGGGTATCACTAAAATCGGGATGTTGACTAATGGTAGTGGTGTCTCAACAATTTCCCATTCCGAGAACAGGGAGAAAAAAAAACAAAAAGAAAATGAATTTAGCTACCATACTACTCTTTACTTGGGCCTTTCTGTGTTTTTTTCTATAATACATTCTTTGTGTACATGCAAACAACATATTAGCTACCAATACACAAAGAGTAGTGAATTTTTTGCTTTCCAGTGCTGAAACAGTGGTCAATTAAACTACAGTTATTTGGGGTGATTGGTATAGTAGAGTAAATGTTTTGTAGTTCAACTAACTAAGTCTTTAGGCACCTGTCTCTTGATTTAAAGTGGATTGAGAACTTGATAGAGGAGCTAAGTCCAGATTTTTCCTGTCTTAATGTTGCTTTTCTGTTCTCAGTGTAGTCACTGTAGAATGTCTCTACAGGGAACTATGACATGGACAACTGGAAGTGCTTTGCATCACCTATCATGACTAAATTAAGAGCCTGGAGTTGGGTAGGAAGAATATGATGAATGAGCAAGATTACTTTGTTGAAACTGCCATTCTTCCCTCTGCAATTCTCAATATTTTGCTGAATGAGACCAGATAAGGAAATGTAAGAATTGTAATGTGTAGTCTTTATGCCTACTGGTAACACATCAATCAACCAAATGCACATGGACCACTCAGGTGGTGTCTCAGGGTCACAAAATCTTGGGAGGATTTTTTTTTCCCCCTGTCTTTGCAATGTCTTAATATATTTATCTCTATGTGCCTTAGACCTGAATTCAAGGCTATAGGGTGTAACAGATGAAAGTGCAGGTCTGGGAGCACATGGTGGGCAAGTTAAAGCAGAGGCACTGAGAACCAGGAAGTCATCAAGGGTAGATGAACCTGGATTTGAATTTTGAATTTCTAGTTACTCCTCTCTTCCAGTTGTGAAAACAAGAGCTTGTCAGTGGAAAAAGGAACTCTCAATGGAACTGTCAGAGTGCAGTTTGTGACATGAGTCAAAATTCAGAGCTCCGCTCTGTTGCCACAATAAATCTTGATTAATATGACTAGTAAGGCTGTGGATTCAGTGGTTTTGTTGCCACCCCCTTATTTTTTATTTTCTCAATTACTATTTTTTGCTTTTTCTACATTTGGGACATTGGGAATTGATGCAACACATTCTAGTATCTAATTAAAGCATGAGAACATTTGGCCAGCCTTTTCAGGATTATTTTGTAAAATAAATTACTTTCCTTTGTAGTCCTATGTCTTTCAACTCCGTTTCCAGTCTTGATTTTGAATACGGAGGTGTAAGAAAGAGAACATAGAAAGGGTAAATAATGAGAGAAGACTGGTCTAGTGGTTGGAGTGAGAGGTGATATATTTTCAGCTATGCTAACTGCTATCTGACCTTAAGAAGGCAGTTACCTGCTTGGTACTGATCAGTTTACTCATCTATGAGTTGGATTAAATAATCTATGATAAAATTATTTTAAAAAATAGAAAAATAGAAATTCTGTCATTGTAGAAAAGACAAGAAATAAGATTTTTCACTAAAGCTGTTTCTTTTACTTTTCATAGATCTTTACATTCAGGAAGAGTTGTGGTTGCTCCAAAAGTTTGGGCATACCCTTCTTGGTGGTTCTGTCCTCTTAAATGTGAAGGAAGTTAGTGCAGACGTCAAGCAATTCTCCTTACTTTCTACGAGTGAACAGAACAACTTGCTTTCCTTACATAAACTATACTATGGGTACAGAATTAGTTGCTAAGATAGGTGCATTTAAATTGATGACTTTTCAGAAAGTTAGCTGTTTATGTGCTCACCTCTTTGCTGTCTGTTTATCCCAAGTATTGAAGTCTCTGAACAACTGTAACACACAGGAAATGCTAGAAAAATTTGGCCAACTGCTTTTGCATGTGGAGTTGTTTGCACCATTATTTTTACAGCAGAATATGTCCCATTCAGTGGGAGCTGGAGAATGTCAGGCAATCCCATGTAGGTCTCTTTCAGAATGTCTTGTCTACTTAACCTCTAAATTTCAGACAGTACAGTTTTTAATCCTGTTTACTGAAAGGTTCCATAAAGAAAAATGTAAGGGAGGATAATGCATCCAGCAAGTAAAATACTGGCCAGCTGCATTGCCTGTATTCATTCCATGTACAGCAAGGTAGAAAGTAATGTCTAAATTGCTTCACTGTTAATCTCCTGTTGCTGTGAGAAAAGCTGGGTTTGTCCTTAGGGATGAGTGTGGACCTTTTCTTTGACTCCAAGGCACTTCAGTGACTCAGCATTCCTATAAATAGGTAACAGAGAGATCTCCAAGGTTTTTTCCTTGTCCAGAAGGCCTGCTAGCTTAACAGGAGGTCCTCTGAGGGCAGTGGGATGGAAAAGAAATGAGAAGGGAGGGAAAGGAATCTCTTACTGTTTACTCTGGGGAGGGATGGAAGAAAGAATCTTAGGCTCTGTCAGAATGAGACAGGAAGTCTATTGGGACAAACAGGTAAAGACAATGATGCTGATAAAGTATAATGTCAAGTATAAAGTCAAGAAAAAGAGCCTGTTGATAATATCATGGACCACCAAGAAACAGCTGATTCAAAAAGTGAAATACCAACAGTTCCCAAGTGACATCCAGAGAAACAAGCCCAGAATAACCAGCTTGAAAGTGAAATTCAGGCTTGTCAAAGCATTACCAACAGTAAAAGAAAAAGAGCCAAATGCAGTCAGCTATATGTTTCAAACTCTTAGAAGTGCTTACTGGTGTCTTCTGGGGGAAACATCCATCAGGGAAATGGTTGAGTTCTTTTCTTCTTTATTGACCGTAGCAATATTTGTCCAGGTATTTGCTGTGTCTCTTGTATGATTAGTTAAAAAGAGGAAAGAAGTCCTAAATTGTCCTGTACAAATCACTTACAGCAGCACCTCTATCTTTTTTCATAAGGAGATGTTGGAACTAGAGAAGGATTTCCAATTGTAAGAGATGATATTACCAAAGAAGCTGTAGATAGGAAGAAAGGAGTTGAGAAAGGAGAGTAATTGAAAAGGATGCCTCCAGCACAGTTCAAGATTAACGTTCCTCCTACTTCATCTCATATTTCTTTCATGGGTGATTTTCCATCTTACTTGTCTGGTTAACACTGGGAGTAAAGAGCTTGGATAGTATAGAAGAGCTCCATACAGTCTGCTGAATTCTTGGCATCATTATGTGATTCTCCACATGTTTGCACCAGGGTAAATGAGGGGGTAGGTGTATTGTCTGGAAGGGGGTGTTACTGCTGCCAATTAGCACTGGTCAAACCAGGCCACACTCATGTGATAGAATTGCAGGAATGGAGCTGTAAAGTGGGGAGCTGCTTCACTCCTTGTAGAACAATAGATCCTGACAGAGTGGGGAGAAAGAGTTGGAGCTGGGAGATGGAAGGGTGACCTCTCACTGCAATGATTTCCACACTGAAGGGAGCCTGCTATGATGGTCTGATAAATCACAAATGCTATAACTACAAGCTCAGCTACCTGAAGTACTTAGGGTATTCTGAATTATCTATTGTGCGGGTAATTGCTATTAACCTCCTGTGGTTTAGATGTTTGTGTTGGTAATGTTGTTTGCAGTACTTTAAGAAAAATGGTTATAATTAACCAATGATAGCATGCAAGCGTTGTTTCATTTTCAAAACCTGTGCACCTGACTTAGAGAAGTTGCAGAGGAAGGTTTTTCTTCAGCCAGAGGTTTGACTAGAAATGATTGCCTTGCAGTGACTGCTTTGTCTCTCTTTCCAAAGAATGAGAGTAAATTTTTGACTTTAAGTTACTGTTTGATTTTTATGTCCTATTTTTTCTTAAGCCTTCTTTGGTGAAAAAATACATCCAAATAACATTTTTAAATATTATTCAGTATCTAGAATATTATCTGCAGAGCACTATACTCTTCTGGAGTACTGACTGACTCAAAGACTGGACATTCCTTTCCATGGTGTGATCCACCTGAATTCAGACAGATATTCTGAAGCTCTGTAATGTCAGGAAATATCCTCCTACCTGTCCCTTCTAGTACCTTGCATAGTGCTTTGTCCAGTTGTAAATGAAGCAGTCAAAGAGAACACCATCATCTTTCTTTCTAGCAAATCTCTTCCAATATTTTTCACTGTTAGGATTCTTCTTCACACTCACTTTTCCCTGCTTAATTTCATCTCATTACTCCTGTTTGCATTTTTGTTTAGTTTAGTAGTCCTCTGCTCACATTTTTATCCTCTATCAATCTTCATCTCTTGCTATTCTCTCAGTTGTTGTTTCTGAAGGAACCAAACTACAGCTACTTGGGATATATAGTGAAATCCTGTGTCTGAAGCTTCACCCAGCAACGTATGTTATAGACATTTCTTTTTCTGTATCAGAGGTCCAAAACTTCCCTCTTCCTTCCTTGACTCTTTTATTTGGTCAGAGTGCCAGAGATGTTGTTTTCTCTCTGCCACACAGGATTTAGCCACCTATCTTGTCTTCTGTGAAATGTACCTTTTCCCCTTCAGCTTTCTCTGTTGTCCCCTCAGAGAGAATTTGGTACAAGTTTAAACCCATGCTGACAGCTTTTATTTTTTAACGAGCTTTGAATTTTTGCACTTCTGATTTTATGTTTGGAAGCTGCTGAAACCTGTTTTAGAACAAAGGCTAATACATTATTTTATATAACTGAAATAACAGAGACTTTGAATGTGAAATTTACCTACTGTTGCAGATCAGCTCAAGGCTTAACATTAGTCAGAAATCTTATATATGTCCTCCGTTTTATTGTGAATCACTTCTCATTTACACTGGAAGTACAGATAAAATCAGATCCATAACATTGTGATGACTGTAAGTGGTCTGTTTAGCTGCTTTGTCACAGACAGCTGAATCAAATAATTTTAGAAATCCTGTACCAAAAAATTGTATGCATTTTCTCTCTTTCACACTCTCTCCACTACTGTGCATTTTCTGCTGGTTAGAGCAAACTCAGCATACTCAATTTGGCCTGTTATAGCTTCATTGACATTGATGTTTTATTTACTAAATTACATTTTAGTTTGAGGCCTCCTTTATTTCCAAAACATTTTCTTAGAGTCTTGCCTACATCAAACATTCCCCTTCTCTTTCTGTAAAGCATTTCATGATGTGCTGATCCAGGAGGAAATTTACTTGTAACGTCTGGCAGGAGCTGCCAATACTCAGGGCTTTTGGGGCAGCAGTGCAAACTTTATTGTCAGAGTTCTCACATCCTCTTTCTATTCACCTGCTGTGTTTTTATGACTGAGAAATCACAATGCCTTGTTTATGATGGCAGTTTATTATAGGGTAAGAGTATACCAGAAATATTTTTTCAATTACTGAAATAAAATACTAAAGATTCTGCCTAGGATACAGGTGAAGCAGAACTGAGGGGAATGTAATTCCCCTTGAGAAAGCAATGCAATTAGTTTAATAAATAAAGGAAGTGCATTAATTAGATTAATAAATTAAGAGAGCTGCTATTTGTCAGTGGTTGATTATAGCCAGCTTTTTGTTGTAGTATTTTTTGGTCAGGAAAGGCAGGTGTTTCTGCAATATGAATTATTGTTATTCCCTATTTAAAGAAATTTTAATTCAGCTTGGGTATCTTTCCAATTTGAGCCCAGTCAAATAGTCATCTGAATTTTACAAATTTTACCTGAGTTGTCTCTTCAGATTTTACAAATTTTAACTGAGTGCTCCATCTTGAGTACTGTGTTCAGTATTGGGGCTCCCACTACAGGGACACTGAGGTGCTGGAGCAAGTCCAGAGAAGGGAGACGAAGCTGGGGAAGGTTTTAGAGACGTCTTACAAGGCACAAGTGAGGGAACCGAGGTTGTGTAGCCTGGAGAAAAGGAGGCTGGGGGGAGACTTTACTGCTCTCTACAACCACATGAAAGGAGGGTGTAGTGAGGTGGGTTTTTGTCTCCTCTCCAAGATATGAAGTTGTAGAACAAGAGGAAATTACCCCAAGTTGCTCCAGGAGAGGTTTAGATGGATATTAGATAAAGCTTCTTGGGTTATCGAGTACTATAATAGGCTGCCCAGGGAGGTGGTTGAATCACTGTCCCTGCAGGTGTTTAAAAAGACATGCAAATGTGGTGCTTAGGGACATGGTTAGGGACATGGTGCTTAGGGACATATTGGACTCTGTAAAGTCAGGTTAATGGCTGGACTCTATGATTCTGAGGGTCTTTTCCAATGAGAACTGTTCTGTGGTTCTGTTTCCTGGGTTCTCATAACCTGGTGTACAATGATACTGCACAAATACTCATATTGATTGCAGAATTCCCTCTTATTAGACGTAATGGCCCACTCTTAATAAATAAATTACCCATGATCTCTTTGTCTATTAGGTTATGCCCAACTGGGCAAATTCAGTGCAAGCCGAGCTATCAGGTGCTTCTAACTGGCCAAATTAGGGTGCTTTTATACACATGCTGGTAAAGCAGCTGCTTTGGTACTCTGTATTTATGTTGGTGAGCACTGGTGCAGCCCCACAGACAGGCTACAAGCATACACTGCTCAGCTGAGTGGGTGAACCAGTGACAGCATTGACAATTAGCACTGAGCTGAACCTCTCAACTACTCTTACCTATCAGTAAAAAAAATTACCAGGGGAACACCCTTAAGACTTAAGGTAGATTAACTCACATACCTGCTTAGATGTATATTGAGTGCATGTTAAATTAAATACTGTCATATTGCTATTGGAAAATCCATTTATTTTAGAACGAGTGAAATGTGAGTGGTTACAAATGTTGATACTTAAAAAATTTAGGGGGTGGGTGGATGGAGGATGGGGGGTGTAGGTTGCTTTCAGAAGTGTCCTTTATCATATTAGGTTGTGCAACTGAAACAAAACACATCCAAGAAATAACTTACAAGTACAGAGTTTTCCCACAGTTGTTTATTTCTGAAATTCTTCAGCTGTGATCTGTGGTCAAAATATCAGCTGTCTGTTGAGCACTTGCTGGGGGCCTGGGGAAGGCAGTTGAGCCTTTCTAAGGGTTGGTCTGCAAAGGCTCCCTTAGATGTCCAAAGGAGATGAAAAAGAAAGAATGAGGTGTAATAAAGTTTGGCTATAAATCACATCAGTGTGATCAGCTCCTAGTATATCATCTGTTTGTCCTTGCCTCTTTACCTTTCACAAAAAGACCCCCCCAAAAATTAATATGAAAAAGTCCAAAATCCATCAAGGATAGCATATGATTTTGTTGCTTTATTAGCCTGGGAAGCATCAGCTCAAAGCTTTGGTCTGTTTACATTCTCTGGGAATTTTTCTATCGGTGGTATTCCTCAGGTTGATACTGTCTTTCATTAAGCATATTACTCACCACAATTGCTAGCATTACTAATCTTGTGTTTCCACTGCATTGTTTTCTGCAAAAGGAATCAAGAAGCCATTGGAACACCCCATTTTCCTACGTATTTTTACACCTGTGAAAAGTAGGGAGTTGGGGTATTGATTCAGGGGCAGACTTGATGTTTTTTATCAAGGAAGTACAGGAATATAAAGAAAATCCTATACAGAGAAGTAAACATAGCACTTAATTTGGACAGTATAGGCATATAAAGATGTGGTAGCTGTAAAAACTGTTATCTTTTAGCAAACAACAGTCGCTCATCAAGTAAGACGATTTTAATGAGGAATTGTAGATAAGGTTACAGCAGCACACTGATTAATGCACACATCAACTTCTCCTGAAACGTGGCTACATTAGGTCTTTACTCTTTTGTGATGATACACATGCTGTAATAAAGCTTTTACAGTTATTCAATATCGTGAATAGTATTAGCAAAATGATCAGAGTTTGTAGTTGAAATGAGTGTCTAGAGATGCTGGACTTCTTGAAGTTCTCACTTTTTAACATGTATCTATATTATCATTAAGCAGAGATAAACAAAGGAAAGAAATTTGTCAAGAACTGAGGGTAAAAAAAGGGAACGACTGACAATTTTTGGTTATGGTGTGACATATTTGAGATATATTATAAGGTAATTAAGGTTTGCCTAATGTAACCTAATGTGATCCACAGCAATATACAAAAACAACTTATCATTTGTCTCTGTTTAGCTTTTGTAAATGTGCTTTAGGAGAAGTGTGCTTTTCATTGGTAAAAAAACTGTCTGCTCTTTATAGCTATACTGATTCATTTCTGAATACAGGGCTATTGTTAAATATACAGATCTTTCTTTTCTTTCCTTCTTTTCTTTCCTTCTTTTCTTTCCTTCTTTTCTTTCCTTCTTTTCTTTCCTTCTTTTCTTTCCTTCTTTTCTTTCCTTCTTTTCTTTCCTTCTTTTCTTTCCTTCTTTTCTTTCCTTCTTTTCTTTCCTTCTTTTCTTTCCTTCTTTTCTTTCCTTCTTTTCTTTCCTTCTTTTCTTTCCTTCTTTTCTTTCCTTCTTTTCTTTCCTTCTTTTCTTTCCTTCTTTTCTTTCCTTCTTTTCTTTCCTTCTTTTCTTTCCTTCTTTTCTTTCCTTCTTTTCTTTCCTTCTTTTCTTTCCTTCTTTTCTTTCCTTCTTTTCTTTCCTTCTTTTCTTTCCTTCTTTTCTTTCCTTCTTTTCTTTCCTTCTTTTCTTTCCTTCTTTTCTTTCCTTCTTTTCTTTCCTTCTTTTCTTTCCTTCTTTTCTTTCCTTCTTTTCTTTCCTTCTTTTCTTTCCTTCTTTTCTTTCCTTCTTTTCTTTCCTTCTTTTCTTTCCTTCTTTTCTTTCCTTCTTTTCTTTCCTTCTTTTCTTTCCTTCTTTTCTTTCCTTCTTTTCTTTCCTTCTTTTCTTTCCTTCTTTTCTTTCCTTCTTTGGATCTAGACCATACATCACACTTTTGTCATGAAAAAAACTATATGTAATTCCTGGGGCAACACGTCCCCATTTCCCCTTTAGATTTTTCTGATCATTGAACCCTGCAATAAAATGGTCCCGTGAACACCTGTTTGACACATGCACGGTGCAGCGTGGGTGTTGTGGTTTGAAGCACTGAAGTAGAGTTGCTGTGATCTCACCAGAATTCAGATAGGGCAAAACTTGTTTTAAAGAGAAGTTGTTAAGGTGAGATCCTAGAGCTAGAGAAGAATCTTAATTTAAAATAATCTTTCTGAAGTAAATTATTCTTGAAAACTACACCTGCAAGTTACTGTGCACAGAAGCTGTTGTATTGTATTGCACATGCAGATACATTTAAGAAAGTTTGTACTTGCTTTCATGAGTAAAAACGTGCAGTACCAGGCTTATTGTTTTGATTATCTTTTGACCTGCTGGCTTACCTGAGATGAGAGAGAAATAATGCAAATGGCTTGAGCGTGCTGTGTGATGTGTGAAGGAAGAACAGAACACATGTGCTTTGTTAATGTGATTTTCTCAGTTAGTAAGCCATTGCATATCCGTAATATCATCATTCAGGACTAATTAATGCATCATTATGGACTTCTAAAAGGCTTTTGCCAGTGTGATGCTGAGTGCATAGGTTAGTATTTGTTCTGGAAATGTTTTATTATTATTGCTTTATTGTAATTTGAAAGCTGATTTGGTGTCTTGAATTGTACTCGCACCCCCAGAAGCATTGTTTTAATTGGAAATATTTGCAGCTAAAAATACCAGACATAAAACATAGATGAATAATGTGTAGTGAGCTGTTCTCTAATTCTATAAAAGGATATTTTTACTGAGAGTAGACAGATAAAGATATGGCAGATTGGTTCTTGGTTTGTCCCCAACTATCAGGGCTGATCTACCCATTCCCTTTTCCAGACCCACCTTGTGGGGCATGCATAACTTTTGAGGATCAAGATCTGAAACACTTCCCAAAGAACATGCTTTTGGAGAACATCTGTTTTGAAAAGACAAGGCATGTGCAAAGCAGAGTAAGACCAAGGTCATTTGAAGTTTAGCTTTCCCTCTACCCAAGAGCTGCCTGTAATAATTTTGTTAGCTTTATTTTCACATGGCCCGGGCATAGTAAAAATTCTGCTCATAAAGCAATCACAAAAGTTGTTAGGGCCCTAAAGAATGCTGCTTAAAGAAAATAAGTGGTGTAGTTTCCAGATTCCATCCCTAATTAGTAAGAGGGGTCAAGTGTCAGGTCCATCAGTGAGCTGTAGTATTTCAGTTTTCCATCAGTAAGGGTCATTCATTTTAGAAGACAAAGAGGCTGAGAATTTTCTTTGTGACATTGGTCTGGTTTCCTTACCTTATCATGGTGTTCCTAGCTTTTTCCTGGTAGTTTAGTCTGGTTGTTTTGTTGTGCTTTTTTTGTGGTTTTGTTTTGTTTTTTTCTTAAGTCTAGTCTCTGGATAATACTGGAGTGAACTCTTAAATCACAATTTTTTTCTGCTACTTGGCAATATAGTGCCTTCCTTTCCATTAACCTACTTCCTGATTACACCAACTCTCTGAAATGCAGTTCGAATATCTCTTTGTGTACGATCTTATCTGACACTAACATCTCCTTCCATTTTTTAATCTCATTTTAAGCACGTGGAACTATTTGAAGTTCCTTTTGGCCCTTTTATCTCGATTCCATTTTCTTAAATGAAATCACCCAGCATCTCCAAGGGGAATAGTTTAATTGTTCAAGGTGCATGATTTGTTGTGACCTTACAATTGTGCAGGACCATAGTCCGTGGTGTTCCATGCAAGTGATCAGAAGAGGCTATGCTTGCCTTTGAAGTGGGGTAGTTTATTAGAAAAGTAGTAACTTGTATCAAACTTTCTTTCTAATTAACTGTGTCCTTTCCACATAAGCACGTTCTTTGTGTTGTGGATCGAGGGGTTTTTGAGTGAAATTTACTGCCAAATCTATGTTTTAGCCGGCTAGTATAAAGTATTCTCATTCTAACCACCTATTGATTCATCTAAGTTCATAGCTGAATAGTCAGAAGATTTATAGAGTTCTAGGTGCCCAATTTATATAGCTTATTTGTTTTACAATAAGGGTGCTTCCATCACCACCACCCCCCGCTGCCCCCACCCCCTTTTTGTTCTCTCTGTTCAGCTTTGCTTACTAAAATTGTGGCTTCTATTCTCCACTGCTTTCAGGGGATCCATCGTATGTTTTGGCTTTGTATGGTTTTGATTTAATCAAGAGGAAGATGAAAGTGGGTGTGTGTTACTTTCAACTCCTTAGCCATTTTGCCATCCATCTTAGTCAATGTGTGGTTGCCCAGGACACAGCATTAATGATAGCTGTCAAAATAATAGTCAGAAGGTTAAAGGTCAAGAAAAATATGTAAAAGACTTCAGGGTGAACCAGATGATAAAGTAACTCATTTAGGCCATTAAATGCTAGCATAGTATGGACTTGATGGGTTCATGGGTTACTAGAAGCAAGAAGAGTAAATGGGGACATCTTCAAGTAGTTTACTCTTGTTAAAAGATGAAAAAAGATGATAATAGCATTACCAAACAAGCACACTAAAGGCAATTTTCTTAATTACCGTGCTGACCCAGCAGTGCACAGAGAGAGGTCTTGTTATTAGTATGAGAGCTTTTACTTTCAAACAATATTAACCCTTCTTGGTACTGCATGTCTTAATTAAGAGTATTCCTGGAAGTTCTGCAGCTGTCAACATTTTTACATTTCTCTTTGGGTTTGCAAACCTGTAGGTCAAGAAACAAACTGCTGCAACTGTCTGGATCATTTCACCGGTGTTTATTTCATTTTAGGTCTTTTCAAATAAAGCTAGGGCAAGCCTGGGCAGCTAACTTGCCTCTTACTGTATGTATTCAAAGATTGCATTTGTATTTTGCAATCCTTCGTATTAATTGGTTGAAGATGAAATTATGTTATCTTACACTACCCAGAGAACTATCAAAGCATCAGTGTGAATCTGTCTCCCTTTCCCTTATTTTTTCATCACTGCATTTTATTTAGAGTTGTTTAGAAAACAGTATAGACTTATATTCCAGAATAATCCAAGTAGGTAAGAACATAAAATTCTGGAAGCTATTATACTTTCTTAAATAGTGAGATTCCATAGAAAATTAGAAATTTTTTTATGTATAAATGAAGTTTAATTTCACTATATGCAGCAGGGGGACATGAATTAATAATTACCTTAGTAAAAGCACTTAACAAAAAATTCTAGCAAGATTGATGTGTTTTATATATGTTGTCTGTCTTCTGTTACCTAGCTGGCCACAGATAGTAAAGGCTTCTTCCAGACTCTAGAAATTTTCAATACATGGACAAACTTTCATGCCAGAGAGACTGCTGTTTTGGCTGATTTCTTAATGTGTCTTCTCAGTAGCATTGCTTTAGTTTGAAGGGGTTATATGTCAAGCTCAGATATTTTCTTCTTGCAGTCATTGTGTTTTAGTTCCATTTGGCAGAGAGGAAATACAAATCTTGGCACTGGTAAATGTCATGGGCAGAGAGGTCTTCTGCCCTTACAATATCAAAATAAAGATATGCAGATACAGAAGAATTTATGGAGAACAGAGGAATATTACTCAGATGAGCATCAAAGAGAAAATTAGCAGTGATTTTCAATTATCTCAAGTTATGTCATTGCACTACCATGATGAAATTACAGTAAGATATAGTAAAATCAGGTGAACTGAAAGCTTTGGGAAAGTCAGTACTGCTACTTTGACCATAATCCATTGCTTCAAGAAGGCACTTCATTAGTATTGGTAACTTGGTGGGGAACCAGTATATCTGAAGTCAATGGCTGGGGCAGCTAGAGTTTCTTGCTCTAGAGCATCTTTCTACTTATGTCTTCCCTTTTGCCTGACAGCTGCTGTGAGAATATTTATCAGTTACTGTCCTTCAAAGCAGCATTTCAAGCAACTCGTTCTCAGTCTTGGAAGCTAGGAGAATTATGGGTAGTGTGATAACAAGGAAACAAAAAAGCTATCAAGGGATTGGATTGATCTCCCTGTACTTTCCCATCTGTGCCTGTCTTTGAATTGGCAGAAGCAATTGCTCTGATTTTTACTATCTATACCACATGAGTTCAGTTCATGGTGATTTTGGTATGGCTAAATATTAGGTTCCTTCTGAAGGGAAATGATCTCTAGGTACTCATCAACCATGTACCAGCCCCCTGGGGAAGAAAGGGTCAAAAATAATGGCAGTTCTTCAGTCAACTTAAATCTATGTAAGTGGTAGAAGAATTTGCTCCCAGGAACCAGATAAAATCTAATTCAAAGTATCCACCCAAAAGTAGACTCTGTAGATGCAGAGCCCTCAGCACCAACTGCAGTAATCTGGTGATCTGCTCTTTTCAAACCAAGCTTCTTGCTAATACAGGCCAAGCCTAGATTTAAGGCATCTAATCTGAGATGGTTGTTGAAACTGGCATATTTTCTGTGAAACTTGGTAATTTTTATTATATTGCTGTGAATCAGTAGTATATCATAGTAATATACCAAATTCTATTTTGGTTAGTACTCTAATATTCCTAACAATTCCTACTAATGTCACAAAACTGCTGAGCTTGGCACTGTAAAGATATGTAGGAATTTTGGCAAGAGCTTATAGTTAATGTCAGAGCAGTAGAGTGAAAAGCACGGAAGGGAGGGGGTTTTTATCCTCACTTTCCTGAGAGACAGTTAATGATTTGACCAAAATTAAATGAAAAGTATAAGAAAGGACTAAGATTTGAACCCAGGTACCTCTGTCTGGACTGAAAGACACTGGAGAACTTCATTTCTGTAGACTGTGCTGCCATGGCTGGAAAAAACCCAACCTACTTTTGATTACCATAAAGCAACAAATTATGGTAATGTTTACAACATGTGTAGGTTTATAGCAGATCATTGAATGCCACCATTATAGTGAATTTAAAATCGTATATTGTCTGATGTCTGGTTTGCAAAAATTGTTAGCTGACCAGGCAAAAAACATCTAATGGAAACTTTCTCTTCCCCCTAAATGGGGCAGTTGTCTAATTTGTTTAGCTAAACTGCATTAGCCATACTGAAAGTTTTATTATCACAGTCAAAAGCAGGAAGCAGGGAATGGACATGCTGTATTTTTAAAATTAAAGTAATTTTGAAAAACAAACTCAGTTTCTTATTGATTAGTTCAGTTGTTAGATTAGAGGCTCATTACTTTTAATAATAGGATAATAGTAGCTAGAAATGGAAAAGATCTATTAGATCATTGAGTCCATCCCCATTACAAGGGCAGGATATAGTCAGGTATATGTGAATGGATGTATCAAATATTCAATTCATATGACACAGTAAATCCTCTGTTTCCTTCACAGACTGCTGATGCTAAGAGCTTTGACACTGAGTTGTTTACTCTTAAAAGCAGCTTCTGAGATACCTTCTGGCCAGCTCTTAGGCAGATGTTTAGTTGGGAGAGAAGGCTCCCAGGAGCCCATAGAGGAATAAGGGCAAGGTTTGAGCAGATAAGAGCTGCCTTTTCCCTCTCAAGTCCTGTCTGCTGGCAGCCACTGAGAAGCACATTCCAGTGTGCACTCAAACACAGCCAGGAGATGCCTCTGCAAGACTGAAGTCTGGCTCTGGAGTTTTATTTTGGGGAGTGATAAATTGGTGACCTGTAGAGCTTTGTGATAAAGGGCTTCCCTTGAACACTTCATTTCTAGTGAGTACTCCAAGTGCCTCACCTCAGTGAGTTCCATAGCCACTGCCTTGTTCTGTCCCCACTGCTACTGAATTGTGTTTTCAAAGTGTATGGTTTCAGGGAAAAGAGACTCGGGGAAGGGTCCCAGGGTGTACCTCCTTTTCCCTTAGTAGTGGCCATGGAGTAATGTGGTGACATGGGGAGACCTAGGTGCCAAATCTAGTGGCAATGTTAGTTTTTTGTGTACAGTGGAGCAGCTGCCACGGAGACATTGAGAGTCAGGTGAGATGTGCAAGAAGAGAGTGCATACCAGATGAATTATTTTTCCCATCTGCTCAGCACCTGGTTTCAGGTAATTGATCTTAAACCATTCCATCTCTCTGCCTGTAAGTTTTGTAGCAAACAGGCCTATTTGGAATTGCAGTTGCTTACCCCAGAGCCAATCCTCTTCCCCACAAACTTGGATTGCATTTTATGCTCTGTGGTATTTATACAGAATGTATGAAGGTTTGTGGGATTTTTTGGTGAACATTTTGCAAAGGGGGTGTGCAGGTCTTATTTCACATCTCCATGAGTTAGCTTCTGTGAAGCTTTGTAGATGAGGAAACTGGAAGGTTTTCCCAGATGTATAAAAATATCCACTCTTAAGAGACTGCCTTCAAGGCAGTCAGATAAATTTATTGGGCATATGGGGGTCATACTGACTCATTGTGTGTTTTTTCATTTATTCCTCACTCTACAGTTATGATGGTGGAGAATGGGAAGACTTTCAGCTTAAATGATTACTTCTTTAACTGCTATATCTCCAAAAAAAGGGAGACAGAGAGCATGAAACAGGTGTATCAGAATGGACTGTTGAGAAGCAGCAGTCTGGTCAGTATTTTCAAGTATTAGATAATTTCACTACCAAACCTACAGCTGACTGGCACTGTTAGTATTTATTTCTGTAAGCAGTCCTTTTATCTTCTGTAGGATTCCAGTAAACCTACCCATGTGAGTAAAGGAGCAGCATTCATTTACTGAGACTACTCAAATTTGTGAGGAGGCATATTAAGTCCAATAAGACTAGTCTTGTGCATAAAGATTAATTGTGTCTCTAAGCATGTGGAAGATTTAAGGAGAAAGTCAGCCCTTTTGATTCTGTCTTCATATTGATTTTAGGGAAATTGCTAAATTTAGAGCAATTAGATACATTGAAAGTAATTAAATGCAAAGGTGCTGTAGCAATTAAAATGGGAGTCCAAGCTGCATGTAGAACAGTTCCAACATTTTATGGTGTTTCTTGATTTTCTTAAAAACTGCAAGAGTTTTTTCCAGAGTGATGACTTTTGGAACTATACAAACCCTATTTTATTCTTTAAAGTTGTTTCATGGTAGCTGTCAGCCATTTCTCCTGTAAAATGAAATCTGTATTTTTTTGTGTGTGTTTGGGGGTTTTTGGTTGGTTGGTTTGATTTGGTTTTGGGGGGGCTTTTTTTTTTTTTTTTTTTTTTTTTTTACGTGTGAATGTAATATTTTAAATCACACTGGACTGCACATGCCCAGAAGAACTTTGATCACTTCAAAATTCAAGGACTAATAAAAATTGGAAGCACTCCAGTAATTTTAAATTACTTTGCACATTGAAGAGTGATTTAAAATCATTGAACTGATTCAATTTTTTTTATATATGCACTTTAATTTGGAAGTGAGTCAGACGGACAGCAGCATGCTGAAGGGGTTCGAGACATATTGAACTAATTTAAACATTTTTAATTCAAGAAAGAGAGAAAGGAGGAGTAATGAGGTTCCTAATAGGAACCTGGAGAACACCCCCCATTTACTGCGTCTGCATAGTTGGGAGTAGGATGATAAAGCAGCAAAGAATGACCACCATGATCAAGGTGTCAGCTTTTTTAGTATTAGTGTGGCAGTGAGATAAAGGACCACCAGGGCTGGTGGGATCTGGACAAAGCCCTGTGGTTATGCTTTATTTATTCCTACTGTTGTTTTTAAAGAGATTTTCACAACTGTGGATTTTGTTTTTCCTTTTGTAGACCTAGCTGACAAATGGGGTGTCCCTGACACAAGTAGGGAAAAATGCATGTCTATGTGTATACATGTATGCAAATGTACACAATGTGAAATCTGGCTTCACAACATTTGCTACCTGAGACTGGCATATATGCAGAAAGGAAAAAGCTGGCATATGGAACTGCCTGGCAGCATGTGAATATTACTTCAGCATTCATGCACTTATGAATAAAATTAAAATAGGGAAAGGCTTCCTTTTTGCAAGACAGAGACAAGGACTATTCTGAGGTTAATGCTGTTAAGGTTCCACAATCACCATTTTACATGTTCTTCTGTAGAAATAATGACGGGGGGGGGGGGGGGGGGAAGAAGAGGTGGATTTTTCCTATCAATAAGTTGGTGTGGTCTTGCATAAAATATGCAGTGGAAATGTGTGATACTAGTATCATCATTAAATTTTTTTTAACAAATGACAAGCTAAAGCCTTCACATAGAGGGTGCAGGTGGAGGGGGAATTATGAAAAAAAACGAAAAAGAAAACCCAGCAAGAGATAAGTTCAAATTTATGCCTTTACTTTGAACACTAAATCACCCATTGAGTAGAATTTTGTTTTGTTTTAATCCAAATTTGATATGGTCAGCAACTGTCTGTGATTCTAGTTGAGTGAAAAAAAAAAAATAGCTGAGGTATTGTGCTCAGAAGTCCAGTAGAAACAGAAAAATGGAATTTCTTCATGACCCTCTGTCCTGCCTTTTTCCTTGAATGAGGCATCTTTCACTGCAAATACAAATCATTCCTTGTATCTCTGTGTTTTCACAGAGCTTCGTTGCATGGCTTATAGGTGGCATGAACTCGTAGTGTGTCTCCACTAGGAAGACAGAATAGCTTCACACACAGACAGGTACTTCTGGGTGAACAGACTGACTACTAAAATCGACTTAGCAGTCACTGCAGCCCTGTTTAACTTAATGTCAGCTAGGCTGGGGTAAGCTTTTATTTAACCACGGTCGTCTGACAAGATGTGAAAGAGTTTTTTTCTTTGCAAAGCCTTGTTTAGCTTCTCTTCTTCTTTAATGTGTGCTCTAACATGACCTTACTTTCAGTGGTAAACCACTCAACCACAGAAAGAGGAGGCAGGATTGCCTTCTTCATATAAAATACTTGTTTTGCATCTTCTCTCAAGATGATGTTTTACTTTCTTACTGGTGGAAATCAGAGACCCAGGGTGTTATCACACTAACTTGTCTCTGTTCTTTTCCAACACTTTGCGGAGATAATAATCTTTTTAATTCCAGCTATAAAAGGGTCCTTCAGGAAGGACTGAAGCCTCCCCTAGTTTTCCAGAGTACCAGAAATACCAGATTTCTGACTGTTTTATTGTTTCTCACTTTGTGAATTTCAGTTAACTTCTGGGCTTTGTACTGCTTGATCAAATCACAGAATCACCTTGGTTGAAAAAAGACTTCCAAGACCATTGAGCCCAGCTGTTAACCTAACACTACCAAGTCCACCATTAAACTGTGTCCCGAGGCACCACATCTATACATCCTTTAAATAGTGGTGACTCCACCACTGCCCTGGGCAGCCTGTTCCAATGTCTGATAACCCTTTCTATGAAGAATTCTTCCTAATATCCAATCTAAACCTCCCCTGGTGCAATTTGAGGTCATTACCTCTTGTCCTGCCACTCATAACTTCAATCTGAACAGCATCCACCTACCCTTCAGCTCTATTCAGCAGTATCCATCAGTTCCTAGTTGTGAACAGTTTGTTATCCCAGTACTTCTGACAAAGAAGGATCTAAGACTTTAGGAGGAAGACTTTTGTAGGCTGAAGGCCTGTCTATGGATGCCATGTTGAACTCACCCGTGATTACCGAGGAAAAGATCTCTGATGTTCAGGCATTATTTAGCTTTTCTTCTGTTTGGCTTTGCATGTGAGCAGGAAACCTGGTACAGATGGCTGGCATATGGGGACTCAAGATCCCTTGGTAGAACCTCCGTGCTTCCGGATTATGAGTAGAATCTGAAGACTGGCATTAGGCAGACACAGATCAACCTTTCTGGTCTGTGTTGCAACAACTTATATTTGGCAAATGAAAGCTTCAGAAGACCATGCTGCTGTTTATTGTTCTGTTTTCATTCAGAAATGTGCAGTTTTTAATCTCGAGTCTGTCTTTCATAGAGTGATTTTTAGTTCTCTTACCACCTTTTGTTGAGCTCCAAGAGTTTTGACAATATGTTGTCTTCATTTATATCAAATTAGATAGCCTCTCAGACACTATCAAAATTATTGACCTGTAATAGCCACTTTAATTGAAGTCATTAGGGAATTTTGCAGTCCAGCAAAATACAAAGGAAAACCCATTGACAGGTCTCAAGTGCTAAACATTTAGTGAGGGGAATCCCCCACCCTTGTGAATCTCATCACTTTCTGGTCCTCACTGCAATTGGAAACTTTCTTGGCTTATGCATGGATTCTTGCTTTTGCACTTTTCTCAGAAAGATTATTAATGTTGTCATTTAAACAAACAAAAAAACCACACTAAAAATCTATCCTAAATGTGCACAAAGCCTGTGTCTGCCCTCAGAGCATTTATTCAAAAGTAATACAAGTATCTGCCCCTTAAAGTGGATTTTTCCCACTGAAAGATGGCAAAGATAGCATTGTCAACTTACCTTTTAAAAGAACTACTTAGGGTTTCTTTAAGAAGGTGCTTTGTCTTGCAGAGGCAGCAAAACAATGCACCAGATATGGTGGCTATTCATTTTCATTTAGCAGATAAATCAATACTCACATAAAACCTGAGTAACTTGTTGGCACTGAACTGTGCAGCCCCATTTTCACTGAAATTTGTCAAGCTTCAAGCATGTGGGCTTTTTAATTTTTTTTTTAAAGGTGATACATATTTTCATGTTACATTCCATGAAACTGATACCGATAATAAACTGTAATATTCAAGTTATTAATCCCTTCAGTATATTACAAGGGAAAGGTGTTTTCTCAGCATCAATAGAGTAAGTAGAAGTCAGAGCAAAAAAACCCACTAAACCTTTGTGTGTGATTGAGAGAGGGATGTTTCATACTCTGTAGTTTACAGGCATATGTTATACTGTACACACCGTCTGCAAACACTTTAGAAAATCCTGGATGCTTAGCATAGTCTTAAATCAGGCATATTGCCAATTGTGGATTAAGTAGAGGATAGCTGGGTCATTTTCCTAGGAGTTCCTTTACAGTTCAGTCTCTTTTCTTGGTGTTAATGCTTTTACTGCCATTGGGTAAAGGGAGGAGAGGCTTGGAATACCCTGCCCTAGGGCCTTCTAAACTGTACATCTGTCATGGATCATGTCATGGAACAGAAATGTTTGTTTTTGCTCCCATTCATTTCAACTGGCAGCCAGTTATTATTAGAATGAAAAATTAAGCTATTATGCAGTGGAAGCCTTGCTGGCTCTATCAAATTTATGGACTTAATACAGCAAAATTATCCTTCATGGCGGGTATAAGCAGCTGTATGTATAATGCAGGCCCCTTCTTGATCAGTCCAAATACAAAATGGCAGCCTTGTTTTCATTATCATTGTTAAAGCTCAGGAAGAATATCAGCATATTTCAGAAATTTCAAGGAAGCAGTTTCTTACTTAAGAGTAGTGCAGACAACTCGGTTAGACATGTAAGTACATCCTCTCATGTTTAGAAGCTGCAGATGTGGTGAGTTGTTGTCAGAAAGGGAGAAATCATAGAATTTCTCAGGACTTTTCAAGACATTTTCAAGTACCTCTGGCTTTTTGTTTTCTGGGTTTCTTTTTGGGTGGTTTTCTCGGTCTTTTAATAGTGAGGAAATTTGCCGTATCTTTTACTAATGAAAGACTGCATTGTTTTCTCAGTCCTTGCATCCTGTTGAGAATCTGAGTTATCTAAGTCTAATGATTCATATACCCTTAAACATGAGGCATTCACAAGGAACAAGGTGACTGGGGAAAATAGAAGGGCAAGAACTAAGCAAAAGATGAAGGAAATATCCAAGAGGAAAAGAAGTTTAGTAGTACTTGTGTACTTGAAGCCATACTTCCCTCCAACATACCGTTAATGCTAATGCTGTACATAGAAGGAATTCTGTTGTTCTAAATTAAGCTTTTTGCCTAGCTAAAGAATTTTGAGATATACCTCAATATTGCATACACTTTTTCTAGAGGGTGCCACTGAAGTAGAAGAGATGCCAAAAGTTCACTCCCCCACCCCCCTTCCTCCCCTCACTCCAAAAAGAATTGTAGTGAAGTTGTCAAGATGGAGTTAAATGAACTATCTGCATTGCTATGGAGTTGTTTTTTTTTATAGCTGATACTGTCTTTACAACACAGTCTAGTTTGCTGTTTCTGTATCTTATTGGCATATTTAGGATGGACTTGAAATAGAAATAAGTTTCTAGCATTTCATATTGTGAATAGAAATGTCAAGAACTAAGCACTTATTTTGCAAAAGTCATATTAAAGCAAGAAAAAATAGGGGAGGAAGCAGTATCTGAATGAGAGAGGAGACATAAGATTTTCAAAATTAAAAGTGCTTTGTGAGAAAACCTAAAGAGATGTAAAGTACTTGAAATTCTGAGCCATTCAGTCATTCCTGGCAAAATTATCCTCATGGAGTTTATCAATCTGTGTGTACCAGTATCATAGGGGACCAATTAATTGCACTCATAGTTGCCTTTGAGCTATTTTGAAAGTAGGAAGAACTCATTTTGTAAATGTTTTAAACAGCACTATAGTCATTACATACAGTTTCTGGCAGATATTGTCTTTATAGTAGATGGAAGGACAGAAATACTGTTACTCTTTGTGGTTGCTAATGAATTTTGAAGAGAAACCTCCTAAAAAGAAATTACAAGATGGTAATTAAATACAGTATAAAGTTATTAAAAATAAAATCTTCTGTGCCACAATTCTTGTCCAGAACATGCACAATCAGTTCCTTCACAGTGTTTAAAGAAATTGCTGCGAGGGGCAGCCTTGAGGAAAGTAAATAAAAAATCCTTGGCTGTAACAAGTAAAAATTGTTTGAAAAAGAAGTGACAACCCCATAAAAAGTAGAGCTGTCATTCAGAATTCATTGGGAGCCAGGTGTTGTATCTACTGCAGTTCTCTGCACCCACCTCCTTTTCCCTTGTTTGAAGTCCCTCTCAGACTCCCTTCCTCAGGAGCCAGATCTGCCTAAACTCTGCTCATGTGTCTGGTGTTTCTCTGCCTTACTGCTGGTGTCTTTTCTGGGAGGCTGCTGTGGTAGTTTTCTGGCCTGGACATCTTTTAGTCTGGGTTAGGAGACTAGGATTATTTGTTAGGATTATTTGTTTAGCTGCTAGTTTTTCAGCTCTAGTATTTGGTAGGTGTTTCTTGGGGTAGGAACAAATGTGGCAGAAGACTTTCCTACTTCTGTTGACTGGCAAAGAGGAAGCAGTGAATGTTTCTTGGGCTCCTCTGAATAAATTCTGAAGACCTGTACCCAAATCTGGCAGCCTTTCTCAGCAGAGATTACTGAGTTACTGCCAGCTTCAGTATTTGGAAAATGATCATCATATCATTGCCTTGCATTTACATGGGAAGATGCATGTGAAATGAATATGGTGATACTGATTCTGGCTTATATTAAAAAGACCCTTTCACACAGATGTGGTCTAAGGTGTGCAGAAATATGGTCCTAAATGATTTTTATGCTTTCCTTACAGATTCTGCTATCCTATCAGAGTAGTGTGAACAGGCTGAAGTGCCAAAGTCTATCAGACCCTGGGTAGTGATAAGGTAAAATTACTGGCTATGCAGGGAATGTAGTTACTGGTGATGGGCAACAGCTATGGAACTGTGTTTGGTGATGCCACCAACCATGAAGCACAGAATATCTTATTCTCCTTCAGAAGCGGTAGAAACACGAAGAAACATATCAAGTTTTGTCAGAGAAGCTAATTCCTGCTATTACCCTGACTCTTTTAAAAGACAGAGCGAAACTTTTAAGGAGGTTTTAGATCAGTTCAGAAAAATTTACTAATACTGGTCTCTTTCCAAATTATTTAGGGACAACATAGAGACTTTGCATTTAAACACTGACATAGCCTGTTCGTATGAAAGTTATGAGTGCCAAGAAAAGCAAGCAACACACTGATTTTTGTTAATTATCCATAATCCAGAATTCACTATGAAATTCAACTTAAAGTATTGTTCACCTTCAGATAAATCTTAAGGGCAGAAATCGATAAAATGCATAGGGGAATGACAGGCTTGTGAGTTTTGGAAGTGTATAAATCCTGGGAATGGTGTTACTTCTGGCTAAACATTTTTCTGTTCATCTTGAAGGGGTATGTTTTCATTTTAGCCTATTAATCTGAATATATCTTTTTTTTGACACAGATCTATTAGGAATTTTAGAGACTACAATATAGACTCCAGATGCTAGGTGTTCCTTCATCTTTTTCGTACACTCTTTAATCCATAACAACCAACACATTTATTTTATGAGCCTTCACAATCAAGAGAGTCTTAATATCCTTTCTGGCAGGTTTTCACTCTTTGATTTCACATTCTATGGGGGAATGCTTACTTTGAACATACTTTAGAAAGCCTCAAAAGTAACTCCTTTACGGTGACTTCTTCACATCTCTATGGTAAATCCTCTTTTGCTTTTAAAATATGCTCACAAGCACATGTATGGAAGTGTAGATGCATTATAAGCTGAATGATAACACATGAGGTTGTAGGCTAGCAGTGTGTTGTAGGTTGACAAGGCTGACTATTTCACAGAGTGACCAAGCCCCATTAGGCATGTCCATCATCCAGACAGAGCCTCCCTCTCCTGGTTTCATGACAGTCCTGGTACTCAGCAGCAAAGTAAAACACATGGTGATCAAACTGCTGTGCTGTCCTGCGTTATCAGCTGGTGCCTGCAATACATCTTGCCTAAAAAAACCAGTTCCATTACCAAGATCTGCTGTTATGGTAAATGTAGCAGTAGATTTTCTTCTGCTCCAGGAATTTCAGGCTTTAGATCCTTTTTATTTATTTTATTTCTCTGAATGGACTTGAATTCTGTGTTCATTTTCACTAGTGTGCCTCCCTTGATGGTGTTTGGGCTGCAGACTTAAATGAGTGCCACTACAGATTTTTGGTGCGTAGCATGTAGAAAACTTTCCTCTTTTTCTCTTGTCTTTGTGTCTGTGTGTGCCCCTGTATGTCCTTCAGAAATGCAACTGTTAGAATTTTTAAATCCTACCAGTGAAAAAATGACATACAGGGAAAAGCAAAGATGTTTACCCATCACTGAGCTTGACAAACGTCTTCATCTCAGTGATTCAGAAAACAAATCAAATAAAGAAAGAAACCCTCTGATGAACTCCTCCCTTGCTTCCCTTCATCCAGCTCATCTGATGCTGAAGTGAAATACATTTCTACAAGTACAGTCAAGCCATAAATTGAACAATGAATATCTTGTCCAGTAAAGCT
Organism: Phaethornis superciliosus; assembly: GCA_023637945.1. Lineage (NCBI taxonomy): Eukaryota > Metazoa > Chordata > Aves > Apodiformes > Trochilidae > Phaethornis > Phaethornis superciliosus. The sequence goes on along the minus strand of JAJQWJ010000003.1, from coordinate 36,399,119 downwards.
CATATCCCAGCTGGGGTTTGCAGCAGCAGCTTGAGCAACATTTCTGAGGGGAAGACCTTTATGAAGGAGATTAAGGAGTGCCCACGTTCAGCAGGCACAGCTCTTTTCCCATATGACTGGAGGAGTAATGGCTGTGTGCAAGATCCTGGCTGCTCTCCTGCTCACAGAGAAGCAGGGGCACTCAGATTCACAGCGTTCACACTCTGGGAACATTTGGGACTGAGTGAGGCTGTGGATTTTACCTTTCTCTGCAGTGGCTGGGTCTACTGAAACAAACTGGGCCAAGTTTTTGAAGGTGGTTTTCTGCCTGGTTCTCTTAGTGCTTTAAAAATCTCATCCTTTCAGCTGGAAAGTACATGTGTGAGGCTTTTGGCCTCTGTAGGGGTCAGCATGAGAGGGATTTTATACTAATTTCTGGTTCAGGCTGTAACTTCAGCCTCTTATGCTGTCTCTAGTAATGCTGGAGGTACAAAAGTACCCCTGCAGATCTGCTTTTGAAAGCCCCCTCATTATGATACAATTTATATGTGCACTGATGTGAGTCTATTGAATCTGCTGTGCAATGAAAATTATGTACTAGGCAATTCTAATATGCCACTCAAGCTGCCATCTTACTCATTTTCTTACTTGTTTGTCCCTCTTTGTTGCTAAATAACTGGCATCTGCATCCATATTTGTGGTCCTGAGAGTGCCTCTGGAAAAAAGATAAATCCTACTGAATGCTGCATACTGAAAAGAGCCCACACATTGCTGCCCACTGTTTATTTTTGTTTTGGTTTGGGTTTTTTGTTGTTGTTTTGTTATGTTGTTGTTTTGTTTTGTTTTATTTTTTAAACTGCTTGTATTCTTTCCAGTGGCTTGGAAAGAAAATGGATTTGGAATATTGCATTTCCCTTCCCAGCAAGATAATGTGTCTGAAATTTATTAAGTTTTTTTAGTGATGATGAAAATTAGAAAAGGAGGAGAGGCACACTGTAACAGCTTCAGTTTGAGGTTGTGATAGTTTAAACATTTTTCTTTTTCAGGTAGTTACCATACTCCATTTGATAGTTACAAATCCATAACATCTTGGAATTGTAATGGAGTAAGGGTTTGCATGTTATGTGTAATACGGTGATGACACAGGAGGTGGAGGCTGCTGTATGAGGGAGAGCTGAGCACCAAATTTTAATGTACACTGTAGCACTGCTGATGTTGGTCTGACTTCAGTGCTTAAGTAAGAACCTTAAGACCCAGAGGACTACTGCAGTCTGAAAAGCCTGATATTAAAGTAAGCTACAGATAAAGGAGGCTGCAACAGAACTAGGAGTCAGAGTCTACATCAGATTTTTTCCCCATGTTAAGATAATTAAGATTATTCATGTTAACACTTTTGCCCACTATTGCTCTTAAACTTTTTTTCATCCTGCAAGTGGCTTTTAGGTTTGGGGATTGTAAAAAAATAACCCATGTTTCACAGGAGCCATCTCAGCATTTTAGTCCACATTTTAGCTGTGTATTCACAGACATACAGAAGCCCAGACAATGTCACCCACATCTTGCCCTGGCTGCAGGACCATGAGCTAATTTTATAACAGTTGACGGTGACTTAAAGTAATGTTGCTAGGGTGCTGTCAGTGATGCTGAATAAATAGGGAAGGACTTGAGGAGAACAGCAAACAGCAGCTGTGATGACTTTTGTTCTGAAGCTACCTCTGCATGCCAGATTTTACCCTCCAGGCACAGCAGCAGAGCACGACTCCCACCTGTTATCTCTCACCATTGAGGCTTGCTTCTTTCTGTTTAAGTTAGGTTAAATATTTCCCCTTTTCCCAGGATTCAGAGCTCATCAACCCAGCTGTGGTGCGCAGTCTTGAAACACAAAACAGCTGGAGACATAATGTGAACGAAGTTCACCTTCTCTTGTTTACATTTGAAAGCTGCTGCACTGTTTATGGGATGATGCATTTGTTTAAATGAATGTCCAGCTATTATTGATTTTTCCACTCCTTTCTTTTTTTTTTTTTTTCTTTTTTTTTTACTTCTTCCTCCCCCCCACCCCCCCAGGTCATGTCACTGGTGCTGTGCATCAGAAATCTCTCTCACTTTAGCACACCTGCACACATATTGACTGTGGGAAGAATTAGGCCATGATCTCCCTACAGTTGCTGTGGTGAATCTCAGGCATGGATTTACCTGAGAGACTTTGTGGAGTCTCTCTCCTTCCAATTGGCATCCCTGCAGGTCTCTGTGAGTGTGCATCTGTTACTCAGCACACCAAAGGGTCACCTCGGTATGTAGCTCTCTCTATGTAGCTCTTCTCTTTTTGTCTTCTCCCATTTGCCCCATCCTCTGCTCATACTTACATCCTTCCAGGGTGAAATTCTGTAAGAGGGAACAAGAAGCAGGGATAGCAGTTGAGAATTTCGACCTCTTCCTGCATTTAGAGAACTGGTAGCTTAGAGCTTGTGAGGCCTGAAGGTACCATTATCAACATCTCATTTGCCCTACTGCCTAACACTGGGGTGTAGGAGAATTGGCCAATAATTTGCTTGACACACCCAATAACTTGCAGTACACTGAGGTTTTAGCCTTAAGAAAGGCAGCTAGCAGCAGTGGAAATACAGGTTTTGAGAACATGCTACACCTTTCAGAATCTCTTACTTACCACGATCATTTACAGTTACGGCCTTCTTTGATTTTGAATTTATCTATCTTCAGCTTCACACTGAAAGGGTGGCTTTTACATGTTTGCAGTATTAACACAGATTCAAATTATTGCTGTGATAATTTAATTTATTTTTACTACTTGTCTAAAAAGGAAACTGTTTGAACCCATAAGATTTTGTAGGTCTGGCTGAAATAAGAAATTGCACTAATGTGCAAGTACAGTGGCAACAGTGTTAAACATCAGATGTCTCAGTCTTAGGAAGCAAAAGTACAGACTGGTTGTATTAAGCTTGCCTACTTCTAGGTGAGGTAAAACCCTGTTTTCTAGAGTCCATCCCATATCAGTGGGAGAAAGAAGTACCTCTGCTGGGTAACTCAGCCCAGTATAGGCAATGTGTTGCTGTTTGGAGATGTTCTTTTCTCTTTAGAGCCGCAGCAGTGGCCTATATCATCAGAGTGACTAGAAGAAGCACTTCTCCATCATTAGAAATGAGGAAGATTCTCTGTCCCCACCACCATTGCAGAACAACCTGCTTAGAAGGAAACTTTCTTCTTAACTTCTCAGAGGAAAGTTGGATTATGCCTTAAAGCCTAGAGATTTATGTTCTTTACAATGTTATGTGTTGTTTTTCTTTTTTAATTCTGTCTCATGTAACCGTAGATGGTCTCCATAACTATGGAAAACTCCTGTTATCCTTGATTCCAGACCTTGGCCTCAGTCATACCTGGTCATAATGAGTTTCACTGAGTTACAGTGAAGATAATTGTCTTTGATATGGCTTCATGATTCAATAGAGGGCGAAAATATATTAGGGGTGGAATTCATCTTCAACCAAAGGACAGAAATAGTGTATTGTGTGGGTCTTCTGGACAAGCCGACATTCATTCTTAGCAATCTAACTGTAAGCATGATGTGCCTTATACTCTGTGTATGGGAGTATGGATAGATCCTTGATAGATCCTGCTCTCCCAAATGGCAAGAAAGGCAAAAAAGGGTTGTAGTTTGTGACACTAAGACACACTGATCTATGCCTCAGACCCTCTTTGCTTTCCAGTAGATGTTAACATCTGAAGTTCATTTTTCTTCAAGAAACTTGAACTTTCTTTAAGAAGAAAATGAGGTTGCTTTCATCAACACTGATATTTTGCAATCTTACTAAAAAAAAAAATTTATAAGCCCAGGAACTATTAATATTGTCTTCCTGAGGGTCATTTGAATTGACAGCCTGCATCTGTGCTCTTGTGCATTGGAGAACCTTAGGGGATTTTTCACCATTTCCCTTCTGGCCCAGAACTTGATACCATGAGAATAATAGGGCTTGGCTTATTTTTATCCTCAGCCTGATAGCTGAGGATATAGCTACAGAGTTAAACAGACAAATCCCAAACATTTTGAAGCATAAATATGACTACCCATATATACCTTTTATTCCTTGTTATTCCTACTCCTTAGCTGTGAAAATGTCAGATTCCTGTAAACATGACAAGTCCACATTCCGATGAAGCCTGTAAAAGTCATTGAAAGGCTGTCTTCTCCTTTTAGTTATAGTAATATAAATCTGGAATAACTCAATTCGCTTAATTTGAATTGCATGAGTTGACATAGGTGTGGCTGACAGAGGAGGCTGGCTAGCAGTTCCCAACACCAGGAAATAATGAGGTCAGACTTACTCCTGGGTCCAAAGACAGCTTTGTCTTCATTCCAGGTGAAACCACACCAAAAAAGTGGTTCATAGTTTTGGGGGTTTGCTTTTTTTTCACCTGTAATTTTGTCACAATTAGCATGTGGGTTATAGAGATGTCAAAGTACTTAGAGGAGCAACAGCAGTTTTAATCGTTATTGCCTAATAACATCTTAGTAGAAAAAATACACGTAAAAGAAAATCCTTTTTCCCTTCTGAGTAAGAATAACATGGTTAGATATATAAAAAGTTACACTGGAGCCCTTAAGAAAATTGTTGAGAGTATTTTTCCAAGTCTATTTGAGAATTAGTTTCTCAATTAGTTCTGAAGTATTTTAATTTCAAATCTCTCTCTCTGTCCTTTCTCCCCAGACAACACTGTGAACAAGTAACTTGAGGCTTTTACAGGAAGACTTGAAATTATGAAATAAGCTTCACAGAAATGTAATAAAATAAACCAGTCTGAAAACTAACTACAGCCTTCCCGTACATCTTCTCCTTCTAGGCTTAAAAAAAAGGTTGGATCACCAGAAATAGTCAGTCCTCCTTATATTTTCAGCGTGGCTCTAAAAGGCCAGGAAATGCACAGGGGAGGGGATGGGGCAGCAGGTTTTACACATTGGGCATAATTTTCTAATGAGACTAAAGCTGCAGGTGACAGCACACGTAGGCAACTCATGCAATATTCTTAAAGGAGAAGGTAAAACAGCCAAATAGTAATCCCAATTATCCCTTGAAATATTACCTTTAAAAAAATGGGAGGGGAAAAAAGCCACCACATAAAGAAAGGAGAATGAGAACAGTAAGAGTGGTGTAACCAGGGAAGTGCGTTGTTCTCTCTCAATTTTATGAAGCCATTCATTAAATTCTTTCCTGAAATACTGACTAATCTCTCCACATACTGTTTCTGTAAAAAGATTTGGAATCATTAGATGAGATCTTTCTGAGCTGTGGTAAACTCATTGACAAGTTACTGGTTTGTTGTGTCGCGTTTTGTTTTGTGTAGGGAAGGGCTTGGTTTGGTTTTTTTGAGTTTTGTTTTGTTTTTTGAATAGAAAGATTTATCTTTGCATTGCAAAAGAACTAGAGCCTTGTCTCTTTCCCGTTTTTAGGATTAGGAGTAATTCATCCCTTAACACCTTCTGGGCTGTGCTAATTCATGTAACTATTGATGTATAAATGCTTTAGTATCTATTCTGAAAATTTTTTGTCAATGCAATTTCTCATGTATTCATGGATATAAATCAAAGATGTTTGACCTTATTACTCCATCTGTGGATTTTTCACAGTGTATCCCCATGCTAATAATAGTATTTTCTAAATGAAATATACTAAAATGTAAATGTTACAGTATTTAACATTGCAATTATTTTGAATGCTAAAATATTTAAATTTCAGTGTTAGTTTAATGTTGATAGTTAAAATTACTTCAAAAATTAATTTGAGAAATTGTGCATTCAGAAATGTTTATAGTGCCAAACTTCCATAGATTTTTTTAAAAAATTAGCACAGTGATTAATGAAGCACTAAGCTGGGCTTAGTTTGCTTTGGGCAAACAGTGACAAAACCAAACTCTTCAGTAGCGTCTTCCTATACAAGGCAGTTTTCATTATGCCACAATATATTTATGGCATGGCAGTATAAGCTAAAGGAGATTATCTTGGTGCAACCAATGTTAGTAAAATACTCATTTGTAATATTTCTAGCACTGTGTACCTTCATTGTATATTGCCAGTGGGATTTTCAGAATGTGCATCATTGACATAAGTTCTTTCCTCCCCTTGCCACCGCCCCCTTGCCAAAGTCAGTGGAAACTTTAAATACTGAAATGAGAGCAGAGCAATTACTGAGATCTTTTGAAATGGGAAGTCAAATACAGGGGAATGATTTTTAATTTTTTGTTAAAGAAAAAAAATATTTTGCTGTCTAATGAACTTCAATGAATATAAAGATATCCAATTATACAGTCGTATAGCCATTTCACAGTGTCTTAAAGTATTTCTAAAGCTAGATGCCAAAGATTATATCAAATGTGGTACCTTTGCCAATATGGTGAAGTTAATGTGGCCTTTTTAGCATGTCTGCTCTGTGGTGCTCTCTTAGAGTCATAATATTTCTTCCATACTTGCTGAATTTAGCGTACAACATAGACTCCCTGGAAGTAAATCAGGATTATGTAGAGAAAGTGACTGTTACTTATGGGACTTATTCACTGGCAAAGAAGTTGAAATGTGTGTAGCTGGTATGATGGGAGCAGTAAGGAGGAGACCCTTGAGATCACAGGAGACATTTTCCTTTTGTCACTTCCCTGCCTGACACCTGAAGAAGAAATTTGAAGGAAAGCCCTGCTTTGCCTTTCAGCTTCAGGCAGAAGCTGACCCACTGGAGATGCAGGCAAGAGAGGATTCAGCTGCTGAAGTCAAAGAAGTATTTTCTGATTAGGTGTGAACGGATTTTATTATTTTTCCCTAAAGGCTTATAAGTTGACCAACTTCAGGTAACTTTTTATGAAGTACCAAAAGGCATTTATCTAATGCCAGCACAGCTGCTGAAAAATGTCGAGTTTTTTTTTCATAGCATGAAACAGTTAAGAAGCTAGAAGAATATTTTTTAATCATGAGAAAAGCAAAGTAATATGGAGAGCTATGCATTTATTTTGAGATACCTGTAGCCCCAGTTCTTGTGGATTTTTACTTGATGTGGTGATCCAGACAGTTCACATGATACTTCTGAGCATCAGTATTTTTCTGAATGCAACTAACACCAACAACCCCCAAAATCAAAAGCCCAGCTCCCTCAAATCTGCATTTTAAAACAAAGCCCCAAATTTGAAGAATTTCCTTCCAAGTGTCTGAAAGGAGTGTTTTAAATTGAGAAAGGTCAGTTGATGAGCTTTATAGGTGCTGTGTGTTTTTCCTGTGCTTGCAGAAACAGCAGACAGTGAAAATTCTGACATTGCCACATATGTAGCTCGACACCAAGAAGGATCACTGTATATGTACAGCATCAAACTGATTTATTTTGGAATAACTTAAGAGATGACATTCCTCACCAGTAAGAGATATTATACAAGGCTAACATCCCAATTTTCCCATTTTCCTATCCCAACATCCCATATTTTGGGATATATATAAAATGAAGCCATATTTGAAGCAAAGTCCAGATCTTTTCAGCAGATACTTGGCAAAATCTGTGGTAAAATTAAATGAATTTGCATGGTGTACTCCTGTAATTTTCACTAGCAATCAGTGAATTTAATTTTGCTGTGCTGAGGTTTAGGAGTTTAGATATAAACATCTCACTGGCCTTTTTAAGATGCCTTGACTATCAAGGCTACTGAAATCATTAAGAATACCTCTTGGAACAGTTTAGTTTTCCAGACCTGGCTTTTCTTTCTCCTTCCAAATGATTTTGCTGGAAACTGATTTGCATTTAAAGAAATGAACTTTGCACAAAGAGCTAAGTAATAAGTATTTTCTTTCAGGAAAAAAAAAAAACCAAAATATGACTACTCAAGATGTCCTTGACCAGGGGTTGTGAAGTTGCTGATGGTGGCCCTTCCATCAACTTAAATTTATAAACCAAACACATTCCCTTGATCAATAATCAAGATAATAGAATCTTTTAAGAAACATTTAGAAAATGTAACTCAATCTGACATGATTATTCATGCTCACTTAAAAAAAACAGCCAATCAATACCAGTTATCAGATTTTCTACAAACAGCAGCAATGGAAAAAGGGAGAAGTTTGTTAAATTGCTCATAGAATGTGTCTACATGGCTTTCTAATAGTTAGTTAGAAGGTGTAGCACAGACTTAACTAAGAAACTTATCTGTTGACTCCATGCACTATCAGGAAACATGAACAGTAAATGACACAGCAGTTAAGTCTCACACATGGTGGTGTAATTTGGAAATTCTTTTCATAAGTCCTCAAAGCATGATAGATTAGTAAGACAGGAATTAAAACTACTTTACACAGATAGGAATCTTGGTCATACTAGATGGAGAAGGAAAATGATAGTTGAGTTATGCTGATTCTGCTAAAGAGTGCCCACTATATATTCAGGCAGTAAAACTCTGAAACATGGGAAGAATGTATTACTAGTTAATTACAACATCAAAATATGCCATTGAAGGGATTATTACCATATTTTATGATTACCATTTTATCATGTCCTTGTTTATACTTTCCTTTGATAATGAACTTTCCTTCTGAACTTTGAAATGTTAGATACTTGAGCACGAAACACTGTACCCCTTGTATGTTATTGGAATAGTTCTTAATGTAGGGAGTAAGGATGTGACTGCAGAGGAATAAAAAATCCAGATGGGAAAAATGGCATTTTTTGTCATCATGTATTTCATCCATGCATCAGAAGTGGTGTGGTTTGTTTGGTTTAGATTTTTTGGTTTAGTTTTCCTGATGGTGATGGAAAGCAAAACCTTCTGGATTGACAGGAAGCTGAACATGAGCCAGCAGTGTGCCCAGGTGGCCAAGAAGGCCAATGGCATCCTGGCCTGTATCAGAAACAGTGTCACCAGCAGGTCCAAGGAGGTGATTCTGCCCCTGTACTCAGCCCTGGTGAGGCCACACCTCGAGTACTGTGTTCAGTTCTGGGCCCCTCAGTTCAAGAAGGATATTGAGGTCCTCGAACAGGTCCAGAGGAGGGCAACCAAGCTGGTGAAGGGACTCGAACACAGATCCTACGAGGAGAGGCTGAGGGAGCTGGGGCTGTTCAGCCTGGAGAAGAGGAGGCTCAGGGGAGACCTCATTGCCCTCTACAACTACCTGAAAGGAGGATGGAGCCAGGCGGGGGTTGGTCTCTTTTCCCAGGCAACTCTCAGTAAGACAAGAGGGCATGGTCTTAAATTGTGCCGGGGTAAGTTCAGACTGGATATTAGAAAGAATTTTTTCACAGAAAGGGTGATCAGACATTGGAACGGGCTGCCTGGGGAGGTGGTGGACTCTTCGTCCCTGGGGATATTTAAAAAGAGACTCGATATGGCACTCAGTGCCGTGGTCTAGTGACTGTGATGGTAATTGATCAAGGGTTGGACTCGATGATCTCTGAGGTCCCTTCCAACCCAGCCTGTTCTATGATTCTATGATTCTATGATTCTTGTTTTATAGTGGAAAGCAAATTTTGCCCTGGCTCATCTGCTTTGTAAAGCTGTTGGGTTCCCAGGCCAGTTTCAGCAGCACCTTTTCAAACGTGGATGGCTGAAAGATGAACATCTCCTGTTTTAAGTAGTTGGACAACAGTTTGATTGCTCCTTTCTATAGGAAAATAATCTCTTCGTGGACGGCTATAAGTGGCATCATTTTTCCTTTGGGTTCCCATTGCTCTCTCTGTATATATTACACATCTGGACTGTAAGTGAAACTTGCTCATTCCTCTGAAACATCTGTTGCATCCTGCTGCAGAGGAGGCCTGCTTATCTGCTACTTTCACTCTGTACTGTGTAATTTTATTAAGTCTTTGCTTAGTGACCCCCATGCCAGACATAATCAATTCAAAATCATACATAAATAGTTAATATTTGTTGCAAAAAGAGTTATTGTTTCAAAACTGTCATTTATTTATTAAAAAAATAATAAAAGCCAGGTTAAAAAGAAAAAAAAAACAAGTCAATAAATAAGTGTAAAGTTTTTCCTTATCAGTTTGAAAAATGTAAACATCTAAGGAGAAAAATGTTAGGAAGTTGCCAGTTTGAAAAAAATTATTGCTTTCTTCAGTTTAAAAGTCTCAGTTTGGTTATCCTATTTATGCTGATGCTCATAGTTCTAAGAATGAACATGGTTGTTTCTGCTGCTAAACCTTTCTGAGGGCAGAAAGAGATGGGATAGCAAATATTAGTTTTCTTTGGAGCTCAGAGGTTACTTAGTAAGGGATACTCAGCTAAACCAAGGAGAGAGAAAAGCCTTTTATTTGCACAAACAGATGACTGCACAACCAGTAGTCTGGAGAATGAGAAGTAGTATTAGTAGTAAACTTCTATAACCTTCCAGAACAGCAGAGATAAACCTTTGCTTGTTTGGGTGGCTTGTTTATTGTTTTTGTACCACCCTCATATAGCACTCAACCAAGGACTCCTGGTGCACTCATGGTGCTCTAATTATGGTCCCTCCTGTGATGGAAAGGATGGGGGACTTGGACTTTGTATTTACAGACCTGTGTGGCTCCAGTTGGGCAGTTTCAAGCACTGCTTAATTCATCATTTAAACCACATGAAGTAGTTACTTTTTTTTTTTTTTTTTTTTTTTAATAGTAGATCAAAGATGAGGAAAGCAAAGGAGATGCTCACACAAAGGAAAACTAGCTGCATTTTACAAATACCCAAATTGTGCTATGAGAGCATTAAATGTTTATCAGTGAGTATCTGCCCATTGAGTATTTTGGTATATTTAATTTTTTTTAATTGTTATTGTTTGTCTGGGCTTGAACTGATCTCCTTGGACAAAGATAAAAGATTATTTGTGTCATAAATAAATGGCATGTGAGGTAGTGCCTAGGTTTTTCTTGAGATTCAATGCATGAGGTAAGAAAAGGGCAGAGGTAGGGAAGAATGCTTTGCTAGGCTGCCTTTTAAATTTTATACCATATTGAAAATGGAGGTCCGGCAGAAAAAGTTTTGGTTTTGAAGGTCTGCTCCATGTTAGCAGCACAAGAGGCAGCTGCCTAAAATAGGAAAATATTAGGAGGATGTTAGGGGCCTGTTTACTGAGGGCAGGGATCTGTGGGTGATGTGTGTTTCCCAGGCTGCTAAGGGCAGCAGGGACCATGAAGCTTGCACTGATAAAGAGGGGGTGATAACATCCTAATGCACTTTTACTTTTTCTGCAAAGTATTAAGCCTAGAGAGCTGCAGACTGTTTGTGACACGTGGTAATTTGTTGAAAAACACTATTTGCAAAATAGAGAGGACCCGTTATATTAGCAGAAATGCCAAGAAAATAAACCACTATTTTTTGTTTTGCTGTTTAGTTTTTAAAAGAAAAAACAACCTTTTGAACAAGGGAAGATAGACACAATGTTGGGTATTATTTGCCAATCAAGTTCATTTAAATGCAGTGTCTTAGATACTTAATAAATGTTGTAGTTTTCGTGGTTAATAAAACTTGGTTTACATTACACCCCTGGTCCACTATGATTTGCCTCCCAGGGCTCACTTAAAGTGCATTAAGAAGCTGCACACAAGATCGGGGTGATTTGCTGCAAAACTTAAATAATTCATTTATGCACCACTGCTCTCAGACAGTGTTTTTACAAATGCTATAATGAGACAAGCTGTGAAATGTTTTACATGGTGGAAATGGGGGCTGCTGCTGAAGTAGTCTTTCTGCACAGATTTTATGTCTTGAGGACTTCCAAAGCATTACAGTGCAGACCACCAGAGCATGTTGTCCTACTGGTAAGGCTGTTTGTCCTAACTCAGCAATAATATTTTTTACTTCCATGTGCTTTCACTGGAGGACCTGAAATAATCATGGGATACTTTAAGACCAAAGAGCAGAAGCTTTAGTTCATTATTCTGGGCAAAAGGCCCTTTTTTGACTCTGAGTATACTTTGTCCACCACAGTGATTCTCTTTGTTACTCTGCAACATGCTTCTCTTTTTAATAAGTAGCATGGAAGAAATTGGAATGATCGAAGCATTGTTGACAACTCCCCTGATGTTAGCTCTAAATTCTCATCCTCTGGAGCTGTTTCTTTTGTGTAGCTATAATCTTCAATACCATCTGCAAAAGTCTTATTGTCATGAAGAAGAGGTTGAAAATATGTCCTGCACCTGCGCGTTCAGGAAGCAGTTGTCCAGACATAAAATAGCTGTATTATTTAAACAGAATGTTAGAATAAGTTTCAGGGAAAACTTACTCCCTGAAAACTTCCTCCTACTGAGGTAGGGGAAAAATACTGGGTGTAACTGCTCAATGGCTTTGGTTGGAATTTGTTATTAATTGAAATAATGCATAGTTAGAAGCAGAATTTAATTCATAGGATTAATTGTTCTACTTTTCATACCTTCTTACTGTGTCCAATTTGCTTTAGAATCTTTTGCTAAAAATAATTTGCAATTGCTTGTATTGTTGCATGGTCACTATAAATATCAAAGCTGGCAAAGGTTATAACCATTTTACAGAATGAGATCTGGCAAAAAAGCAGAAGGGGATTCAGAAAATAAAGTGTTTGGGCTGATACTAGGTACAGATCCCTTTGAATTTGCTTGAATTTCTGTGAGCATTTCCCCCCTCTTCTCAACCAGTTTGGAATCCAAGGAAATTACCATCTGTGCATAGATATGCAGGAAATGAGCTAAATTTGTAGTGTAAACATTTTCAAATGAATATTTGCACAGTACAGTCTCTCAGCAATGCATTATCCTCTTTTATTTGATAATCAACACATATCCCTTATGAGCTGCGTTGAAAGGGAAGAGAATGACTCTCACTAAACTCTAATTATCCTCTCCTTTCTCCTGGGAAGAGCTCTCTCTAAGCTTCCTTTTGTGAGCTGCTGTGTCTTTCAAAGTCCTTCCACCTCTTGATCACTCTTTCCCCTTATTTTGCCTCAAAGTGGACTCTCAGATGTAAGGGCATAGCATGAGAGCACAGACAGCTCTGTATAGGGACATGTGTTGAATTTCTGTAAGGTAGGATTGCCAGGCTGACCCAAAGCCTTGGAGACATTCAGAGCAATTAACTTTCAGCTGAGGTTTTATGCAGGACACTAGCTTGTGGTAATACATAAATATTTCTTGGCTTAGGACTGGGAGAACGACATATTTCCATTAGCCCCAACGTCCTTTTGACTCAATTCAATCTGTAGCAACATGAGTCAGCTGTTTCAGCTAAAGAGTGTTTCTAATTCAGCCTTTTTCTAATAAGCACGTATGCATAACGTGAGCTTCCTACACCGATTAATCCGTGTTTCCTCCATATGGTTTGTAGTTTTTTATTTTCTTTTAATTCAGTGCAAGCTGCTGAGTAGTAAAATGCAGACAAAAATCTTGTTCTAGGAAAAAAGAAAAAAAAAAAAGGAAAAGAAAAAAAGAAAAAAAAAAAAAAAAAAAAAAAAAAAAAAAAAAAAAAAAAAAGGACTCCAGCTGAAGTTGACAGGGAATTGCCAAGATTAGTATATCCTGGTTCTTTTGGGAAAGGAATTTTTCAGCCAGTCCTGCTGACTTCTAGGGTTTGAAAATGGGTGAAGTCCTTGAGCAGTCCTGTTTAGAAGGCCATGCTTTTTTTTCCTAGGTGACTTTCTGAAGGCAAGGTTTGTAGAAGAAGAAAGCTTGACCAAACCTCATTGGAGCTGATTCAAAAGGACAAAGGAAATAGGCCTGGTGATTTGTCCTGAGAGTATTCAGCTAAGATAGGGCATTCCCATGTGGGAGAAAGGGGATGGGGATGTCAGAAGACAGGAAAGGAAGCTACTGGGGTAGGTCTGTGCTGCAAACAATACAGGACTTAAGAGGTTTGGAAGCAGATTGTATGAATGACTCAGTTTGCTAATTTTAATATGCAGTTAGGAGAGTTAGAGTGATACTAACAAAGCCATGCCATTGCTACTGCTAGGCCATCAGGATAGAGGTGTAGACCTGGTCATGTGCATCCACATCCACAGAGAAAACAAAGACAAGGGTACACGTGTATGGTAAAGCTGTGCAAAATCTACCTCCCCCCACAAGAACCTTGATTAACACCCCTCAAAAAAACCCAACAAACAAACAAGAAATAAAACCTCAAAAGAAAACCAAAAAACAAAAAAAACCCTAAACGAAGTAGCCCTTCAAATTGTTTCTTTTAGTACCAGTGAAATCTAATGGCACAGTTTTTTTCCTTCAGATAGGGAAAATGTTAATTCCCGGAATGCGCTTTATACTAATTAAAGTCCTTTCCCCCTTCCAATCATAATTTTTGACAAAGGAATCAATCTCCTTGCAAACCAAGGTGAACAAATAGATATATATATATATAAAATAATTAAATTGCTTTTTTCTTATTATAAGAGTTTGGTTTGTAAAACGAAGCCGGAATATTTATGTCCTTCTTCTTAGGGAAGGTCAGCAGATATATACTCAATTACCTATTTGTGTGCGTTAAATCAAACGACTCTATATTCAATATTTTGTTTTTTAATTTTGCCTGTGCAGGAAGCTGGAAATCCAAATTAATGACTCTCCCCCAGTGACATAAATTCTGCAAGGTGTTTGTAGCTTGCTTGGCTTGTTAAACTGCTCTGACGTGATTGATAACCATTGTCCTCTCTGACAGCGAAGCCTGCACAGCAGTGGCAAGTAGACCAGCAAGCATGCAGAGAACTTGCACTAGGATCAAAACCTGAGATGTTTTCATTAATTCTACTTCCAGGTTTTGAGGAATGGTTTCTAAGTAGTCTGGGACCCTTCTTGTCTTCTCGCTAACAGCTGCTGTTAGACAGGATAATATACCAAAGTCACTGCAGCTGGGCAAGGAAAAGTAAAGCTTGTTTCAGTGGGGTATCTGAGGAAAACAAAGTCCCTTTAATTGAGGAAAGAATTGCTGTGCTGGGACTATCTTGTGCACTCCCTATACTGGCTATATAGTATGGTTGGTAGTTTTCACTTGCAGAGGGTCCCCATGTGAGTAGTGTATTGGAGGTCCCATTATTTCCCTCTGTGTTTACCTGTGCTGACTGGTTTGACCCTGAACCTGCAAGGGCAGATTTCTTCCAGAAAACAAAATGACCATTACAAAATCTGAGCAGCAAACACTTCAAGATGCTTTGCACCATCTTTTGTGTATTCAGTTCATTATTCTCAAGCAGTGACTGACCCTGTGCTGCAGAAAATGTCTCAAGCTAGGACAACCTTTACTCTGAGGGTCTGGGACTCTGGCAGACCTGTGCAGGCAAGATGAGGTGCAAGCACCTTGGGAAAGGCTTTTATTAATTTTTGGGTTTTGTTTTAATTCCAAATTCTTTTTCTCATTGTATGCTGCTGGGGTGGAGAATGGATTTGTCTTCTATGGGTTAATATTTGTGACTCTTGTGGATTTGCTAAGGGATAGCTTGTCAGTTGATATTATTAGGATCTTTCTTCTAATATGGTAATTCAGTTCCTCCCAATTCCTTCAAAATACAGAACCTGAATTTGAACGATAGGTATTATCTGCAGTAAGTCCTTAGGAAGGTGTAACTGAAGACAGGTTAAACATCCAGTAAAAATTGCATTGATCTAACAATCTCTGTAAAAATTGGAAAAATAATTTAAAATGTATGGTCTTGAAATAATGAGTATGCAACATTTAAAGAAATAGCTATTGCTAGAGCTTTGAAATATTAATCTGAATCAAGGTTAAACTTTAAAAGAATCAAGGTTAAACTTTACAAATGACCCTTACAAAGGGCTGAAGTAAATTAGTTACTACTCAGCCACAGTCACCTGTGGATGCTGAGGTTGCCGGAATCTCAGCAGAGATGCCTGTAAAGCAGCATAGGCACCTTTCTAATCAATGTATTGTTACTGCTATTTTTTATTTTCTTTTTAGGCTGTGGCAGAATGCAAATGTAAGTAAAAGAGCTGTGCACATTGCTCTTTCCATAATCCTTGTGCTATGAACTTCTTTTCCCCCATAGGCTATTAGTGTCTTTGAATAAGTGTCTAGTTCCTTTCAATAAACACTGTGCATCTGAAGTTAAAGTGGCTAGTAGTAACTAAAGTGACAGCTACTTAACTGCTAGGAACAAGAAGAAGCTTGTTAAACCTGAAGATGTCACGTCATTTTTGTAGCTTGATTTCTGAGCTCCAAGAGACTATTGCCATATTTTCTAGGCAGAAGCAGGTAGTCGACTAGGGTGTTTATTCACTGAAGGTCAAGCTTTTGTATTATGAAACTTCGAGCAGATATGATAAGCACTAAATTGCAGATTTATCACCTTTTCTTTTCTATCGTAGGGGTTTTTTTCCTTTATTTTTTTTCCCCCCTCCCAGTGAGTGTGTGTGTGAAATCAGCAGAATACTGCCTGTGTTTGATTTATGGCCCACTTTTGACCAACTCTTATCAGGTTCCCACAAGCCCTTTTCTGATGCAGCTCATGTCTGAATGACAATAGACAACCAGTGCCATTATGCTCCAAAATCCCTCTCTGCATTCTAGACACCTAAGATTACATCTGGGCTATTGATTTATTACTCCCTCCTTTTTTTTTTTTTTTTCCCACAGGGACTAGTTTGTTCAGCCTGAACAAGATAGACTATTATTAAACTGAGCAAACCACTCCATGTGAACTTGGTAAAGAAATAATCATTTGCAACCGCCTTTCTAACCACCCAGGTTCATAAAGAAATGTAGGTGTTGAAATATTAAGACTGTTTATATATGGGTCCCACCATTCATGTTTGTTCAGATTATATATAATTTATATACATGAAATGAGACCCAACAGTCATTCTGTTGTGTTGGACATTATAGGCATATTGCCTGAAGCACCACAGTATTACCACCCAATGTACAAAACCCAAATTATTACAAATCTGTGTTATAGAAATACTTGCTGTAACGCCAACTGTATCTGTGGCAAGGAGGTTTTATGACACCTTTTAGAGCCTCAGCAAAATTTATATGTTCTACCAGTAGATTTTTTTTTTCTTTTCCTTTTTTTGGGAGAGAAAGCTGTAAATTTCACAGTACGTTAGATTTTTATATCTCCTAAAAATATACTGTGCAGGATTCACATTTAATATCCTTCAGCTATAGTCATCTGTGTATCTAAGTCAGTAAGTGAAAAGGGACAGACAGAGACTCTAGTTAAAATGGTTATTTTTTTCTCTCTTTTCTCTCCCCCATTCGCCACCTTCCCCGCCCACAAGCATATACCTCACCCTTCCATCTTCTTTGGTTGAAATAGCATTACAAGAGCTGATTTGCTCACTCAGTGTTAGCACAAGAAAGCCTCTCACCTGCTTTTTGAAAATGCAGACCACCATCTTTTCAGACCAACACGGTCTGCAGGTGCTCTGAGAAAAACTTGAGGCTCAACATGGACCAAACACTACAAGGAGCCTTTCAGAGCCGTGCTCCTCCTGTTGTTGGCTGTGAGGAGAGAATTGCTTAACACTCAACTAAACTTCCTATAGTTTATGTCCTACCTCAATGCATCTATTTATTCTGCCAGCTATTCAATTTATTGTGTACAAGCTTCTGTCATTGCTTGAGTCCTCTTAGACTGTTTTTTTTCAGTAAAGCATGTCACACCCAGGCTGTAATTTAAGCATTTCCTTTTACTGCCTTAGTGTACTGCTGATAATTTAAAAAAAAAAATTTAAGCATTCCTTTGTTCTCTCGTGGAGCAAAGCTCCCTATCAGTAAAGAACGAGATAATGCCAGCATCGAGTGTGGAAAAATAAACTTTCATCGCTCATTACCAGATATCTGTTTTCTAGGTGATCATTTTCTCATATTTAGGAATAAAATAGTCCTCATGGAAAAACATTTTTCAGTTGAAACTTTACAATTGTTCTGTGGTTCTTTCTGTGGGCTTCTGTTTCTTTTGTGCTGTTCAGGGCTTGATCTTGCTCAGATTCTGTTCCAGTAAAACACCTATGGACATGCTTAGCAGCATTTGGAAGCTCAGACCTCTGTAAATGCTTTTGAAATATTGTAGTATTTCTGCTTAAAGATGGCTAGTCCACAGGGCATCTAGGCAGTGCTTACCACTGAGGCCTTTCGGAAAGCAAAGAGGGTTTTCCTGTCACAATCATGCCTTTTCAGTTAGAATCTAGTTGAGCATCTAAATATTGGGATGAGAAGAGGAACTGTATAATGCAGTGAATGGTAAACTGGAAGTTGCTTCAGTAGGGAAGAAACAAGTTAAACAGAAATTCATAAATCAGTTTCACAAACCCACAGATTCCATTGCTATAGGTAACAGAGAGCACTCCAGCTCTGTAAGGATACTGGAGAGTTACTGTAGTTTCAGGTTAGAGGAGGGAGATAATTAATGGCAGATGGAAAAGGATGAAATGTTTTTTCCTTGGAATGGAGCAAGTAAGAAGGGCTGTGAAGGCAGCACAAAACAAGAAGTTGAGAGTCAAGCGAACTGAAATATGGCAGGCTGAAAAACCCAAAAGGGAACACTTTTTCCCGTAATGTGTAACTCAGCTGGGAAATTCTGTGCTTCTGTTCAACCAAGAATAAATCAAATTTTAGAGAGAGATAGCCAAATTTATAGCAGTAGTCCATGCTACAGCAGGAAGAGCAATGGCAAGGTCGTTAGAAATGCACTGCATACAGCTGTCCATCACTGGGTGTTTAGGGGTTGAGAGGGACAAACAGCCAATAATTATAGGTAGCAGATTTGCACCTTAAAGCCTGGTTCTGGCCACAAGAGACTGCCTCGCATGGACAGTTGCCCTTATCTAGTATTGCAGTTTCTTTGCTTTTATCGTTGAATTCAATGTGCTGTAAAAGTTTGGCACTGGGGTGTTGGATGTCCTCTGCTCAATGTCTTTCCCAGGCTCTCAATGTCATGGTTTGCTCTTGTATGGCAGGAACAGGAATTGCAGCAATGCAAACAAGCCAAAAAAGATTTAAGCCTTGACTAAGCTGACAGTCACTTTTGTGACAGTCACTTGCTGTTTGGAGTAAGCTCTTCAGAGTTTTTCCAACCTGTGTTACAACTCTTGTTTCATTTGCCTTGGTCTTACCAGAAAAAGCACTGGCAGAATCCTGGTTTGGGAAAGCCAGATCTAGAAGTTTTCTGGCTCCATGGAGGACCTTTTCCTCTTCCATGGAAAATCCCCCCTTCTCTTATTGCAGTTGACTTGAAATTGTGATTTATTTGTCTGAAGGCATTTCCTGGTTTCACTTGGGTTTCGAGTAGAAAGCTAGTTTCTTCCTCTTAGCTCCTGGTGTCTTCTACCCTGGAATACAGACACTGGCCTGTACAATTATTGGCTTGCATAATGCTGCTTTAGATAAAGGTCATAAATGGTCTTATTTGGAAATTAATTCAAATAAGTAAGAGAATGAGCCAAAACCAAACCTCTACTGGGCATGTTAATAATGTCATTTGTTTACAGAGTGTAAGATCACTGCTAGAGGACATCCTGAAGCATTGGCTGTTTCCCTTAGTGTTTGCCCTCGGTTGTCCCTCTTGTGGGAGAAGCAAGTCCAAAGGTCAGAGAGTCTGCTGGACCAACACTGCCTGAAGACAGCAATTCATCTTCTGGAAACCCAGGCTGATATTTTGAAAGACCAACATTAAGATTTTGATTCCTAACCAAAAAAAAAAAAAAAAAAATAATAAAATAAAATAAAAAAAAAATATGGAATTCACTTCATTCCATGGGCTAGTTTCTGTACAGTCATTGGCACTGCAACTAGGAGGAATTAATGCTGCAAGTCTTGAGTGCTAACCAGGAAAAAGGAGACTGTTGTAATGTCAGAAGAGTGTGACAGCAGATCAGAACTGGTGTCTGGGGGCCGTGACTGTGGTGCATGTGCCAGGAGGGCCTGGCAGC
Source organism: Phaethornis superciliosus (assembly GCA_023637945.1). Lineage (NCBI taxonomy): Eukaryota > Metazoa > Chordata > Aves > Apodiformes > Trochilidae > Phaethornis > Phaethornis superciliosus. Next base: position 36,379,284 of record JAJQWJ010000003.1, on the reverse strand, counting down.
CTGCATTTCAGTTGTGCTTATTTCTCGCACATGTAAAATCTGTGTGAGGTTTTGCTGGGTTTTTTTTTAGCAGTCGATACACAGTATTTGCAGAAATGTTCCCCACAGAAAACGTTTGTTTATAGCTTCTATCAAGCACATATTAAAGGGTGCCAGAAGGCACAGTCAAAATATAATCTTTTAGACAGTTTGCCATATAGACAGGCAGGGTTTGTGTAGCTCTATGCAAAACTTACACTGGGTTTCAGCAGGTAGCAGGTAAATGAGCAAACAAATAGGGAGCCATATTGTCAGCCATGCTGCAAAGTGCTCTGATGCCCTTTCCTAAGCATTTTCTAATCAACAACAACAAAATCAGATGTTTCTATCAGAAACATGAATAGCACAAACTCATGGCTCTTGGCTCTTTTCTTCAGTAGGCAGCAGCAATTGATTACCTCTTGGAACATGTTGCATCTATAGATAGAATTTTAAACCTCACTTGTTTGTTTTGAGGCTTTTTTTGTTGTTTGTTTGGGTTTGTTGTAGTTTTTTAAGGCTTAACAGTGTTTCTGGGCAGTTCAGCCACATCAATAATGCACATTTAACTTGTGGAAGAAGGTGAAATTCTGGCTTCAGCAGCAGATATACAAATGATGTTGTCCCATGAGTTCACTTGTGCTTTTGGCTTAAGAGAGCACATTTCACTTATTACAGTGAATAAAGAGCAGGGAATATCAAACACACTGCAAAGGTCTCCTGAGTGTATCTACAAATAGCAGGTAGTATTTATGCTCCATTTTATATGCTTGTCAACAGCTCTTTGTGTCAGAATGGTTTTTTTAATGCAGGTTGTCCTCAGAAAAGTAATGAAAAGGCGTGAACATTGTCTCAGCTGCCATAAAATGTTACATTCTCTTTAGTATGAATCATCATCCTTAAGTTCATTAACCTTAATACAGTTTAGTCTTCATGTTCCATCAGTTGAGCCCAAGTCTTCCAGATGAGTCATTTGTTCTATGCTGGATTTGGGGGGGCAAGGTCATTTTTGCATATAATGAACATTATGCATAGACCTCTCCTTCTGCTTTCTGCTCATTGAATTGAAATTGCATTTCTTGAACTGAGAAGATGTTATGAGAAAAAGCAGGGTTGTGGCAACCTAAAAGAAGAAACCAGCTCCAGGGGAAGAGTCCACTGTATCACGATAGCAAGGGTGCTGATGAAATGGTGTAACAGTCCTGATTCTCTTTTAGTCTTCTGCACCAATGTGTACATCAGGAATTGCCCCACAGCAGCAAAAGGAAGCATGTGGTTGAGGAACATTCCCAAAGCTAGCACACATGCAACCTGGGCTGTCCACAAAGCCATGCAGATGTATGGACTTGGGCATACAAGAAGTTACCATCAGTGAACACTGAGCAAGTGAGAGAGCCCTGAAGGATGACAGCAGAGTTCAACTGGTGTCCTTAGCAGTTACCTTGGCATGCCAGCTGCTTTGCCTGTGACCTGTTCTGCCCAAGGGTCACCTCATGGGTTGATTTAAAGGAGGCATGTAATGCAGAATAATACAGCCACTGACCTTGTGAATTTTTACATATAACTCATTCAGTGCCTAGGGTCTGGCATGACAAGCTTCCATGGCTTGTTGGGAGGTTTGACAGATGGGTGGTGGAGACTGGCAGTGTGTGTGGAGTGGAGGCAGGGGTCGATGTAGTGTGTATGAGATGAAAGATGAGGACAGGGCTAGATCAGGAAGAACATTGCATCTTGGGCAGTTGTCTTTTGCACTGTCCAAATTTCACAAACAGTTTTTCTGTCTCCTCCATCAAATCAAAGACATTTGTATTTCATGCTTTTAAACACCACTGTCTATTTCTGGCACTTGGAGGATTTAAAAAAATATCTGAGCGTGTACACACAGAGATAGAAGAAAATAAAAAATCTCTCCATAGCTGCAGGTCATCACTCTTTTGACTGTGTGAAGCTCACCTATTGACAGAAATCATCTACCTCCAGCTGATCTTATTTCTCAGCCAAGGTCTGAGGGTCTATCACCTCCTGTCATGTTCTGCCACACAAACATCGCATGCAGTGTTAACCTAGTGATTAGAAAGATTTGTTGCAAGTCTGTTGGATCCTTTTGTATTTTTTTAAGCCACATAATACAATGGGTGTGGATTGTCTTACAGAGTAAGGCTGGGTCTTAATTTATGCCAGTAATCTGCCCAGAGTGTGCTCAGGACTCCTGCAGACTGTATGAAAAGTGCTTGAGTCAGACCCTTATCTCCTAAAGACTCAATAAGGGCATGAGTTGATCTAAACACATGTATCTTCTGGGACTGGGGGATAAGGAAAAAAAAAAAGTGCTGTCTCTGGTTGGATTTCTAGATCTGTTTCACAAGGTTGTTACTTGGCTCATCTTATGTCCAGACATTGCTGCATTCCCTCTGCATTGGACCACCTGGATTTTTATCAGAGAGAACAAACCTGGCCTTTTACTTCTGCTTCGTCTTTGTCTTGTGGTTTTTTGGTTGGTTTTTTTTTTTTCCTTTTTTTTCCTTCCCTCTTTTTTCCTTCTCTAGGCTGTCACAACTGTGCCTCTTAATGCCCTGTCCTGGTTGCTCTGATGCTTTCTCACTGAAGCTCCAAGTGGGCAAGGCAGACAAATTACTTTCCAAATCACAGGACCTGCAATATCCTGTTCTTGGCCCTGGAAAAATAATGGCTTGTACAGATTCTGCTACTGTGCATGAGGTCTTTAAAAGGAGAAAGAAGATGATTGCCTGGTAAAAATCAACTACATTTGCATGAGCAGCAGATTTTAACTTGTATATGTGAAGTTTTTAGAGGCTTCTTGGCAGAACTGAGAGAAATGACCCATGGGATTGTTAAAAGATCTTTAAGTTCCTCTTGCTATATTACAGGCTCAATTCAGAAGATGCTTATGTCGTTACAATTGGCATTGAACTAGAAGAACTTTTCTTGACATCCTTTGAACTACTAAACTTTTAAACATAGTTAAAACAGTATATAACTTAAACATACCTTTCCTCCCTCTTTTAAACAAATTCTTACTGTTTTTCTTTTGCTTTCTGAAAATTTGTCTTTTTGCTGTCACAAACCTGTCCAAATTAAAGCACTTAAAATGCTTTGGAATATATTGTAATGATGATAAGAAGTTGCTGTTTTCAAGGTCTGGAGAGAAGTAAGAATGAGGTTATAGTTTTGAAACCCCAAAATAATTTGCCTAAACCAAAGCTCTATCCACATTATCTATGGTATGGAAGATTCAGTCAATCAGCTGTATTGACACCACTCCATTAACTAGTTTGTCTTTAGTCCTTGACTAGGTGAAGAGCCCATGAGGAGACAGGTCCTATCCTCAGCTACATCACTGGGAACAAGAGTGGGGCCAAAGTAATGTTTTAAAGGTTTTCTTTTATTTGTAGAATGAATGTTTTCACTCAGCTGTAGCACAGACAAAGAATGTGAAGGAAATATTACAATACCCTTGTCTATTTGTCTGTTTCTATAAGGTCACCCATCACCATGGTATCTAAGTGTCTTTTCTTCTTTCCTTTAAGGGTCCTGGTCAAGAGTTGAAAATAAGTAAAAAAGAGAAAGGAAACCACAAAGGAAGAGGCATATGAAAAGCAAAAATATATGGAGTTGGAGGTGAACCTAAACACTCAGAGGTAATTTGCCTTGAGGAGCAAGAACCCTTGAGACCTATGTGTAGACGTTGGAAAAAAGAATCTGTGAACAATAGTAAAGGCTATGAACGTGCTATTCTCTGACAGGTATGTAAACCTGAAGATTAAAATAACAGCTTCAAAAATCCTTCTGTCAGAGAGAGTTTGCTTTAGCTAGTCTGGGTTTCAGGGGAAGTATTACAAAGGCAATATGTATTAAGTGGAGATAGCGAAAGAAAAATCTGTGGGAAATTTCTAAACAGGATGGTTCTTGAAGCATATTCTATGTCACTTGATTAAGTTTTCATGACATTAAAATAGCTTTATATAAAATCAGGTAATTAAGGACTAGAACTGGTGGATTTCTAAAAGATTTTTTTCTACAGATGTTGAATGGTACCCAAGCTGAATAATTTCATACTTAAAAGGAAGGTGAAGAAATAGTTGGAAAGGGCATAAAAATGAATTTTCCTTTTGTTTGTCTTTGTGCCAGTTACTGTTTTGTTTTGAGAACATTTTCACTAACAGTTCTGAAAGTCCCAGTACTCCTTTAGTTCACAAAGTAATTGGGTTCCTTAGTAGGCTTTTAAAGTTTTGTCTTAGTTTAGCAGGCTATTTCCACTCTATCATGTTTTGGTTTTCTTGTACTTAAACTCATGGTGATACTGAAGAGAGAATGGCAGGTATTTCAATCACATGTCAGTTACCCAGTTTTCCTACGTGCATTCTGCCCTGAAAATTGTGTTGTGAGAAACAGCCTTGTGCTTTAGTGGTATCAGACTGCAACTTTTGTGCAGCTTACGGAGAAGAGATGGGAGGGTGAGGGTGGCCAAGTGTCTTCACCTCCATCTCTGGGCTTTGAGTGTGCAAACCTCTGTAAAGAATCAAGAGAATTCCTGGCTGCAGAGAGCAGGCATGAAAAGGAGTAAAATTATTCAGCATGCGCTCATTGATATTTCTTTATACAGCAGCTTCCTCCTCCCAGAGATTCTCCTTGAGGTTTGCAGATGACCACAGGTAATTTCTTGTCACCAGTAATAGCTTTGTGAGGCAGCAATATGTGGTGCAACATCTTATTACTGAGTAAGTGGCATTTAACTGACCTAGTTACACCAAAAGCTAATTGCTAGCTTTTACATATGACCAAGCCTTCCAGCAACATGGTAGACTTTGAGAAGTCTCTAGTAAAAATTTGGCAGCCATCAGGATACTTTCAGGTCAGCTTTAAGGCCCATTGGAGTCAATGGCTGGCTCATGCTGTGAAGCAAATAGACTGAAAAGTCAATTTCTCAAAATCATTTCATGAACTTTGGCATTTACTTTGATAAATCTCATGCCCCCATACTTGTCCACTGGTACAACACGCTACTTAGATCTGTGACCAGCTCAGAAAGATGTAAGTCATTGCACTGACTTCAACATGGTGACTCACATCCTTCACCAGCATCCCATAAGCTGCCCTGCTGGGTTGGCCTTTTTGCTACAAGAGGCTGTTGAGAAGGCCTGTCTGTGGTTTCAGGTGTTTATTAAAGGCAAACAGGCCATGATGATGGATTGTGTTTTGGCTGATTGCTTGGAAAGTTTGACCCCATATAATGACCCCAAATACTGGGATCTCTGTGTGGTTTTCTCCTATTTTGTTCCACTAAAAATGTCATATGTAAAGGAATTAACTCAAGAGGAAGAACTTTTCCAGAAATAACCCCCTCAACCCTCAAATAGGACCACTAAATAATTTTTATTTTAATTGTTTTGTCTTTTTTTCAGTTTGTATGTACACCTTCTATGCAATGAACTTGATCACAAATCCAGTGAAACATTCACAGTTTTTTCTTCAGACCCATCATTTGTACATATATACTAGAGATTCATAAAAATCAGAGACACAGAAGTTCTTCTGCATTAGATCATCTCATCCCTGCCCTTGCTGACGCAGACTTTTTCCCCCCTACAGTATATTCTCTAGCGCTTTGTCCAGTCTAGCTTTAAGTAGATTAAATATGGTATTTTCTCACTGCCCTGTCAGAAGCTGTTGGAGAGTCTCAGAGGTAATTGACACTGGCACCCTTTGAAGGCACATTGTGGACCTTACCACACTTGTCATTTGTATCCAAACGTGATGCTTTCCTCCAGCTGTCAGGAGTATTGTGTGGCCGTAATTCTTTCAGACCCAGCATACAGCCTGTGCTGAACACTTACAACCAAGATGGAACAAAAGAAATGAAAATGTGGTTTTGGTTTCTTTTTGGCAGACAGTGTATATAGAGTTAATTCTTTTGAGCAACCCAGAGGTGAAATAGTAAGGTGAAGGCCTTCCGAATAATTTTGTTGATGAAAACTAGTGATATTGAGATACGATGTGCTTGTCTGCACATGAAGCTTTTTCCTAGAAGGAGAGGTGTATTTTATAGGGTTCAACTAATAACTACATTTGCAATGCCAACAGCACTCATGTCTTGAAAAGCAGATTTAGCTAAACAGTGTGTGCTTTTGAAGAATACTACTGATGATATACACATTTAAGTGAAGTAGTAATAATGTTTGGAGTTTCCTTTTTCTCTCGAGGAACCCACCAAGTGTTTCACTCATTCACTGCTCAAACTGTGCAACTGCTTTGGGGTTGGGACATGCCTGCTACTCCATGGCAGGGCAAAATATAGTACAGCCTTAATGGGAACCTGCTGGGCCCCTTATATTCAGACTCTAATATTTGAACTGTTCTGTTTCTCTGAAAATACATCGATGTGCCATATTGAACAGAAAACAAAATTTGTTAGCTAACCTCTTGGTTGAAATAATTTCATCTCTTTCTCATTTTTACCAGGACCTCAACTTGTAATTCTACCAGCCATAGACCTATAAAGTATGAATCTCTAAGTACAATTCTCCATCCAGATCCCTACCATTGCTCATTTCTATAGCTTTACAGATAGGGAAAAAACGTCCCTTGGTGTAGCCTCTTTACTCACTACTTTTACTCAACTCATATTGAAGATTCTTGATGGAGAGACTATTCACAGCACTCTCGCTGCTTGCCCTTAGTGCCTCTGAGTTCAGGAATCCCAAACTGAGATCACATCATGTAGTCAGCCCAGCATTCCTTGGACAAGTAGCACCACATTAAAATGTCATTTTAAGCAATTAATATTTAATTTATAAATGCTTATAAATATTTATTCTATATGAGGTTTTAAACAGCAGCTCATAAGAAAACAATCTATTACATTTGTATTAAAACCTGTTCACAAGTTTAATTACAAGAGACGATATTCAGCTGAACCATAAAAAAATGCATCATAAATGCCCTGCTTTAGCCAGTTCATGTCAGGCTGCCACATTTTGCTGAGAAAGTGGATTTCATTGTGTTCTGCACTAGATCCAAGAAACCAAGCTTTGGTGACTTAGGGAACAGCTGAACACTCCACATTCTTGTCTTACTTGGGCAGTTCTCCTGTTCAAGACTCTGGGTGAAATGTTGCTCTTGAAATTCCCTTTATGACTCACATGGCTGAGGAGGAGTTTTGCTGGATTTGAAAGATGAGGTTTTGTGTCTGCTGGAAAGCCCACTGCTGAAAATGAGATTTTTCGTCCTGACTCCAGCCCTGAGCTTTATATCTGTCTCTTAAGGGACCCTAATTTTGCTGACCCAGTAAATCAGAGGACTGACTCCACTGAAGTCATCTTCTGTTTAGTAGGGATCCTTCCCTCCTCCTTTCCAGCACACCGCTTGATGTGATTTTGTTTCCCTTTTTTGTAAAGTCTTTCTAGGAACATGTGGAGGCATAGCCTTCTTGGGCTGTTTCCTCAAAACATTGCACCCCTTAGGAGAAGGATGTGTTTCCCCAAGATCCACCCCTTTGTAAAACAGGGCTGAAAACAGAATAGTTTTAAATATAAATCATAGTACAAAATAACCAAAATCATAATTGTGACTCTGGTAACTGTTTTATATCTATATCTCAAACCAGAATGACCAAATGTCTCTGATAAAGTATCCTACAGAAGCATTTAAATTCAGCAGTTTTAATAGTTCTTAACAACTCCCGTTGATGGTATTATTTTTCATTGGGAAGAAAAATGGTTATTGCTCACTTTGACCTCCAGTAAATCTTGTCACACAGCCCATACCCTAGTCTCAAAATATAATTAAAACACTCTCTTTTGATAATAGTGACTTAGAAAAGTGTAGAAACTAGTATTTACATTTTCTTTTTTTATTACTCTTAAGTTTGGTATGAAAAGAAAGGTAATGCAACCGAATTACCTTAAATCGTCATGGCTGATTTATTTCTGTCTAGGAGTGTTGTAGTTTACATACATCAAATATATATATATTTTTTTTTTTTTTTCTAGGATTACCTCAGTGTTTGATTGGCCTTTTATTTTTTTCACTGTAGTGATTTTAAATTCAGTGTCTGGCATACATACCTTCAGAGGACCGAAGTAGTTGTTTTTAACCCACATGAAAAAAAGTGACTAAACAAATAAATAAAAATCAGGTTTGCAGCCATATATTTCTGAGAACTGCTGTTCATAATATTTTGTGTTGTTGTAGCAACATGCTTCTCATCTATATTTAGTTTAATAGCTGCTTTTGGGATATTGCAAGCTAGTACAGTAGATTATCAAGTGGTTTGAATGACATCATAACCTATGAGTGTCATCTCTTGTGGGTTATAAAATCCTCACAAACCCTCCGTTTGTATTAATGGCTTGTAATATAATTTTAAACCAGGTATTATAGTTTACAGTAGAAGAATAAAAATTCTGTCCTGCCTTGTGTGGTGTGCTCAGGGAAGAAGAGAGCAGAGGGAATTGTCTTTCCCACCCTAGTCATGAATGGACTTGTAGAGATAGGCAGGATGGTCCTTATTGGGATTAAGTTTTACCACTGGGCCAGGAGAAACATATCAGTCTCTAGGGGAGTATTTGGGACAGAAAGAACACATTGGCTGCACCCTCTCTTTTGCCACGTTGCCCTACACCTTTAAAAAGGCAAGAATAGCCTGTTGTATGTCCCGTGCCTTGTGTTCCCTATCGCATGATAGGGAAAAGGCAATCAAATTGTTCACTGCAGATGCTGTGTGTTCTCAGTTGTCTTGAACCATCTTATCCCACCTTCTCCCAGTTGCTGAAGATTTAGCTAGCGAGTCATCTCTACTCCTGCTCTTGTCTGTGGAGAGAGATGGATGTCTCTGTGTGGGACAAGTCATCCCATCTGATGCACCCAGCTTAGGCAGGCATATGACACCTCTGCCTTGGTAGAGGTGTGTGCCTCTTTCCAATGATGACTGAGGTACTGCCTTAAACTGAGCTAAGAGCCTCCCACCTAGTGTCTG